>OZ002740.1:68635902-69067124 GCA_963924295.1 Dioctria rufipes | reverse complement strand
AGTTGGTACTGGGATGATGCTGTTAAATGTAATGTGAAAATAATGTATCTCAGTTTTGCTAATTTATAGCTATCTGATATGTCATGGCGACTGTAAGTCAATCCATGTTGTATCTTGTATGTGGTAGTTGTACACTTGGAAAATTGTGAATTATTCAAAAAAATGTATTTACGAATGGAATTGGTAGGGGGGGGGGGGGGGGGGGGGGGTTGAGGTCCACTTTTTTCTACTCTCATGATTTTCGCCCCATGACTGCTCTTGTTGATATTGTTTATTTATCGAAATATGCTCTCCACCCATGGCTTTGCTCTTGTGTCGGTTCTAGTAGCGACTTTTTTATGTTTAGTAGATAGCTCTTTACATCAGTAGCTTTTTGTGATATTGTTGTTTACCTTCACGTCTACGGCATGTGTTGTGGTCCGAGTGCCGTGCTCGTGATAGAGAGCACTCAATCTTTAAGACCTTTTTGTAGTAGGAATAACTTTAACACTCCAGAGGTGGAGAGAAAAAATAGTAACCACCTGTTCTTCTCTAGTACCTAATAGATATTTTAATATTTCTCTTACAACAGAAATTACAATAGTACTTTTCTTTCAGGTTAATGGCAAAAATTATATTAATACTTTTTTCTTTCACAATAAAAATTACGAAAACCTTTCTTTCTGGTTAATAGCAAAAAATTATTTTAACACTTTTTCTTTCACAATAAAAACTATGATAACCTTTCTTTTTAATAAAAAAAATGTATATATTAACAATTGCACATTTTTAAGTCTAACTCCCCGATCTTGTCTTCTTGACGGATTTCACCAAAACTCCCAGTGGATCAGCGATATTCGCTAATAGGATTTGTTGCACGATAGAGAGAGAAAAATCTCATTTCCACATTTCTTTCACATGGTTCTGAATGGAAAGTTGAACTTATGAGTATTCCTAAAAATTGAGGTTAGCAGTTTCCATTCTTTGGGTTTTCCAGAATTCTTGAAACCAATATCAAGGTACTAGTATGAAAGTACTATTGCCACTTTTTGTTTTTTTTTTTTTTGTGTTTTTGTTTTTTACAAATGTTATGTTATGTTTCAAAGAACATACCTAAACGAAAAAGTATTTGAAAGTGTCACGTACAGATGGAGTATGAGTCGAACTTGCTGGGCGAGTTCGTTGTCGTATGATATTATGACGCAATGTTTTACAGATACAGAATAAGCTATTTGTAAGAAATCCTACAAACCAAAAAAATACAACATATACCTACATATAAAAAACAGTAATTACATTATACTTATATTCTAAACCCAACGAGTAATATTTCTATTTCAGCCGTCATTAGCACTTCTACAAAATTCTTTCTCGTCAAAAATAACCGACACTATTGTAAATGTGGTTTTTTTACAGAACTAACAAATTTTTACCAAAAATCTCAAGCTTAACATTCTATATAGTTAATTGGTGTTAACCTTTCACAACACCTTTTGAATTGACTTTAAAAAATGCTATGTCCAAATAATTTTCATAGACTTAACATAGTTAACAATTATTGGGACATCCCAGACGAGTATTCTGGATGCAGGGTGCAAACCGGTTTTTGAATTAAGACGTGAAAAGACGCATACTGCATGCATACTGGCATCAAGAATACTCGTCTAGGATGGCCCATTCTCAGAAATTGTTGGAAATGCGTGAATAACCACAGAGTGGCACAAGTGTGCCGGTGCCGTTGGGATTTGAAGAACTTTTTACCGTGGACATGAAGGTTAAGATAATCATTATTCTGTCTTAACAGATTGGTCCTTCGCAACATTCTTTTTCAATTTGGCACATGGTTCATCAGAGATCCATATTTTCCTGTATTTTCATTGTTAGTAGATGTTCTTCTCCTTGTTATCAGAGTTTTTTTTGCCAACGTTCTTAATTTATTTCGTGCTCCCGTCACCGTTGACTGATGCGTAGAAAATAATAAAGAAGGGTTTTTAAAAATGTGCCCAAATACTTATTGTTGAATTGTATCTTCTTCTTAATATATAAAAATCCAGTGTCACTGTGTTTGTACACGTTAATCTTCAACAAAATTTTGTGAATATGTTTGGTTGGTTCCAGCCTGAGAGATAGCATAGTTTTGGACATGATAGATGGCGCTGTTTTCGAGACGTAAAAAACTGCCTGACAACGCGTAGATGTTGATAGCTGAAATTCTGTACACGCGGTTGTCGAGTTATCGTGAGGACGGACAGGCGAACGGACGGACGGAACAACGGACATGCAAAAATCAAAATAACTCTTAAGAGGAGTAAGTACTCAGCAATTTAGATACCAACGAGCCTGTAGGCAATAAAAGTTACTATACGTAGGTTTGTGTCCTGAAATTATGAAAATTCATATAAAATTAGCGTAGACCTAGACATAAGTCACATTAGATACATAAAATACAGAAACCCAACATGCGACAATTTAAGACGAAAATAAAAATTTGCAGTTCAAAGAAATTGAAAATTTTTAACGAGAATGAACTCTCCTAAATTTTATTTTCAATGCAATATTGCAATTTTTCGTATGTGAAATATCGAGAGAAAAAATATGTATTATTAGAGTTAAACAATTAAAAAAGCGCTACTAAAATGAGAAAAATCGACGTTATTTACTAGATTTAGACTTTATCTTTCTAAAATAGTCACAATCTAAAGAAATGAGAATACCTACTAACAGGAATTTGATTTGAAAAAAATCAATTTTGACCATTTTTTACAAGTTTCCGAGCTAATATCTCAATCCAATTCATTTATTTTTATTTACTAGACCTCTTCGTTACCTTTCATTTAAGATATAAGTCATTATTGTGGTACAACTAGTTTGCCAGAAATTCGCATTGAAAAATGTATGAAACTTAAAAATCTTGGGTACTGACTCCTCTTAATTTTATAATATAAGTGGGTGTCCAATCTATTTTACTCTACCATCATTTTGCTAGGTGTTACAAACGGAATGACAAACTTAGGGCCTGTCCGAATCCAAGTCTTCGTCTTGTTAGTACAGATAGTGACGTAACATCGAGTCAAGCTCAATCCGAATCCATGTCTATGCCACCGAGCTTTGCTAATTTATACAACAATTTAGACATTTGGTTAGCTTGATCCTCGAGTCAAGGTTCGAGGTTGACTATTTTAAATAGACAACATATTTTTAGGTTATGTTTATTCGCCGTCTATCGAGATCAAGCTAAGCAAACAAATTCGGACAGGTTAGCTTCGTCTTGAGCTTGATTGAATTTAATTTGATAATATGGCGGACGCGGAAAAAGTGAAGTGGTAAGTATTGCGCATGCTTTTTACAATTGTTAGTAATTATTATAATATGATTATCTATTTTAGGGACAAGATAACTTGTGATTAAATTAATAAAAGCACGTGGGGAGGATTGCAGGCACGTATTTAAAGCAAAATCGTTCAACAATCAAGCGGCGTGGAAGTACGAGTGCTGGATACTGATTTGGTCAATACGGCATAATCTTGTATTTCAAATGGAATCAAAAAGCATTTGACATTTGCAATCTAATTAATTCAATTGATTGGTGCGTGATTTAGTACTGACATAATTTTAACATTGGCTTCGACTGTGAAAATGAACATGTACCTACAAACGTTGTTATCCGATAATCCGCAGCTATCAGCAAACCCACTTTTGATGAATTAATTTAAATATCAAAGAAAAGTGGCATATGAACCAAAATAGTTCAGCAAAAAAACTAATATTTTTAAATTTAATTATTTTAACTTACAGGAGTGTTAAGGAGTGCTTGGGCACGGCAGTGTTGGATCCGGGGGGGGGGGGGTCATGAATTTGAGAAGAAATATTTAATTAATTGATTTATTTGAAAAAATAATTTTTTTTTATTGTATACTTTTTTTTATTTATATAATTCAACTTAAAAAAAAAAAAATTTATTTCATGAATGCTATTGTATGCATGTGATGTATGTGTATAGGTTTTTCTCGGAATTTGGGTTTCGGACCTCAGAGAAACACTTCCCAAGCACGAAACAGACTCCCTCGCTACCACATCAGAGCCCTAACTTAACTTAGTCCTAACTCCTGTTATATTTCGGGGCTTACCTTAGTCGAAGCAATCACTCTACGCCGTTTCAGGAAGATATGATTAAGACAACTCGCACACTTTTATTTTATTTATATATATTTTTTTACTTTTGCTTTGTTCACAAACTTTTTCTTTCACAAACTTCCTCTTATGGTTATTTTCACAAAACGTTTATTTTTTATTTTTTTTATCGCAACTTCTATTTTCTTTACCTGTTTACAATTAGTGTTCAGCCTACCGCGGCGGACGATGGTTGAAATGAAATTTGATATTTTCATAAATATCAAACCATCGTCTTGCTATCGTACATACATTGTTGCACCCAGAATGTATTCCGCTCGCGACAATTTGCTGAAAGGAGGCTTTTTGGTGAAGGCTTGATCGTTTAAATCTTCACCGAGTAATTTTTTGCTCCCGATATGTATGTAGGTATATACATATGTACATACATATCGTATTTTTATGGGGCTTTTTTCTATTGAAACGACTTGGGTTGAAATTTAAAACTTTTATTTGTCCCAAGTCGTTCTATGGGAAATACTTTTTGTTTTTAACTGAGGAATTTGAATCAATTGCTGATGGCAATTTCACACACTCTAACACTCCTAACATTCTAAAATATTTGCAGCGTTCTTATGTAAAATCACTGACATTTAAAATATGGACTGACTGCCTCCATAGAAATACACTGCAGAAAGTGGGCTCATTTCTATATAGCGTTCTCTTTCGATATAAGCACCATCTACTAATTCGCACGTTGACCTAACTCAAAATTTGTCGTTTTTGAGTTAATTACACCATGAAATTGGCACATTTCTATCTGATTGTTTTTGCCGCTAGATAGAGATAGTATCACTTTTCTGTTACTTAAGAACAGAGATATTCTTCATAGAACAGTGTGTCAGTGTCACTTTTTGACTTGTGACGATCTTTATAACAAACGTAAATATGTTTTCGACATTTTAACAGTATTATTTTAAATTGTGTCACTTTTCCACAAAACAGCAATTATTTCTTACAAATTATATTATGACTTATGACATTTTTCCACAAAGTTCAAAGTACGGAATTTAATTCTTAAAAATCGAGAGTTGTGCCACTTAAGAAAAACTTGTAAAAATATTTATTTCGCAACAAAGAAAAGCGACACAACTTAAGAGGATGCGTGAAATTTTTTAATATTATTTTTAGTTATTATATAATTAAAAATAATATATATATATATATATATATATATAATAACCTCGCCAACTGCGGTAACAAAAACTTAAAATTTCTTTTATATAAATCTTCAAAAATATATTTACTAACAAATTTAAGAGTTCAGACTATTTTTAGCAAGCAATTACTACGTTAAGCTAGAATTAATGTAATTAATGTACAGCTTTTCGTTTTTTCGCTCTCCTGAAAAGTTGCATTTTTTGAGTTGGTCACTTTCCTATGTAACGTGCGAACTGAGAAAGGGCTGTAAACAATAAATAAATAAGTGGGTTTGTCGAAATAAATGTTTTTAAATTAATTATTTGGGTTAATAGAAATTCGAGAGGTTTCACTTTTCAACTTTCCGCCAATGGATTTTTCAATGTTGGCACCGACGTGAACTATTTTTGACACAAAAAATTGTACCCGCATGAAATATCATATCGAGCAGTCCATATTATATATACCAGTGTGTAAAACTGAGAAAAATTGGGCTTGAATGACTCCTGCAGTTTGCACCCTATTCTATGAAAAAAATTAGTTTTTGTAAAAAAAAAGTTAAAAAAAAAGTATACTAAAAAAGACACATCATCCACACCGCTTAATGCGTAGTTCCTAGTTCCAAGTACTGCAGTAAGTACTTCAGTAGGTACTGCGGTGGCCATGCGAACCGACGTTGGATGTTTTTTGTTTTTTTGTTTTTTTGCTCGATGATTTGATCATTTAATTTTAAATAACCCCCCCCCCCCTAATTTCAATGCTAGATCCGCGCCTGGGGCACACGGAGCATGGAATAAAAGCCATTTCAAAGAAGTGGTCAAACTTAACGCAGAAATATAAGGTATGTCGCTGAACGATATATTCTTTTTATATGTTAATAATATAATGTTTGAATTAAAAACACTAACCTTTGTAATAAATTTTGCAGACATTGAAGGCCCCACCATGGCTAAAGAGCCGCCGTGGATAAAGTGCTACGGATACAGCACACAATTTCTCCCCCCATATTGATATCCTCGTCACCGCACATATTCCGCTCCAGTAACAGGGCACCACCATTAGCAACAGCCATAACATCAGCACCAGAGCCTGGCCAGACTTTCATTCGCAGGAAACGCAGCCTATTTCAGCGAAATATTATAATGAAAAAAATAGCCCTCGAGCAGAATAATCGAATGCTGCGTCTATTAAACGACTTCGTTATGGAGAGGGTTTGGGGAGTGAAGTTGAAGTCCCTTTAAATATAGGGAGCTCCGAAGACTCAGGTAAAAATTGATACTATGGCAATTTGTATAAAAGCATTTATATTTTTAGACTGAAAGATTGTTTTGATTATTGTTTTGTTATTGAATTTGTTTTAAGTTTTTTTATTGAAGTATTTTTTTTTTGTTTTATTACTGTTATTTAGTTTTATTTCAAAATAAATGGACTGATTTTTTAAATAATGCATAACAATAAAGCTTAATTGCACAGCTGATGGCTGTTCAGGACTATCATCATTTTCAATTTGATCTGTTGGTGATGACACTGAGGGCTCGTCTAACATATCTCGGTTTGTTACAAAAATATTGTGTAATGCACAGCAAACTGCAACAACTTTAACTGTCTGTCATTAGGCGCCAGCTGCTCGATGAGATATCGCTGATTTTACTTTCCGTACAAATGCTGTTGAAATAGCATTCTGTTCAAAAGCGTCACTAGGATATTTAATGACTTTTGGTATTATTTATATCAAGACTTTGGAAATAATATCAAATTCTGTAGTTCTGGGCACATTTACGGCTAAGGAAACTACCCTATAGGAACAACCAGCTGCTCACCAAAATAGAAACAGAATCGCCTCTGTTTCTCGACTCCAACCATGTCTTTTGACTTCCAAAAAGTTCACAAAGCAGCGAAAGGATTTTAAATTTATTCGCAGGTACTTTTTACAAGTATTTTCATCTCCCGCAAGGATCTGAATTATTTCTAATGAGGTTGGAGATGGACAATACGTCCCTGGAGTCTGCTAAAATAAATAGCTTTCAATTTGAACTAGTATTGCAATTAATTTATTTATACAAAAACCTACATATTCGTCTTCATCGTCATCTTCTAAAAGTGAACTGCTATCTGCCCAAAACCGGCTAGCAATTTGCATTATAGCCATCTCGGTCCTTACGTCTCATGCTCATCTCATATTTACTGTTTTCCTTCAATTCTTCTCAGCAAAAGAAGGAATTAGGTATATACGCACCAATTAGAGATAATTGTAACAAATTTTTATTTCAAATTAAATTTCATCTTATATCATTAATATTAATATTATAGTTAATTACATTTATTAATTATGACAAGCAATAGGAACTGGCTCTAAACGTCAAATATCAAGCTAAGCACACAAATTCGAACAGGTTAGCTTCGTCTTCGTCTAACTATTATAATAGCTGAGCTTGTTGTATGTATTACGTCACTAGCTGTACTAACAAGACGAAGACGAAGACTTGGATTCGGACAGGCCCTTAGTATACTTATCCCATAGATTTCATCTAGCGTATAAAAAATGGAGGGATAAAGAAAAATTTTTTTCTCAATTATGGTGGAATCTTAAAACATACAACTGAAAGCAGAGAGATATCGTGTAAAAATCCTATCGGTGTAGAAAATTCCGTTTTAAGGTGAAGGAGTGGAAGGGCAAGAAAATTTAACCAAGCTTAGTTTGCTAATATCAATTACGTTAATTGGAATTAAACGTCAGTTTTGTGATTTTGCGCCGAGTTTTATATTTGGTGTATTATTTAATTAGAAAAACGTTAAATTGTTCCGTTAATTTAATATTAAATAATAACGATTGAAGTGAAAATTTAGTGACTAAACCGTGGAGTTCATTTAATAAATGTGTGAACATTTCAATAATGAATTGTTTAAGTCCTAATGTGGGATTAATCATAAATTAAAGGGAGTTGCTGGTTTAGTAAAATGATAAGATGGAAGAGTATCAAAATATCAAAATTAAATGTTTTATTATATCACAACAATATCTTAAGGCCAAATATAGAAATAATTTAGTCACTCAATTTAAACTCTTTTATATGCTAATTACCTCTAAGCAAATTCAAAATTTGTTTTCAATTCTAATTTACCTCTGAAAATCACTCTACTAATATAATTCAAAATTTGAACTATTTTTTAGCGGAATCCGAATATTATTTTAATTGGGCTTACAATGCTGTTTTTGTTACTCAATCTGTAATTAGAGAGAACAATTATTAATTAAAACCGAAAAAAAAACTGAACTGCTCATATCGGTGATGATTGGAGTCAAGAAAAACTCCTAAAGTAGGATGCTGACAAAAATATTATTAAAATAATTAATTTTTAGCAAAAAGGTCAAATTGGATTCATATACCTCCCGTGGGTTTTTATTTAAGCAAGATATCTGCCGATTCGTTTATGGCTATTTATAGTTCCGGAAACAATGGGAGCTGTGCGTCTGTCGGTGGCTTTAACAAAGATGCCCTGTGATACAATATGGGTGACAGTGACGGCATGTTAGCTGTATGCACTAGCATAGGCCTACATGTTGCAGTATACTTCAGGTTACGTATCTCTGTCAGAATTTGACGGGAATACTTTGCATTCTGTCAAATATTAATAACTTGACGGCAGCTGCCGTCAAAAGGTACAGTTTTATGATTCATATTGAATTTTGTTTATTTCTTAATATTTTGTTTTGCTTTTCTATTCAGATAAACAAATAGATGAACCCGGCGTTGTAATGGAATGAAATTTCTTTTAATGAGTGGGTTTGTTTTTTGGTTAAAGTCTCAGATCGTGTATTGATCTTTACCATTTGTTTATGTTTTGATTGATGTATGTTTTTGTTTCATTTGAGATTTTTTTGCTGATAGCATCGAGGGAATATCTTAAATTTATTGTCTTCGTGCGAGGTTTTTACAAAATTCATCATGGGAATAATTCTGATTTATTGTTTTTTTAGTTTGTAAGTTTTAAATTTAAAGTTTTTTTTTTCCGAGACAGAATTGGTGCTGTTTTAATAATCGCCGAAACAATCCGGAAAGAAGATTTTCAGGTAAGTTCAAGCCCTGAATTTTAATTAAATGAAAAAGGTAACAAAAATACCAAGATAAGTTTTCAAATAATTTATTTGTGTATGTTTTTGTGTTCCCAAATTTTTGTTTTGTTTTTCAATGTGTGGCAGTTAACAATTTTGCTTAATTTTAAACAATTACGCCAAACTCCCCTACAAAGATATTTCAGATCTATTACTTCCATTAGCATAACGAATACATAACAACATTCTACCAGATAGTGGGAAATGCCACAATTTTCGGGCTTATTGCGCTTCCGTTAGTTCAATGTATGCTCTAAAGGTAGATTGTAGATTAGTAGTTCGGATAACTACTTCCAAATTTGACTATAATTTATTCAACTGAAAGTGTTGACAGTCCATCTGCTTAGTGGTCGATCAATGTAAATGCTCCCTAAAACCTCTTTGTCATGTTCGTCTGTATTTAAAATAAAATTTTTTATTACTCCATGCATTGATTTCAAAAAATGCTATTTTTTCTGAGTTTTTCTTCATTGGAAGGAAAGCATGTTGAAACTAGTTAAACTCGTATATTCCAGCCTCTTTTCTATGTATCTCAACGGTGCCTTATTTTAAAATGTTCATTATTCGCCAATCATATTTTTCCTTCATAAAGAAACATATTCCAACTTTGCCAGCTTTTCATTTATCAAGTTTTTTGTCAATCCTGGGTTGGTAGAGCGTAAATATGTAATCAGGCATGATAGAAGAAAAGCAATTTTTCATCACTAAAATGAGTGCCATTATCATATATCAACCACGAGTTCAGGCTTTTGTATCCATGTCATACAGCAAATTTGCAGCATATACATATAGATACGCGCATGGATCACTTATAGCTCCTCTAATCCTGTATAACTGCCGCTTTTGTTTGCTGTTATTATCCGATTTTTTTTTATGATGTTTGCAGAAAGTTTCAAAGCTTGTATGGTTTCGACACCATAGAATTGCTTTGTATTTTTAAGCAAAGAAATCGAACCGAAGTTTTTGGTGTAGTGATGAAATGACTGATTCAATTAGTGCTATGGCGAAAAAGTTGATTATGTTATAGTTAGTGGTATTTCATACTTACAGCATGACTGTGGATAATTAATAAAAATGTTTGGCGCGCCTTATGTACATGGGAAACTTTTACTTTGCATTTTTTAATATTAATACTGGGGCTACAGCTGTGTTAGCGTCTACCGGACAAAATTGCGATAATTAATACCAAGAAAATACCAAAAAAATTTCGTGCAAAATTGATGAATATATTTAGTCTGTTTACATACATATGTATAATAAATTTATTTTAAGCGTTTATGATATTAATTAACATTAGTGAAAAGGACGCAACTTGATTTGTTTCTTTATTTCTTTGTAAAGTAAATGTTGGTAAATATTTCTTTTTCACTTGATCTACGATTGCCTAGTCCTTTTAAACGGCTTCAGGTTTACACGGCTTTTAAAATATGGGTTTTAAAAAAAATCAAAAATCTCTGCAGTCATTTTTATACCCTAGATGAAATCTAAATGGTATACTAAGTTTGTCATTCCGTTTGTAACACATAGAAAAATGGATTGGACACCCACTTATATTATAAAATTAAGAGTTATTTTGATTTTTGCATGTCCGTCTTACCGTCCTCACGATAACACGACAACGCGTGTTCTTACAGAGCTCAAATTTTTCACATGGGCTTAAAATAAAAACATTAAGTTCGAAAATGGGACCAATCAGGTAACTCCTTCGTAGGGTTGACATGCAAAAATTTCAACTTTCATTACATTTGGACATACCTGAGCACGCGTCAACGTACAGTGCTGAAATTTTGTAAATAGTGGATTCATAAAAATAGTAAATAGCATTTCAAAAATGGACTAAATCATAAAACGATGTAGCCATTTAAAACAATCAGTCCTATACGGTTATAATAATTTTTTCTGTCCGACGAACCGTTATAGATATATATGCGAAAAACAACTTCAGAAATCAAACTTACATAGATCGGTTACCATACGAAATTTTATACGGACATTCATCTAGCGTATCATAAGAAATGGACTTAGAATTGGTCTAGCTTTTTTAATTGTTTAATTACAATTTAATCAAGTGATCGTGACAGTGATCCTGTTGAAGAGGAGTCTAAATCAGTTTCGTTCACAAAAAAGGCATCGGAATTGAATTAGGGTGAAAATTGGGTAATCGTTTTCTACAAAATGATCCGAATGTTGAACGAGCTCGCGTATTTCACCGAGATATTAATGAACGTTTAACTCAATATGAGGTGGTCTATTAAGGGGGTCACCCCGTGTGACCGCCTGTTTTTTTTACCTTTTTTGGGATGCTGTTTTGACGAACAATAAAAATGTAGAAGTTTGAACTTTTTACTATATATTAATTGACATTTCAGCAGTAAGCCAGAATATTTTCAGACCAAAATATTTATCCTAATGCGTGTGGCACCACTACAAAGGCACCCATGTAAAAAAAAAGTGGTGTCGACGGTCTCCATGATTCCAGCTAATTGGCTTATCTGAAATCAAAAAACCAAACGGCGTTGCAATCTATGAAGGTGTGGCTATCGAATGAACTAGAATCATTAGAAAATATTGAAAATTGAATAATTGAGATGTTTTTGAAAATTAATTTTCAAATTTCGTGATTTTTTTCGACCATTTTGTTACAAAAAAAAAAACGGTTCGGAATTTTTGCATTATTTTAGTTCACTCGATGACTATATATGTGTAGAATCTACCGTTAAAATTTCAAGGCAATCAGTCAAACCTTTTTGAGATATCGTGGAGACCAGTTAGAATAACGTAGTCTTGAGAAAAACGCGTTTAAAAGTTCAAATACGATTATCGCAAATAAAATTCGAACACTTTGGGTGCTCAATTAAGACTAAACTAACTGTCATATTGGAAACAGAAAATGACTTTGGAGATATAATGACTTCTATATTGTACATTTAAATCTATGTTTGTATTAAAAGGGCTCAGGTAAGAAACCAAAGCTCAAAAGAAGGGGTCCGATGCTCGAGCGCACGCTTCAAATACCTGCCGTGATTAACGCTGTAACTTTCGAACGGCCGAGAATATCTGCACTATATTTGGATACAACTTATGCAAAAAAAAAAATTTTTTTAATCAGTCACACGGGGTGACCCCCTTAAGATTGGACCAAAACCCAAATACAATTATTAATTACAGTTTACATTACCAAGGTTTGCCGATCTGTAGATGTTTCTAATTCATTTAACAGCGAACTTGAATCGCATCAAGTATGTAGTAACGATTGATGAAAGTGACATCATACCAATCAAGAAGAAAAGACTAATAGTCTACGAAAGTGATAACAGTAATTAATTTTCTGGCTAAACTTTTTAATTTATCTTTCTTTTTTCTATATGTAAAAAGTATTACAAATATATACCTGTATATTTTTGCCATTTTAGGAATAGACAGTTATTTTTATTTTTTTTTAAGATATTATTTTTATTTTATGTTAAAATTATTGAACTATACACATTTTAGTTTGTTTTTAATTCACACGATTTGACGTAAAAAATCTACAATTTTGATTTACGGGATAGGTGTAGCTTGTGACGGTAGTATAATTCACATAGTTTAGAAGGAAAATCATAAGAAAAAAATCTCCTAGGAATATCTGAAATCAATCAAATCAATATTCACCTGACGTAAATGACGTGAAAATAATAACGCGGACAATAACACCATGAACCGGATTATATCGACAAGTTATCACAAAATTAAGGAGTTACCAAAATTTTAATAAGTATTTATTTAATAAGGGTTCTTTCCAAATGTGGTCAAATAAAGATAATACCAATGTATTCTATAAACCAAACTTTTATTAGCTTCCTCAATAACACATGCAAAATCTACTTTGAAAACATAACTTCGATATTGTTTTTTTTTTTTTTTTGTTTCTTTTTTACACTGGGTCATATTTACCAGCTTGACGCACGGTTATCTCGCAGCACCGACGGCGAAGCGTCGCACTGAGAGCACTGGTAGTACGAGTAGAGGGAACTGTCTCCCCATCTACGCAAAAGTTCAAATTGTGGTATGGTCACCGTGAACAAAAAATATCACCGTATTAAACTGCCTCGGGTCAATGTGACTCGGCGTTATTGACGCCGGGTTAATAAATTGTTCTTCTTGGGGACGAGCACTAACCTATATAACATGGACCGCTGAGACTGCTTAAATTCTTTATATTAACACGAGACCACTTCTCTAGAATTTTCTCTTTTTGACCTAAGTAAGTATGTACATAGGTACTTAATTCCGCTAAACTTCAATAATAAGTTCTGCACGAAATCCGCCGCAGTTCAGTGGATTTTCCAAGTGAAAATATAAAATATAAATAGATGACAATACTAAATTTGTAATCTTTTCTTTGTTCACCACATCTATTTTTATTTCGTTAAAAACCGATTTTAAGGAATTTTGAAGCTTCGGATGTATTTAAAATTTGTTGCACTTCTATATGAATATTGAGGCGAAAACGAAATTTAAAATTAAGATAATATTCACACCCCTGCCAATAAAATTGAGTCGAAATGAAATAGAAATATATGTCAGTGGGAACGAATCCTTCCCCCTCAAGTTATGTTTTTAAATATCCTATTCTCTACAACAAATACTCGTATATATCACAGCGGCAAGAAATATATAACGTAGAGTGGTAGAAATCAAGGATTATAATAAAAAACAAATCAAAGATGTTTCTCTCATAAGAACAAGATAACTCGTTTAAAAATAATTGATGTACGCTTTAAAGCGCAAAGAAATGCACAAAATGTATCTACAAAAGAAAAGAGAAATCCGGTTTTCAATTAAATTTTCATGTAAAACTGAAAGAAAGAAGTAGTGAAATTGCATTCCATACTCAAAGCCTTTGCTAAATTTATCACAAGTACTTAGAACAATTTAGGCTATTTATATAGCAAAAATTGTTGGGTCGGAATCTTTCAGTTGAGCGGAACCGACCTAAATGTTAACAAACAGATACTAGTTGCCAGTGGAAACAAACGAGAACTTTTGGTTACAGATTTCATTTAAAACTGAAAGAGAAATAGTCTTTGTTTTTCCCTTTCTTAAACGATCAACATATGTAATTGGCCCTGAAATCATCTGATTGAATACATATGTATATGTAACATTTCTCCTCTAAGAAATATGTTTGAACAACTTAATAAAAACAAAATATTCATATTATAAAAATTCACAAATTATTAGAAAAATTTTACCGTTGATACTTTGATGTAGAGAAGGAATATATGGAGGAAGACTTACGTTGAAAACATATATATATATATTTTAAGGAGAATGAAGATCGACCCCAAGCAAGGAGGCCAAAGCTACCGATTGTGCTAATCTGCTAAGTAGGAGAAGCTATAAAGCTACATATAAAAGATGAAAAAAATAGGTAAAAGGAAAAAACGCAGGATCGTGTTCAGGTTTTTCTTCCTTCCTTTGATTTTTTTTTCTAATAGAAATGACATTACTGCAGAATAAGCTGTCACTTGAGGATTCTTTGATCTTCATTGATTTCGTTTTTCTTGTCGTCAGGTTTTGCTAATATTTCCGTGATCTTCGTTTACATTTCCACAGATTTATCTACCAACAGCATGTCTGTGTACAAAAGCATTCAGTTATCGATTAGGACATTCATCTGATCATTCGATTGTAAGAGAAGTCTGTGGCGTGCATAATTAAATATTTTTGTAATCCCTACATAAGCAAAAGACGATTGGGAAAGAATCTCGATTGAGTTTTGTGAAGTTTGTAGTTTTTCGAATTACGTAATAGATGGGACGTGCATGACAATTGTACCGCTAGTAGATGCATATGACTGCTACGCACTGACATATATAAAATGGACTGCTGATACTACTGAAATTGCTTACATTATTTGACAGATATTGCTTAATTTTATTTCTTTAAAAATCAAGTTTAAAAAATATTTGATGTTGTAGGAGATAAGCTTCCAAGAATAAAAATAATTTTGAATGCTTCTGTAATTTGTTGAACTTTTAATATGAATATTAAAGCGAAAGTCAAACTTGAAATTAAGACAATTGTCACACCCTGCCAAAAAAAGTTGACCCGTATGAAAAAGAAAATCAGGCAGTCCATGTTATATATGTCAGTGCTGCTATATAGATAAAAAACATTTTCTGTTATTTTAATGACAGATACTTCAAATAATTTTATACACTTTTTTTCTCAATATTAACCATCCATGCGTTCAGGTGTTCGCAGAATGTCACATAATGTCACATTTTTACACACCATGTCGTTCAGGCGACCGAAGCGTTGTTATTTCCCCAGCACATCAAAGCACATCGCAGCGTTCAGCTGCCCAAAATGTGCGCACCGGTGTGCTACGGTCTGTTAGCGTAGTGTCTTGGTGCGTTTAATAATTTTGACGTTTAATGTGGTTATTCTTTCACGCGGTGTTTTCAAATTAAATTTAAACAAAATAAAAATGGAACAAAGTTGTAATTTTGTTTTAAATGAAGACAGTTCATTTTTGCAAAAGGAAAATATGGTTGGTGTTTTGAATGATGGTAAAAATTCCGTAATTTAGTAAAAAATTAATTTTTTAATAAAATAATTTATTTCAGATAACGAAATCGTTTTCATCCAAATCAATGGAAAAATTTTGCAAATGATGAAAAACAGTTGTTACAGAATAGCGGAGGAATTATTACCTCAAACAGAGAATATTTTAGAGAAAAAAATTTTCAAAGTTCGAGATGGTCAAATCATGAATTAATTTCGATTTTCAATTAGTTTTAATTAATCGATGAATTTTAATTCCAGATAGTAACACGTCATGGTCCAGACCCGCAATATTGTTGCTCTTATCTGTATATAAAGATAATGCGGATAAAATTGGCAGCTCGGCAATCCGAAATTCCGCAGTATGGAAGGAAATTTCGAAGGAGCTAACTTCCGCAGGACATTGCTATACTTGTCAGCAATGCAAGTGGAAAATGTCCTATCTAAAATCCAAATACATGAGGGCAAAGGATTCAGCTGGTCCAAGAAATTCAGGAGGAGTTAGATCCTCCTTCCAATTCTTTAACGAAATGGAAGACATTTTTGGAAGCAGTCACTCCGTGCAACTACCACAGCAAGCCAGTTCATCACGATATCAACCTGTTCGTCCACAAGCGCAGGAAATTGATGAACTGGAAGAACACGTTGTTGTAGTTGAGCCTCCAGTAAGAAGGAGAACGATTACACATGTTTTAACTTCCGCATTAGAAACGTCGGAAACAAATAAAAGTAAGCGTCATGCCGAATACATGGAGGCAATAAACAAGCAAAACGAATTGTTAGAGAAGGCCACTGACAGCTACAGGGAAATGATGGCAAAGTTGATAGAAAAGTTGTGAAAGGTTGCTCTCCGTATTTAATCTTAGTCTATGTAGGCTGCTTTTGCCACAATATAGTGTCTCAATATTGGTATATGGTATATTGATGACTTGTGATTTGTGTTGATTTTGATATAATAAAACAGAGTATGTTTTAGAGAGTCAAAGTGTTTTCTTTTATACTCGCTCCTTGATATACTTCGGCACCTGCCCCCAATATTATATAAGTCCTATGCTTTGAGAAGTCTTCAAAATGTACCTATACTAGCAGCAGAGCAACTGTAGTGTCGCAAAAGATAAAGTTAGGCTAAAAAAATCGTATCTCGTGTTAATGACTGCTTCTAAAATTAATTATAAATTGCGCCAAACTATTTAGTGAATGATTTGAGATATGTTAGTGAGATACATACAACTTAAGGAACGCTAACAAATTCAGGATAAAGACACAAAATCAGAAGATTAACAAGGGCTTAAAGATGTGTAATAGTCGATGAAATTTAAGTCGAAAGAAACATTTAAAAAAATTTATATAATATAAATATTAATAATTATACATTGCAAAATAAATATTTAACAATATGTATATTCAATATATTTCTGCAAATTGATGCTATCTTGTCTTCTTCCCCTGTAAGAAAGAACTACAATGAATATTTTTTAAAGTATGAACAGTTTTTACAAAAATCATCATTTACCTTATTTCTGCATAGACAAATACATAACGTACATTTCAATTTAATTATTCCTTCTAGCCCAAAGATAATCGGCCATTGAATTTCTTTCAATCACCCCTGCTTGTTGAATTTCCATACTTTCTGGGTTCTGTGTTTCAGCATCACTTGGGATATTTTCATGTGCATAGCTTTCACCATCAACTAAATATTCCTCAATATAGCTGTCATTAAAGGTTAAGCACACGTTATGCAAAACGCAGGCTGCCAAAATTGTCGCTGGAATTTGCTCTGTTAAATTCATGTCAATGTATCTTAATCTGCGGAATCTTTCAAACAGAAGAGTAAACTTCTCTCTATTACAACACGAGAGGAAGCATGTTTCGTATTGAAATATTTCTACTTGTCTGTAAGTCAGCCACGATTTATGTAAGGAGGAATGCACCATGTGAGAAAAGGGTAAGCCTTATCACCAAGAATTTTCTCTCCTGTTGAAAAAAAACTAGCTCGGTTTGCTGTGACATTTTCATACAAGTCGGAGTTTTTGAAAATTCTGCAATCATTAATGGAGCTTGGGAATCCAATGAAGCAGTCTAAGTACTTCATTTTGTGATCACAAACAGCTTGAAGTGTTACGGAAGTGAAGCATTTGCTGTTTGTATACGCTGCTTTGTGCTGACGTGGTACTTTTGCAGGTATGTAGCATCCATCAATTGATCCTATTACACCAATCATATCAAAAGACTCAAAATGTGCCTTTCTTTCTTCTTTTTCTTCTGGCGAAGGAAATTTTATTATTCCACTTGCAATTTTATTTAGAAAATCTATGATTCTGAAAAAACAGCTCGACAAAGTTGATTTTGCTAAATTAAATCGTTCTCCAACCGACCTATAAGTTCATTGACGGTGTAAAACAATATTCAATAGATATATAACTTTTAGAATTCTTACCTTTTCAGCAAGATAAAAATAAAAAAAAATATTGGAAAGAAAAAAAAAACACCACTTTGGATTTAAATGTTTATTGGGAAAAAATTAAGCTTTTACGACTACGACCGAGACCGACTTGTACGTAAGATTAAAACAGACTGACTTTCTAACTTGAACTTTTCATTAGGTTCTTCATCGAGTAAGAAAAAAAATGCTAAAATGTTACTTGATACTTTTGTTTTTCACAAAAGTATTTTCGGTGGAGGAATAATTTAGCTGAGTCTGCGTGCTTTTGATTATGTGAAAAAAAAGGGTGAATCTTGTGGGGACGTGACCCGCCCTTCCTTAAGATTCTTCTCCGAAGAATTGAATGATTTTAATTCGATTTTAACATTTGATCTCTTTTTACGATATTGTTTAATTAGGAAAATTACAATCATTATGATTGAGATTATTATTATTACGGGAATCGTGCTGAACGTAATTCGTTCATGAAAGACGCCTCTGTGTTTTAAGATTTCGATTACTTTTCTATTATTCAAATGTTTAATGTGCAAATCTTCTAATGAAAAGTTCATTACAATATTTTTGATAGTTAAATTATTGAAATTTGGTATTATAAAATTTTCGTTAAATACGTAATTTTCGTATGATACATTGTTGATTTGAAGTTCGCAATTTTCGAATTTAATTAAATTGTTTTTTGATACGTTAATTTCAAATGTATTGCAATTATGAATTATCCTTGTGTTTGGCATATTTTTTGTAACTATAATATTATTACTTATCTGTTTTATTTCGGTTTTGTTATTCATTTTGAAATTACATTTGGCATTATCCAAGAGCACCTGACATGAGTTTTCTGCAATTTTTAGATTTTTCTTTAATATAACATTTTCTTCATTTTCATACAATTCCTTTTCATTCATTAAAAATACTTTGTTTACTAAGTCTACTTCAAGATTATTTTTATTTGGTATTAGTTCAATGAAAACTCTATGAAACTTACTATCAGAATAAATTGGTAGCATTAATATGAATACAATATGGTCGTTATACAAGATTACTGAAGTTTTTACGTACATCATATCTTTGATTGTAATGTTGTATTTTTCAACTTCCTTTGTAGTCAAAATATCTCTGCCTATAACTCCTAGCCTGCTTAACATTAGATTTTCTTTGACTTTCCTGACTTGTTCTCTTAGCAATTGAATATCATATTGAATTTGAAATGCGTGTTGCATATTTTCTATTTCTGTTGTTTCTTTATTTATTTTATTAGCTAACTATGATAATTGATAATTAATTTGCGTTTGCTGTATGTTAATATGTTTCGTTATGTTTCTTATGGCTTCGTTAAAACTTTCGTTGATGTGGACTTGATTATTTAAGTTTTGTATGAGTTCGTCGTTATCCTTGTCTATTGTGTTTAATTTTTCTTTTATCTCTTTTTCGTCGTCTGAGTCCATTACTCCTGCTATGTATTTTAATCCTTTCCCTACTATATTCATTAGACCTCTTTTATTCTTATTATGTGGTACTAAATTTTCTATTTCCTCAGCTAGAGACATAAAATTATGCTTCATCGCTAAATATCCGCTTCCGTTTCTTAATTTTTCTATATTATTCTCAATAATAGCTAACGTTTTTGACCATGAGTTTAAGTTAATGCTATGTTATAACCTGTACTTCTTGATCTTGAATCATCACGTATCCTTGCCCTTCGTTTAAGTTAAGTACTTCGATTTTTTGCGTCTGTACTCTTGTCGCCGTTAGTATTATTATTATTGCCAACACTGTTACTTGTGTCATCGTGTTTATGGTGTTGGTTCCTCCTTCACGTACGTTGAGAGTTAATTGACCGGTTTTTAGTAGATTGCTGCTGATTTGGGAATTAATTTTTCGTTCTGGTTGATTATTGATGATGATATTACAGCTGTCGTCTGCTTGTACTTCTTCTGGTTTTAATTGGTCCTGTGAATTCTCTTCCACTGACGGCAAGGGCCTGTTGTTGTTCATTAGTCGATGTCGCTGGTCTTTTGCTTTATTTTTCCTAATTTTATTCTCCACTTTTGTAAATTTTGGACAATTTACTTTTGATTTCAAAATTTCGCAATCAATTAATTTATTTTATATATTTGTTTAATTGATTAATTTATTTTGTTTTATTATAGAGCGTTTTTCTTTCTTTTCTTTCAGGTTCGTGGAGTTAAATAATTAAAATTAACCGTGTTTTATTATTGGAATTTTCACTTCCACTTTACACGTACTCCGAAAGGATGGCAAGTACTAACAAATTTTGTTAACAATTTTTCAGATGTTTCCTTACTTCGGAAATGAAAAATGTTGAAAAAAAAAATTTTGTTTCGCACAGAATTATTTTAACAGCATTTGCACTGAATAACAATTTTATTTGTATTATTTTTTTTTTGCACTGGATGTCCTTTCGTGAACATCCTACCGACTGCGCCACTTTTAGAATTCTTACCTTTTCAGCAAGATAAAAATAAAAAAAAATATTGGAAAGAAAAAAAAAAATATTGGAACGAAAAAAAAACACCACTTTGGATTTAAATGTTTATTAGGAAAAAATTAAGCTTTTACGACTACGACCGAGACCGACTTGTACGTAAGATTAAAACAGACTGACTTTCTAACTTGAACTTTTCATTAGGTTCTTCATCGAGTAAGAAAAAAAATGCTTGCTTCTACAAAATTACAAAATGCGCGTGTGAAAAAAATGATTTAAAATGTTACTTGATACTTTTGTTTTTCACAAAAGTATTTTCCGGTGGAGGAATAATTTAGCTGAGTCTGCGTGCTTTTGATTATGTGAAAAAAAAGGGTGAATCTTGTGGGGACGTGACCTATATATATATTTTTATTACCTGTATGATTCAGGAGTAGCCAACAGCCAAATAACTGCAAGAAGTTGTTTTTCAGCATTGACGCTACTTTTAATTTCGTCAAGCCGGAAATGATAAATTAATTTCCCAAGCAAAAACTCATAAGCCGCTCTCGACACTCGGAAATTGCGTTGAAATTCTTGGTCGGAATACTTGCTAACAATTCTTTCCACATAATTCTCTATCCTGTTGGGTTGAGTTCTTTGTAAAGAATCAATTCCTGCTCTTATAATAACATCATTATCATCATCGTCCTCCAGTTGAATAGCAGATGCCTTTGTAATTTTACAAATTTATTATTTACATGAATGAGTTCGTGATTATCACCATACCTGAACAGAGGCAATCCGTTTCAAAAACTCATTTGAGGTTTCAATTGCACCGAGTAATGCAACTCATTTCCATTTTATTTGCAAAATGTTCACTTTAAATTACACTGACAACTTTCGAAAGTGACGTTTCGGATCGAAGTGCACACCAACCGTTCAGTTGACAATTCGGTGTGCGGTGTGTATCCCTACTTTTTCAAGTCACGTGAAATGCACATCACAACGCTTCAAAGCACATCGGTGTCTGACACCTGAACGCACGGCATAATAAAAGGAAACAAACTTTCAAAATGAGTTATTGTCATCTGACAGTGTTGGCAAAAATTGGTTTTGTTATCTGGCAAATTGTGGAATAAAGTATAAAGTTCTCCTTCAACTTTTCTTTTTACTAAACTTTTGTGAATCCACATAATATGACGTTTCATTGATATTCTGTCCTCCTTCTTACCTGAAAATAGCGCCATCAAGAAAAATATTCCACCCATTTTAAGTTTTTATAATAAAACCATAAATTTCGCAAAAATATTGGCGTTCTGGAAGTCTAACACCAACAAAAAATTCATTTGAATTTTTAGTGCTTCCTAACCGGTTTGAGTAGTATTGAATATTAAGAAGATGTTAAGTTATTGTGCCGATCATGCCGGTCTCTGTCGGTTCGCCCCATGTCGTTAAATGTGAATTGACACTAACGTGTAAAATGGTGAATAATGTGGCTTCCAGTTCATTTTAATCAAAATGCATTCTGAAGTGAACACAGAAATAGTGTATATGGAACCTTGTAACTTTTATTTAAATATTCGATATCATTTGAAAAGAAATACCAGCTTAAAATATTGTATGCAATTCCATCGTGCGTGAATTTTTTCCAGAGGGACGTTCTGGATCTTCTATTATGGCTAGAAACTTGTTATTGAAATTTTCATCTACCATGCCAATGTAAAGTCCTCGCTCCAAGATGACTCACCGTTTTACAAGTTCAACTAATTCCTATTTCAACATGGTCTGCTTGACCGAAACTTGGCTATGTGGATAGATTGCAGGTGAAGAGCATTTTGGTCTCGAGTCATTTTGTTAATTTGTCGCATAAATAAGAAATTCGTAAGTGAAATGACAGGTGATAAATGACTTACCTGCAATGCTATTTGCTTCGAATTTTCCATTGGGATCATGAAGCTGGATGCTTTACCTGTAAGTAGTATATGAAAGTGAAAGCTCTCTGTCAGGAACTCAATTTGATTCGCGATTTTAGTATAAGATAATTAATTTTTTACGGGCAATTATTTACTAATACTATAGCGATGTAATTTAAAGTGGGGGTTTTAAAGCAAGGCCGTATATGTGGGATTCAACCCCCCCGTCTTTGTAGCCTATATTGTTGTTATTCTGATAATCCACAATTCTTTATATGTAGCGGCTCACAATAATTGGTGTTGTCATTTTATAAATTTCTTCCATGGCCCTTTCAGGTAAAACAACTTAGGAAAAACGTGTGCAAAATAGAGAAAACAAATAAACAGTCCAGTTTGTATATCAGTAGACATCATGATACAAAGATTAACAAGGTATTACCTGTCAATTGGTTGCTTGCCTCCTTTGGCGATAACTGTCAGAAATTTGTTCGCCTCAATTTCAATCGTCCTTATCACAGTGAAAAAAAATTCTATTTGGTAATTTCTTTGCTTTCCCACTAGCAGATAATTATTTTTCCTGAAGGGATTTAAACGAAGAAATTAATGTTTTGATAAATATTTTAATATACTCAAAACGTATTTTAGTCAATAAAATACGAAAAATTCAAAACAATTCCTTTGGAAATAACTTTAGTCATCTCATGACGTGCAACACAAAAAATTCCTCTCGAATCGGACATACCTTGTTATCTTTGCATCATGAGTAGATATGGTAGCTTACCTTGATGCCGGTATTTTAAATTTTCTTGACATTTTTAAGGGAATATTCAATCTAAAGCCAAATGAGCCCAGCGCGTTTTTCTTCCGCCGTAAAATGAGTTTGAATCAATGGTTTTCATATAAAGGATTTTCCAATAAGAGGTGTTATTTTAATTAGCCCGCTATTTTAGTAGATGTCACTTTTGGAGCTGTCATTTTTTGACATTTGACAAGCACGCCATTAATAAAAATGGAACCATACACGATTCAACAACGCATTAAAATTATTAAAATTCACTATAAAAATGGTGAAAATGTGGCAGAGACGGTTCGTAAAACTCGAACATTTTTGGGTCGTCGTGAAGCACCTTATCGAACAGCCGAGAATATTGCTGATGTAGCCGAAAGTGTTGAAGAAAACCGAGGTTTGTCCATTCCTCGTCGTTCTTTGGAATTAGGCATTCCACAAATGTCATTACACCGTATTTTGCATAAAGATTTGGGTCTTAAGGCTT
Organism: Dioctria rufipes; assembly: GCA_963924295.1. Taxonomy (NCBI): domain Eukaryota; kingdom Metazoa; phylum Arthropoda; class Insecta; order Diptera; family Asilidae; genus Dioctria; species Dioctria rufipes. The sequence goes on along the minus strand of OZ002740.1, from coordinate 69,043,111 downwards.
ATAAAGTTCAGTTAACACAAGAACTCAAGCCGGCCGATCATCAACAACGTCGAGTCTTTGCTGATTGGGTCCTTGAAATGCATGAAAATGATCCGGAATTCCATCGAAAACTCATCTTGAGTGATGAGGCCCATTTCCACCGCTATGGCTTCGTCAACAAGCAAAATTGTCACATCTGGGGCTCGGAAAACCCAAGAGTTATTGTTGAAAAGCATCTCTATCCTCAACGTGTGACTGTTTGGTGCTGTTTATGGTCCCACGGTATTGATCTGGACAACGTTTACTTTCAACAAGACGACGCTACGTGCCATACAAACAACGAAAACATTGATCTTTTACGGTAAAAGTTTCCTGACTGTGTTATCTCTCACAATTGGCCACCGAGATCTTGTGACTTAACACCTTGCGACTTCTTCCTTTGGGGCCACGTGAAAGCGAAGGTCTACGCCAACAGCCCAGCGTCGATACAAGACCTCAAAGATGGAATTTGTGAGGCTATCGAGGACATAGGGCAGCCACTTTGCGATTTGGTTATGGAAAATTTCATGAAAATGATATGGTCCTGTAGGCGTGGTCGTGGTGGTCATTTGGCTGATGTTATTTTCCATTATTAACGGCATACCTTCCTTTTGATAATGAAATAGAGATTCGATCATTTATCTCAAAAAAGGGCATTTTTCTTTGAATATCAAAATAACACCTCTTATTGGAAAACCCTTTACATATAGCTAGAGCCAATGTAGGCCGCGCAACTTTAGAGCGCCGCAAAGTTTAATCAAACTTTAAACTTTGCGGTGCGTTTTTTTTTTTCAAGGTTTGTTCCTTGTTTGTAAGACAACAAATGAAATTCTCATAAGTTTGAAATAAAAAATTTAATTTTTTTGGTAATAGTATTTTAAAAAACTTTCAGGGCAAGAATACATGCATTAATTATCATACTTAATATTTTTTTATTCATTTTTAAATAGTTTTCAAAATTTCACCGAACTAATCAACACATCTCAGATAATTCGAACTGTCAAGTGTGAAAAACGCGTGGCTCTCATTGTATCATTAACGCCACGAAGAGGCGCCGCAAAAAAAAAAGCGCGGCGCTCATTGTATCTAGGGCTTAAGTCTAATTTGGTTTTCGTCATTAAAACAACAACTTTTGTTGTAACAAATTATATTATGGTAACTAATAGTTCCCACGACCTTCCATTCATTGGATTTATTTAAATATATTAAAAAATTATTTGTTTACTCTTTAGGTCAAAATGCATTAAAAAATATATATTTTTTTTATTATTTTTTTTAAATTAATTTTTTTCGGCAATAAAATCGCTCTGATAAGCGTTCATCGAAATGTTAAAATTTAAATGAATAACGTACTTTCCCACTTCACAGAAAGAAGGAGAAAATTAAATTCAATTCTGAAATTTTTTCTTCTTCTATGAAAACCGGACCTTTATATTTATTTTTTAATGTACTTAAATATCTGTAATAAAAATATACTTAAACAACATGTTTTCAAACATTTTTTTTTTAATTTTCAATTATCCAAATATAGCACTTATAGATGAATAGAATTTTTCAATTCAATTGGAATGTCATCACAAATTTTATGCTTAATAAATTAAAATATTAAATTTACACAAAAATTTCGGTTATTCAGTAAGGGGTAACGCCACTGTAAGTTTTTTGAAAAATCGTTTTTTTTTATTGGCTTAAAAAATAGTTTGAACCCTCTAGAATAAGAAAAAAAAGGTCCCGTGCGAGAAACAAATTTTTTTCCTCTGATAATGGAGATCGCCACCAAGCGTGTCAAACTTGCTCCGAAACGACTACCTGAAGCCAAAAAAACACAATTGGAACTTTTCAGCGAGCTTTATCGCCAGCTTTCTTCTAAAGCTGTAAGAAACAAAAACACAACTGACCTTTTTGACATTTGCAACTTTAACTTGTTTATCCGTTACTTTAGCCACAGCAAGCGTCTAGTAAGGAACTATTTCTTCTTCACAAACGACGATTTTTGCGTGTTTTTTACGATTTTACTGTAAAATTTACGAACGCGATAGTTGAAATGAGTAATCGAGTAGTACATCTTGGCAAAAAAGGTACGAAAGCCTCGTATTCAAAGCGGCGTCGGTCAGGCGGGATAAAACGACCCGCGAATCGATTCGAATGTGAGGGCGACGAGCAGTGCGTCAGCGCTTCCGCGAAGAAACTGAAGGACTGCAACGAGGATTTCGATGTCAGTGGTCAATTCGGCTATAGAATCATTAATTTCTTCGCTGTTTTTTCCGTCATTGCCCAGCACGTGAAGTGCAAAACGTGCGGATCTGACATTGCGTTTCGAGAAAGAAGTCCTCGTGGTTTAGGCTTCAAAATTGTGATCGCTTGCCCGAAATGTCCCGATGTGGATTTTCCGAGTTCCAAATTCATTCGCAATGCATATGAAATAAATCGCAGAATTGCGCTTGCAATGCGAATGATTGGAGTAGGACTAAATGGGATCGAAAAGTTTTGCGAGTTCATGGAATTGCCGCGGCCAATTTTCCATTCATTTTACGATAAATTGGTCAACACGATAGCAATCGCAACGAAAGCAATGAGAGATGCAAGCATGAAAAAAGCAGCGCAATAAGAGAAGGAGAAATCCCAGGAAAATGGACAAACTGCCAGATTAACGGTTTCCGGCGATGGTTCATGGCGAAAACGCGGATTTTCATCGCTTTTTGGAGTCACGTCATTGATCGGCTGGTTTTCTGGAGAAATCATCGACGTCGAGGTGAAATCAAAGTATTATAAATCATGCGAGCTCTGGAAGTCAAAAAAGGAACAACGGAATTCGAGGAATGGCAAATAAGTCACGCCATTGAATGCCAAGCCAATCACGAAGGGTCGTCGGGAAAAATGGAGGTCGATGCTCTCGTCGAAATGTTTCAACGCTCAGAAGATTTATACGGGAAAAAATACTCTATTTACATCGGAGATGGCGATTTTGATGTACAGAAAAAAAAGTGCATCGATCACGTGCAAAAAAGAATGGGCACTCGATTGCGAAACTTGAAAAAAGGAACAAAAGGTCTCGGGGGAAGAGGCAAACTAACTGCCAAATTGATTGACGAACATACTATTTATTACGGTTTGGCAATCCATCGAAAACATGAAAAATGAGATCTGGGCAACCCTTTTTCACAAAATATCGACGGATGAAAAGCCTCAGCACGAAAAATGCTCGGAGAATTGGTGCAGTTGGAAGAAGGCGAAAGCGACGAATGCCTTGGATGCGTATCATCACCAGCAGCCAATGAGTGAGGAGGTTTATCAAGCCATCAAACCCATCTACATGGAATTGAGCCGGGACGACTTGCGGCAGCGTTACTTGGGGGGCTATATTCAAAACAACAACGAAAGCTTCAACGCTACCGTTTGGAGTTTGGCCCCCAAATCATCCTCAAGCAGAAAGACAGTATTGGATATCGCGACGGATATCGCTGTTTGTAATTTCAATGGCGGTCTTACCAATGTTCTGCAAATATTCACGGTGTTGGAAATGGAAATTGGTGTGCAGTCATATAATTTCTGCATTGAAGCCGACGCCAAACGCATCAAGCACGCGGAGGCATCTCGGAGCGACGCGGCAAAAGATGCGCGCGCTCTCATTAAATCGACCAGGAAAGACGAAGAAGACGACTATTTGGCCATCGAAGGACAAATGTATGGTGCTTGGATTGCAGACTAACGGTTAAAAATTTTTTACCTTCATTTTTTTATTTTTTCCAATAAAAAACTATTCTCAAAACTTCAAACGCGTTTTTCTCGAAACACGGTTTTTCAAAATGGCACGCAGCATAACTCGAACAATTTTCATATTTTCGACTTGAAATTTTGACCAGATGTTAACATGAACATTATCTAGAGAACGCCGTACGGGATTTTCAATGACTTTATTTGTTGATTTTTTATTAACAAAAAACCTGCCGTTTTTTTCGTCAAAAATCAAACTTTTTTTTCAAACGCGCGCCAAATCTACAAAAATTAATATTTTTAAAAATTCGTACGACATTCTCTAGCTATAAGCCTCTAGATTAATGTTTTTTTTTGTTTTGGTCTAGATTCAAATGTGCACCAGTGGTGCTGCGTGCCGCGGAGCCCTGCAAGCAAAACATGCCCTGGGAAGATGGCTGTGGCGCCGCCATTTTATTTTTTTTTCCTGTCAAAAAGTTTATCAATAAAGTTCAATGTATGCCCGATAATACCCTTAAAAAGTTTTTTTCAAACACCTTTAATTTCGCGAGAAAAAAACTCGTGAAAAAACCTTTTTTTTTTTAGCCGTTACAGTGGCGTTACCCCATCAGTTATTCTTTCGTCTGTAAAGGGTGTTAATTTACTAGGTTAAACCCCTCCCATTCGTGATCTCTATATACGGCCTTGATGAATAGGAATATCAAACGATGATATATTAAACTACCTGGATTCGAGATAGAGCGAACTCTCCATTTTATATGGGAAATTGACGTTTCACACACATATCGGAAATCCACAAAATATATAAAACAAATTAACCGCAATTTTAAAACTTAATTATTAGAAATGCACATGGAACAAAGGGAAAATATGTAAAAGTCTTGCCAACAATACGGAAAATTAAATATTGTCGAAAAGATTATTGTCACAAGTTCCACAACTTAAGTCAGACATTTCATAGCAGGTGTCTCCAAGATTTCCCCTACCCGAACTGCAGACTGAAAATTATCAAGTCTTTACGCCCTGTTTTGTTTTGAGGTATTTTCGACAAGTTTTTACCAACAAAATTCGAAGTCACAGTAGACTGCAAGGTTTAGTGACAAAATCTTGTATGCATATAGACGAATACATCAAGCAGGATATAGCATATCCTCTATAAATCTCTCTCACAGCAAAGTCGTTCCAATAGATCTCGGATCGAACCGAATTGAATTCAATCTGGAATGAGACTGTCTATTATTTTGATATCATATTTTCAAAAGTCTGAATACAGAATGCAGGGAGGCCTGCATCTGCTAGATATTCAGTTCGTTAATGACTTTCGTTAAACTTGAAAATGCTTATGGTAAAAATTTCATTTGTGATCGCTTTGCTTGAGCGATTTCACAGTTTTAGTTTAAGCCCAGCTTAAAAATTTTTAATCAACTATTCACGAATTAACTCAACCCTTAGACATTTCTTGGTAGACATTAATTATACTACAAAAATAAATCATGTTCTTTGAATTTAGAGAAAGGGCAAATACAGGGAGGGGGGCGATCGTTTCCCCCCTAGAGCTCTAATAAAATCAATATTTATACTCTAATCAAATGAAATAAAAGATAGATAAAATAATTCTTGCAAATAGAAAATAATTTCTCCCTTCACTTATGAATACCTACATCACAAAAGGTCTCCTAAGTTTCCCTTTATTTTGCATTTAATTAAATATTAAAATTACATTTGTTTTTAAATTTAAAAATTTTCAAGGTGTACAAAGAAAGCAAGATTTGGAAAGAGCAAATTTTCAAACAATTTCCCGAAATTAAAATTAGGAACTCCTAATGTTTATCACAATTCTCAATTAAATTGGTATACTTTGGCTTTGCTTTCTTTGTGTACCTTGAAAATTTTAAAACTTTTACACAAATGTATTATAAATGTAATATTTAATTAAATATATAACTAGAATTTTTTTTAAAAAGTTATTTGTTATGTTATTATTATTTTTTTCTTTTTTAATCGTAGACTATTCTCAATAAATTAAAAATTATGTAACTAAGGAATTTTCAGTACCAGAAAATTGTTTGCACTTTTGTGGGATCGAAAGTACACAAAAGTCGGGTTTTTTTATGAAAAATAGTACGTTGGGAAATTTATCATAGCCGGGGTAATTAATATCAGAATCACTTTTCCTGCAAATATTTAATTTAAAGTAAATAGAGTTGTACATATATTAACCCTACCTAAATATCATAATGATGTGTCGTTTTGAAAAGAAGTTATTGAAAAAAAAAATATTGTACAAACGATGTCTTTAATTTGCAACAAATTGCAGTTCATCCCAGGAAAATATGGTGTTTGAACGAAATGCAAAAGATTTTTATATGAAAAACAGCAGCAGTAAGACAAGCAAGAAGTGTATAGTATATTGTCTATTTTATTTTACTATGCTTACGGGATCATAAACTTATATTATATAAATAAAAGAGCTCCGGCGGCGATATCTGGATGCTAAACAAATTTTCATGTGCAGAACACAATTTCCTCATAAAACTTTCTGCGCACATAAAAACCTTCCTACCATTGGATGATGAGCGAAAATACAGATGCTGAATCAAGTTTACATTTCAATTATCAGAATGTTTTCTCCTGACACGGGGAGTTTATATTCCTGGAACAAATTTCACCTTGCGTACATTTAATTCCTCTCAGCATCGGTTTAATCTAATCCTGCAGCCGTCTCCCCTCACCATCACAGCAACATTAAATTCAGTCTGTAAAACTCATAAATAAATCAACTCTAAGATCGCATATCATGGAAGTACTTAAGCAGTCCTGACCCTCAAACATATGATGCAATTTGTTACGAGTTTTAAGGAATTCATCGCGTAACTAAAATATAGCTCAAGGCTCATGCCTGGTCCACCTAGCAAAGGTACGAAGAAACGCGCCCAATGGTTAAATGCATTTTTATATAGGAACTAAGTTCAACTAAAGGAGTCCTCAACTTTGGCCATTAATTTTTGTTTTTATATTATATAATAAAATAAGTATGTTCCAAAGAACGATAGAGCTTCAGATTGCATATGATGTGCAGGCGATGCTTCAACAAGTTTTGTATTATTAATTGTCGAAAGTTCTTAGAATTATCGTCTTCTACTCTTATCTCTTAAAATGACAACTCATTAATGACATGAGAGTGAGCAAATAAAGAGCACAAAAACAAAAATATCCTTTTACAGAAGCAATGTTTTGTGAGCATGTTTTGCATGTTATTAAAATACTTCTCGGTTTTTGCGAATTAAGTTGAAACCACACAGACGAGCAAGAATGAGAGCATCAGGCTTAAAATTTTTTTCCGAATAATGAAAGCTGTTTGGGAGGAAGTGTTCCCATACAGCATTGCGGTAAAAATTTTCATACACAACCCATTAACCCTCTTGCCTGAAGTGAGGTTTATGTTGCAAAGTTGTAGAATTTAAGTGGATTAAGCTTATATTGATATGAGTGAAATATATCTAAATAACTATTTCTAGTACGCTGAATTTTTTTATCTCTTTAATAATTTATTAAACCTACATCGAAGTTACCCTTTTATCATAGAACCAGTAAAAACCATGACCTTTTACTGGCAAAATATAGAAATCTCTGAAAACAGAAAAAAAAACTCACGAAATTTATGAACTTAAATAGTTTTGGTGACCTCATTTAGAAAATACTCGTATAAATAGTTGCAATTAAAACAGTATTCAGTACTGAGTCTAGAACGAATTAATAGGAACAACGATCAAAATGTTTGTGGCATTTATTTGCAATATCAGCTAACCTTACTGGTGTCAACACCGAATTCTTCAAATCGATTGAACATTTCAGGTATCCACAAAATTTAAAAGAATTGCAGTTGATCCTGGATCAATTATCCAATGAATTTTCAATAACGCACCACATGTTGTAAGTTTTGGGTTTCACTTCAAACGACAAGGGCACTTCACAGGACATGCCTGCAGATGGCTGTTTATATTTATACCGTAGATGAAATCATTCCTTTTGTAACGAATGCTGCGGCAAAGTAGTTTGAACATCCAGAGCCATGAGTAATATTAAAAGTTATTGCTAATTTCCATGTCCACCCGTCTATGCAGTTCACACGATAAATTAGAAAGTTGTATTTCTACACAATTTAGAGAGTAGAAATTTGGTGAACGGCTTTACAAAATATCTTTTAGATCCGAGTTTGGAAATAGAAAAATCAGACTTCTTTGTAGCGTCGCGAATCAATTATGAAATTTTTCCTGTTTTTTGTTTTGTATTTATTTTGCTTCAAAAATGTATGTCTTACTAGATAGTAAAACTAGCTTAGAGTTTCAGCAACATATATTGGTATTTTATAATCACGCTTGAGTCTTAAATTGCATTTGAGAATATGTAAAACGGGAGGCAACCTTTAAGTGAAAATGATCGAAGGTTTTACTAGGGTCACATTACCTCAACATCATCCACAAATTATTTATTTTATTCTTTAGGTAATATATTTTTTGTCTTTAAATGCCAAAGTAATAACAAAGGTAGCAAAGTATAAAATATTATTATTCAAAACCAAAAATGAAGAAAATGTGATGAATCATTTTAAAATGAAGGCTTTAGACTTCTTCATTCGATATGAAAAATACTGATGCTGATTTTTGATGCTATTTAAAAAACAAATAGTAGTTAAATGAAAAAAACTGAGTTAAATTTTGCTGAGCTATATAATTTCAAACGCAGGTGAGTAGAGGGGAGCAGAGCAAAACGTAAAAAATTGACCCACAGTCAATCTTTACGTTTGGAGTGGAGTAAGGGGTCAAATGACGACAGCTAGTTGAATTCAATTTACTCGCTTTTATTGCTTGCGTCTCTATAATAATTGAGGGGCTCAAAAACAGAGGGGTACAAGTACACTTTTCATACTTTTGAGATATAACACTTTAAAGTTGGTTGGATATCCTAAATTCTGTGTAAAGTCTTAATTTGATGTAATTATACTAAAAATTAGCCGGATATCTTAATAACTATTTGTTGTGATTAAAATAATGCTCGATTTTTTTTAGTAAAAAGGTAATAATTTATCCCTTGCAAGCACTTATACCCCTTTTCCTGTAAAAGGTGTACTTTTATCTCTATGCCTTTGCAGGTTTTATTCAAATATAAAAACGAATATTTAGTATTGTAACAAATTAGTTATTTAAAAAAATAAAAATTAAAAAAAAATGCAAAGGAAAATATTGTTCAAACTTTTAAGTAAGTAGTTTTTAAATTCAGAAAATTCAAATTCAATATTGAGTGTGTAAAATCTTCATCTTCTCTTTTTGTTATTATAAGAGAGTTAATCATTCTAGTCAGACTATAAGATATTATCAGCTTCACTGACCGAGTGCCCCTTCCATTTCTACTTCTGGTTTGTTACTATATCCTGATGGGCTCCCTATTAGACCGCGCTGTTTTCTCTTCTTATTACCCAAATCATGGGAGGGACTGGAAGAATTGGTAGTGAATTCGAGGTATAAATGGAAGGAAATCCATTAGGTTCTTGTACTTAGCTAATTTAATTTTTATAGCTCTTACAGTGGAATCAGTTCAACACGGTCTGCTGTCCCTGGTGTATTTTTCATGTCAATCCGTTCAACTGGCATATCTGCATTGACAGTTTCTTTATTGAGTAATGACAAAGGTGTAGATTTCAAAATGCAGCCACTCAAAACCCTCGAGAATACTTCACAAGCCGTGAAACAGACTCCCTCACTACCACATGAGAGCCACAACGTAGTCCTGACTTTCCAAAATATTTGCAGTGTTCTTATGTAAAACTGACAATAGTTTGATTTGAAAAGCTCCCCCGCCCTAAACTGCTATTCATACAGAAAAATTGTGTTCTGATAATCTTCGGCTTGCTTCCTTGTCTTCCGAACCGAAATAAATAAAATTTTTATACTTTTCCTAATAAAAGTATTTAAAAAATTTATCTTAACCAAATGACTACGATTCCTCACACAAAAACTCTCAGAAAAACTTTTTTATTTTTAAGATTCCAATTAAATTATTAAATACAACCGGCTCGTTCGGTTTTTTTTCTCTTGTTGCTGTTCTTTCTCTTGCATTTAATAATTTGATTTGAATCGTAAAAACAAAAAGTTTTTCTAAAAAATCTTATATTCCATCTGACCGATTCTAAGAATTTCAAGTTCGAGTCCACCATTGGACAAGATCAAAAAGAAATAAAACCTCTCAGCTGAGTAATAATTGTGAATGTGCCATAGTCAATGAATTCGAGCCAGTCTGCCTACAGACTCAGATTCCGGCCACATATGTATACACTATTACAACTACCAATAAGTGTAGGCTTTGGGAAGGTAAGGAATAAAGCTTTAAGTTACTAGAAGGCTATTTTGTTGTATAGATACTAGTTTAGGCTTTACAGCTGCTATAAAATCAATGTTGCCATTTTTCCTTAAGTATCAATATAGAAAATTTTAGAGAACCAACTTGTACGCACTAATATGGATTTCTTTTTCATGACTTGGGAAATATTCTCGAAAGAGTGGCCAGATGCTGAAGGCATCAATGTGGGTAACTGTTGATGGAAGTTTGATGATAAATCGCAGGAGACATGACATAATTTCCTCAGAACCTCTTGACGTTTCATCTTCTGGCCACATGAACATGATTCCTGATCCGGACGCTAGGTTGTGAATTTCGAAATTATATGTCCACAATTGTCTCAGGTAATAGACTTTACCAACAAGTTAAAAAAGGGGTTGGTAATTTATTTTGCAAATCAAAGCAAAATGTTATAGATCTAAAGACTTGCTCGCTAGCTCTATCGTGTTTTTCTAAGTTGCTCTTGCAGCATCGGTTTTCCTAAAGTGTACCCCTTTAATGTAGTGGGATCTTTTTTAATATTTTCAGAAGTTGCATTTTTTTACTGTATTACTAAGTTTGTCATCGCAACTGTATTAAGGCAATAGAGTGGTCCCGTCCACGGCAGACGGCCCCTTCAGAAATTTGATCCTCTGTCGGCCATCGCAACTGTGTTTAAGCCTTAAGATGAACAGTAAAGGGGTGCAAGTGCACTTGCACCTTTTTGCCTTTAAACAAAAACGCCTGCTTGAAAGTCGTTAAAATAACGGCTACTATATAACAACATAGGATAGGAATTTAGTGATATCCGTTTTCACAAACATTTTGGGTATATTTGCATTTATGCACTTATCTCACTTTTTAACATAATGCTACTTGTACACCTCTGCTTTCGAGCACCTCATTTGTAAAATGTGTAGAAATTACTGTTACAATTCGTATACTGCTTAAATCTACTTGGGAGGTGTGACAAGAAGGCGTTGTATTATATATGTACTAACTAGTGGTATCCTTTGCTCACGTAGTACTACTACCTCTCCGTTTTTCACGTACCCGCTATAGGATTGCTTTCGGTTGTACACGTACCAACTAAAGGCTTCCGTTCGATAAACGTAAAACCAGTTGTCTTCCGTTGTTCACATATAGGTTTGCAGACAGGGTTTGGAGGCACAGACGGATTTTGTACGTTTCCCAGACAAGCCAATACAAAAATTTGGGAGGGATATTCATCAGGGGGGGGTGCATGGTAAATTTCCCTGCTTATAATATGTAAGATTTCAAGAAAATAAAAATCATTTTGTTGCAACCATTTAGGAAAGGAACGTAGTTAGACCCTGTAATTTTCCTAGAAGGCTAAGTAGAAATAAGTGCATCACTCAAGGACTGGGTAATAAAGTAAAATACCTAAATGGAGTTCAGAAGATTTACGTATTCCTGCCCTGCATATTGGACTGACATTCTTAGTCAGTTCTCCCTGAAATTCAGAAGCAAAAGTGTTGGCTAACTAGCACAATTAGAAAAATGAAAAACTAACGAGTGTTTTGTGGTATCTTTAATAATAAAAACTGGTAACTGATGATGTGAGTGTGTTTGTGTGGGGCTGTGATGGCTAATTGTTGATTTGAATTAACATTTATTAATTTATTAAGTTTTTGTAAGATTGAGCGTGCGATTAATGCCATTTCCATTAAATTGTGTTTGTTTTGTTTATGTTCTGCCAAATTTGTGGAAGCGAGGTAATTATCATTGGGGATGGTGCTCCTTCTCATGTCTCGACGGTTCGGGCTCTCCGCCTCTTCTTCATGTGGTGATGGTTCTCCTCCCCACACCCCTTTTCCGTATCCTCTTGGTCAATGGTGAGTGGCACTCCCTCAACATCGAAACCCCGTTGGTGTAGATTTAAAATAAAAAAAACTATTTTATATTCGCACGTAAAAAGGTGATTGTTGTTGTGTAATGGCATTTCCATATAGTTCGCGTTGATAGATATTGAGTAGCCAGACTTCACAAGTATTTTTTTATTCATTACAGTGCGAAATGAAGGAGAATCTAATTGGCCAATCCCGAAGGGTTACCGAGAGCACACATATCCGTTAAATAACTTTAAAGTACTACATCGCAGAGTAAAACTAAACAATGAAAATAAAAACTAGTTCAATTTTTATGCTATTTTAATCTTTTTTATTTTTTGTGCGTGTTGCAGAAATTTGCTCTCTTTACAAATATTAATTCTAAACGTAACTATGAATTATAAGCGAAGGAAAATTTCATGTGGAGAAACTTCACAACAAACAAATGTTTCGCTATATATCTACAGGTTCGTGACAGGGGAAAGTTTCTTGACAAGGATTATATCAAAGTAAACTCTTTAGCCACCGAAAAGGAATGCATAAGTCTAATATTTATCATAAGAAATCTTACATGAGAGTGGTGTTGTCATGCCAAATTTCTTACGATAAATATTAGACATATTTATGATCTTTCTTTTAGTATACCTAATACAGCTGCATTATAGAATACTTTGTGATTCATTCGGCTTCTTAGATTGGCCTCAGACACCAACATCTTTTATTAGTTTTTCTTATTCCCTATTGGTCAGTATGGCTTTAACAGTTTGTGGAATCTGTTAGAAATTCTTCCGATTTCTCTCAGTGACCGGTATTCGTTATGTATGATTTCCCTCCCATTTATTTAGTTCTTTAATCTTTATAATCTAACCTTTATCTTTTTTCGCGTCCTTAGAAATGAACTGTTGTACAATATTTTTTTTATATGAAATGAGGTGTGAAATAAATCTTTGTTTGTATTTAATTGTTAAAATCAACTTTTAGTCCCCAGGTCACCACAAAAAGTATTAGAAGTTTCGGTTACTTTGATAACAACGTGCGGCTTTCGAAAGCTCAGCAGGTGTGGCATAATAAAAGCTACTATGACGGAGGACATTTTTCGTAATCTGCAACAGACGTATATGTGCATAATATCATTCAACGGGTTTATCTGTAACGCGGCTCTGGGGAAAGTAGAATATAAAATTATGGAGAATGTTGGTAAATACTTAGGATACTTTGTAATGAAGTTCAGAGGAAAGTACTTGTTCCGTCGAGGAACAATCTTTAAAATTAAAATTACATACTAAAATATAAAGAACTCACAATAATTCCCGCGATGAATTAATACATCCCACGAAGTAACCAGCAAAATCTAAAAAAAAAAAAACAAAAACTGGCATTTATAAAAAATCAACAAATGGTAAAATCTAAGATCATTTAAAATTTTAAACGATCTGAGACTTTTAGAGACAAATACTCACACAATACATAAATCCGAATCCCGCACCACGGTCATTTCGCCACCACCTAAAAAAAAAGACATTCTTAAAAAAAAATTTAAATAATATCAACATTTAAGATATAAACACTTACCAGCAGCTGCCACCAAGTCGTTTGCATTTCCAAAATGGCAGCTCTCTATACATAGAAAATCATTCTCATTAGTCTACGATGACGTCACATCGTGACTAAATGTACGAAGTCTCACAAAATGCCGCGGGCGCATTGTTAAAGCCACCAGCAGACACAATCCCTATTGTATTTCTGGATATAAATAGCGAGCTGCTGGGACCAGAAAATCACTTGCAATTAGACCAAGGAAGGAAGTATTTTTGACTCCCATTTTTACTAAAATTTTTTACAAAATATTTCAGCACCCGATTCTGGTAGTCTTTGCACTCAAATATCATTAGTCTGAGCAGGTCTATGACGCTCAGTCTGTCACTCCAACCACCCCACTTTTACTAATTTAATTATTAATCATTCTCTTTTTCTTCTGATCCACAGATCACGGAGTAAAAACGTTGGTGGAGGTTCACTACTTTGAATTATATTTTTAGAATTAGAGGTAATCGGTGAATTGATACATTTTTGAATTAGTGAATTTTATTAGATTAGTTATAAATTAGAGTAAAACCAAAGTTTGTTTAAAGTACCTGACTTGCCTAGCTTTTAATTAATATTTTGTGAATAATAAACGACTGAATTTTTTGTTATTTGAAAATATTCTTGTCTTATCATTTATTAAACCGGCACCTGCCCCTTTTGTATGCTAAGCCCATATTGGGACTTAACAGTACTAGTTAAGCGCTGAATCTCACACAGGAAGAATCGCTCATTATAACTTCAGTAGAAAGATCGCTCCGCGTTTATGTTGTGGTAGTTTAAGAGATTAGTCTGGGAATAGTGTACCATGTTGCACAAAAGAACTGTCAACGGATTCAATCGTTTACAAGGCATAAGGTATAACAATTCTGGTTGGTGGCTTCGGAAAAGCTATACCGGAAATACAGCTTAACTACAAATATGAAGATACAACCCTATAACGACGTAAAGACAGAAATTATGTGGAAAATTTGTAAAAGTAGGTGAGGTAGGGACATTAGAACCAGATTTTGGTGGTTACGTCACATTTATAAGGGATTTCTGTAACGTTGTATGCAGTCATGAAAAACTATTATCGAACAGATTCCCTGACCTCCAAGCTAATATTTAATTGAATAATGATACCCCAGCGGTTGAATGAAAGAGCCATACTGGTACCAAAAAATTAATCTGTTGGCCAAATAAATAAAAAACAAAATTAATGAAGCTACGAGAGGGATTGCTGAATACCTATCATCACGATTATGGATGCAGAGCAGATCGCTTCTTACCTAGTACCTTATTTAGTTCGCTATGGCTACCAATAGGGTCAAGGGCAAAAATTGAAGGTGGCAGAAATACGTTTAGAGCGTCTTTCTACCACGATCAGGTGGGTTAGCATTATCATGCAGGCTGCTAGCGGATGTCCGACACACGAAATATCAATGTACTACCTACAAATGGGAAGTATTACGATATAGTATACAAGAGTGTTTTATTATAGAAGTTGTGATGCTGATGGTATTTTCAGTAATTCTAACCATTTGAAGATTTTATAATGCTAATTCCATACAAACAATGCTTACTTTTTCATATGCTGCGAATATTTTCCGGGGATTTTACTACATCACATTTTACTTATACTACTAAGTATCTGTTGATGAATATATACTTGTCATAATATTTCTCTAAGTTCTATATAGACGAAATTCTACAATAACCATAAGACAAAAAACACCAATCAAATCCCAGAATAGTTTATCTTTCCTGGAGACAAATAAAACCGCTATAAAACTGTATATGCCATGTGTCACACATAATTACGTTAAAACGTTCCAATAAATTAAAATGACAAGAAAAACTCTCGTTTACTACTTCAGATCGAGATAGAGACATGAATCTCTGATTTCATAAAAACGGCCTAATTTAAGAACATTAGCATGCAGAACAATGGCAATTACCAATAAGAAATTTATTTATCACAAGTTTCACAGTGTCTGGTGCTATAGGCTTCCATGTAGCCTGACACGTTATTTTGATAAAACCCAGAGGCATTGGTTGCATTAATATCAAATGATTATGAGCTGCAGCAGTGTGAAAACAAACAAATCGATGAACATCACACGAGCTTCGAATTAAATTTGTTCATTCTGTGGTAGCCATACATAATTAAAGGTATGTATAGGTATGTATGTACATATGTTCCTAGTATGCACATTCGTTCAACGACAGGGTTTTCTTATAAATTTGCGGTTTTGTTTGTTTCGGTTCGTACATTGTGACGATAAATCTCACCATATCTACCATTTGTACACACTCTTGGAGGATCCAAGAACAGTTGAAGTGGCGTCGGACAACTTTCAAGCCCCTTTTGAGTCTATGTGGTTTTGAGCCCCTGCAGGGCGTGAATAACTTTGGTTACCACCTACGGTATTAACTAATCCCACACCTTCAAGAGCACTATAATAGCTTCATTGGGGGTAGCAACAATAACATTCCTGTATAAATCTTGAGTATGGTCGTAAAAGTAAACACTTAAAAGTGGACACGTGGTCAAGACTAATTAATTTGATGCAACTGCAAGGAAATTCTAAATTTCTGACACCCCGGACACAAGTATGCAAGAGCTTGTGTAGTAGATTAACAATTGTAATACAAGATCACCAAATTTTTATGGCAGGAACAATTTCCAGAATTTCGTATTATTCGCAAGATATATCTTACTTACAAATGAGATCCGAGCTGTTGCCTCTTTTTAAAGATTCTACGCGATTTCAACTTAGAATTTACGGGTATGTACAAAATACTTGAATTTTTGGCAGAGTTTATTAATAAATAGTTACTGACGACGTGTTCAGGTTGACCAATAAAAATGATTACCACACGTTCACCTGTTGTTCGAGTTTATATTTTCCATCTGTTTGGCTTTTCATGAAATGATCAAAATTTACTCCCACTTTCAACAATAAATTTATTTTTTCGATTACATCACTACTACACCTTATCTGCGAAGAGCAGATAGCAAATTATTGTACTGTGCGTTGTAAGAACGTACACGAATTTAGTGAAACTGAAATGAATGCACTGGTAAATTTGGATAAAGATCAGTGGTCGACTCTCTTACCAAAACAAACACTATTCACTTCCTTTTAACTTTCAAGAAATTACAAGTAGCTTATTGCTGTGCTTTTGATCGGGTGTTCATGATGCCACGATCATTGCCAATGAAAATAACAGAATGAGAAGAGAAATTAAGGAAGCCTGCCACATATACACAAACAAACACAACCTGATCAATATAAGACTAGACCCAGAAGTCATCCACAAAGAATATTACCAAATATTAAAGTATATAAACACGCAAAATACCCATATTAACACCACACATACTCATTGGTCATAACATCATAACGACACACATGCACAGTAATCACCAACTAAACACCGACATCGATGAATGCACCCACGAGACAAGATCATCTCCTACTCTAGTCAATAGCTTAAGCACGTAATGTCACTATCTAGTCAGTTATTTGTTAAAAAAATTTTTACACATAGTTAAGTTTTGTTCCTGTAAACATTTTATTTTTTAATGTAAATTCACATGTTTTTGTTGTTTTAAAATCATCTGTTATTTTGTAATCTAATTTATTATAACCTTAAGGTAATTTTATTTATATTTTCAAAAAGTGGTCTACATATGTTTATATTGTTCTACAGCCCCATGAAGAGGACTCAAAAACTGAGAGTCGAAACGTTGGGAGAGCATAATTTTTTAAAAGAATATTAATAAAAGATGTCCTAAACAACTCTTTTATATTTTAATTCTACCAAGATCGGAGATTTTCCTAAAAAAATTCAAGAAATTGTCACACTTATTTTTTTGGAATTTTCGCACTAATTATACTAAGTTCATATTATATATATATAGGTATATATAAGTTATTAGGTCATATATGGTTCTTTTGGGATAATACTCAATGTTTTGGCTCAGAGAATTTTGGATCACACTGAAAAGCAATTGTTGGCAGAAAATTGCAAAATAAAATCGTCAAGAGCGTAATACATATAATTATATATATGTAAGATGAATATAGAATAAAGTTAAATTATGATATTTGATAAATATGTACAAGAGGAGCATAATATGTAAATATTTATATGAGCAAATAGATAATAAAATAGATATATGAATACATAATAATTTGTTACAAGGGACTGGTACTCACCGATCTACAACTTGACGCTTGAGGGTTGGCTTTAAGCTAATGCTAGCACCCTTCATTCTAACCGTTGGTTAGAGCAATTCTTTATTCCCGTAGAGACCAGAAATAAAGTGTTAATGTTAGTAATACACTATCTCAGTCGAGATAATATTAGTAGGTATTGGGGCACTTTGGCCTGGGCACCAAAACCGGTTTTGGTGCGAGTTCATCTACAATAAAGTAAAAAGTGATTGAGTGAAAAACATGCTTAAGGTTTCTGAATGAAAACTTTTTTATTAATTAACCGATTTTTATGAATTTTTTTTATTTATATTGAAAACATTTAGCTCTTGTCCTGGAGGGTTTTATTTTTTCGAAATTCATTTTCGAACATTTACATTATAATGGTTAAAGTTAGACATTTTCGAAATCGAATAACTTTTATTTGAATCGTACGATTTTTCAATTATAGCACTTTTTTGAAAGATCTTTTTATTCTGAACCAATTTTTTCAAGTTTTAGTTCATTTGGACTTTTGAGTGGGGAGAAAAATAGGGTGGGGGGAATTTTCGATATTAACTCTAACTTGAGTAATTTAAGCAGTAGGGGGATGAAATTTATACACCTTATAGATCTTTTGATAAGCTATCTTTCGGTTTTCGAAAATATTCGAAATTCGAAATAGGTTTCGAAATTCACGCAGTTGAAATTTTCAAATCGTCATTTCAGATTTTCCTTTATTTCTCCACTTCTTGAGGGTCTAGCGAGATGTTTTAAGATTCGTTGGAAAGCCTATGGGCGTGGCTATAAAATATCAAAAATTTAGAAAAACTGTATTTTCGAAACGCTCGGAAAAGGCGGAAATAGGGTGAAGGGTGCTATCACGAAAATCATCCTAGATTCCGTACTTCTTATCACATGGGGATGAAATTCTACACCTAAATTCCACTTCAAATTTACCATAGCATGATGGTATTTTTTTTTCGAATTTCGAAAAATTTTCATACAAAATTGATGATTTTCGAAAAACGTAAGGGTCATTTGCCCGGCTTATAACAAGTGAAATTCCAACTCCAATGGGTCGAGTGGGGTATCGTTGGAAAGAGAACACTTCAAAATTTACGAATCTGAAATTTCACCCCCCTCCACCCTTCTTTGTGGGTGGAGGGTGGTAAAACGTAACATAAAATGTTAAGTGGTGGAGCGGGGGAGGGGGGTGTCCGAGGAAAATTTCGAATGCGCTAAATGAAAGATCCCTTCGAGGACTATCGATTTGTGCACTAATATCGCTTAAGGGTGGTACTGGGTTGATTCAACAGGGTGTTCAATTTACATCTACCCGCATCACGGTGCTACCCCACAAAAAAAGTTATTGCAAATTTGGGATCCCAAAACATAAGTAATAGCGCATCAAAGAGCATGAAACTTTCTGGAAAACTTAATAAAACATCAGCGAAAAACAAATTGGTGTGATCGATTTTCTTTTTCTGCCCTTGTTTACTTAATAATAGTATTTGAAGTTCAGAAATTTGCTTTAATTATTTTCAATATTCGAACCTGTTTTGCGGGGAGAAGGGGGGCCCGATCAAAAAACTAACTTCAGATTCGTCTTTAATTCAATGAAGGGATTAAAGTTATGAAAAAAAAATTTGGGGTGGGGGGATTTTGTGGTGGGGGGTTGTTACCCCCACCCCCCACAAGCCCCAAATTTGGCATGTGGGGTGTCTAATTAAAGCCCCCGCCGAGCTCTATCGAATGGCGTTTTTCAAATTTCAATTGAGTATACTTCGTAGTATATTTTTTTCACCCTCTTACATTTTACCTGAAAACCACTTTTTCACTTTGTCGGACCCTGCATCATAACGGATGCCCGTAGAGAAAAAATTTTATATTCAAATTAAAGGTAACCAAATTCTCTATCCATTAGAAGGTTTTCATTTGTGATTTGAGACATTTTCTCACTGAGTTTTTCCTCCCGAAGTTCAAAGTTTTTCCTCATCTGGGTCCCATATACCCCATTACTACATATGAGTTATTTTTCCAAATTTTTTTCAACCGTAGGCATTAGTGTTCGATTACGAAACTTTTTTATCTTTACAAAAAAATTTCTCCGAAGCACCGTTATTCCGTAAAGAGAAATTGTAAATTTTTACATCATCTCACGGCAAAAAGCGGCAAAAAGCCGTCGTAAAAGGAGGTTGTTCTACTATTATTAAGATTTCTCCTAAACTATCAGCCCGACCGGAAAACTAATTGGAAATAAACGTTCCCAACAAAACAGGCTTCGTTTTATCCGCTGACATTATACTCAAAAAGTGTATAATTAAGTAGTAATAGTAGAAATAAAAACTTTGAAAACGACCAAAACGGTCAGAAAACGCCATGAAAAACCGGCATTTCCTTAATTTAAGCCGTTTTGTTGAGATACTTTTGTTTTTATTTTAGCTATTTTTAACCGGATCTTCATAGTTCTTTTTTTCTATGATAACTATGACTCCTGGGAATCTTGTGGATTTTTTTCAATTTTTTCCGGTGCCGGGCAGGGCTTCTACGGGCCCATTTAATCACCCTGTTCCCAAAATAACAAATTTCATTCCCATAATTACATTGCGAGGCAAGCTAAATTAGTTTGATGAACACACATACGTACATAGGTGTGCTACTGAAAACTACCACCCTTTTTATCTCGGCCAAATTCCAACCGATTTTCAAAATTCTTTTTACTAAATTCATCTTAGTGATTTTTTTCTGATTTTTTAAGACTATTACGAATTTCGTAGGGTACCGGGTTATAGGGTTCTTGCCCACCCCCTCAATATATTATAATGCGGAACTAATTTTCACTTGTGTATGTAAGCATTTGTATATGAGCTAAGAAGTACACAATTTTATTGAAATATGCATTTATAGCGCTAACCACGTAAGATAGTTTGGCTTAGCCAGTAGGGCGGTAAGTCAGAGAATTTAGGGATTGTGGGTTCGAGTGTTGAGCATGAATTTCTTTTAATATTTTATTTTTTATGTATATGGCGGGTTCATTGCTAAAGTGAACCAAGCACAGCTCTTTTTCAAGCTTTTGGTTTATCCTTTTCTTGACGTCTACTTAGAGCTGTATGATATTCAAGTAAATTGGTACTCATTACATGTACCAGTACTTATATTGGAAATAAATTTACCAGTAAAAGTGAGACTTGCTGCTTATTATGGGGATTTTTTTCAACATAAAGCAAGGTTGGCCTATTTATTATTAGAGTACCTATATGGAAAAAAATAAAGAAAAATATGATATATGAGACGGATTTGGAAGATTGCTATGTAGGTTTCATATCATTATGTGAAATGTAACATTCAAATTTAATTTTTTTTTTTTAAAAGCCCATGTGCAAATTTTTCCCCCCGGATGGACATACATGCAAAACTCAAAATAACTTTTAATAATCTGCGTATAACCCATGATTACATAACCTGTATATACGCTGATTTACATATTTCCACGGCAGGAGGTTGTTCTACTCTTATTAATTTTTCTTCTAAACTATTAGGCCGATCGGAAAACTAATTAGATTTAACTTTATGTCCTAAAAATAAATCTTTTTACTAAATCTCGATGCGATTCTAATTACTGATTCGCCGATGAGTTTTGTATGATACTATCTTTCATCGGTCATTACATTACATTCAGCGCCATCTTTTTTGTATATCCTCCAACAACTCAGCCACTTTTTTTCTCTTAACATTATCTCTAATCCACTCGCTTTTATCTTAAATAAACTACAAGACATTTTTCAAAGCCGTTTAGCAATAACTAACCAAATAAGTTTGCATGGTTCGCTAAATTAGTTTCTAATTAGATTCGTTACTCATTTATATATGGGGAATTTGACGTATGTTTGAAATGTTTTAATTTTAACGGGACTTTTCGCAATCATGTAAGTCCTGTTATAAATTTAAAAGTAATATACTACTGTCCCTAATTTATTGTATTTTTTTTTTAACGCTATCTGACTAACTCTTTAAAATATTGTCATACATAGATTTCATATGTCATTTAATTTGCATGTTCATATTAAGGAATTAATTAAAAATCACAGTATTTTTTAATTAATATGCTAATTTTTTTAGCTTAGTTTTTATTATGATTTTTTTCTGATTTTTTGAGTATATTTTCAAACTACTCCGACATACGTGACAAAATCTGAATATTTGGCGCCCGAAATCAGCGTCCTGAAAATTGATTTGGAAATTTCGTTATACGAAATAACAATTATTCCAATTTTTAATTTTTTTCTACAATTGTGATCATAAAAGGATTGTCTATACCGAATTTTAGCATTCTCTGATTTTATTTTCTTATTTAAAAAAATTAAAATGTCCTGGAAATGTAAGGTCCATTAGACGACTCCTGGTGGGGGCCACAGAAAGCAACTGGACCAACTATTTCAAGAAGTGGCTTTTGACATTTCTGCTTTATCGTTTAAAATTTATTTAAGCCAATTCGGTTACTTCCTTCAAATTCTACAAGAATTTCACTTCGACAAGTCCAGCCAAGATTTGCGAAATCAAGCATTTTGTAAGGGGTTTGCCCATCAAAAAATCTCAAAATATCACGATTTAATTTTTTGAGCCTACCCCCACATGTGAGGACTTATTGGAAAGGTCTCGATGAGTACATTACAGAAATAACAAAAATTTGCCCCCTCCTCCAATTTTTCGGGTGATTTAGGACAAAAAACAGTTATTTTTGCAGTCTGCGCTTCCTAGCGGCGCCCCCTTGAACTACACAGACTTCCAATACAGAAGGCCATTATAGCTACTTATGTCCTATAATTTTTAAAATTTATTTGAAGTCATTACCTCTTATCATTCAGGAGATATCGAATTTCAAAGTATTCAAGTCCCAATATAATTAGGGAATTCCTTGGTGCATGTAGGTATGTATGTATGAAAAGTGGTAAAGCATCAATTTCCTATTTTCATCCTATCTTAGCGATTGACCACTCATTGGAAAGGTCTTGGCGAGTACATTTTGAATATGCAAAAACATTTTACCCCCACCATATAATTTAGTGAAAAGGAAGGCGGAGAAAGGAATTATTTGTACTACGCGTACAGTTTGAGCACGTGTATCTCCTACAATTATTCACTTATTTCAGAAATTTTTCGATTTTCTGTTATTGTGAATTTTTCCGATTTTTTGAACATATTTGCAAACTCCTGCGACGAACAACGTGGCGTAATCAGAAGTTCTTGAGCGCCAAATTTCCACCTTGAAAAGTGATTTGAAAATTTTATTGTATGAAATAACGGTTATTCGAATTTTTAATTTTTTCCTACAATTGTTATCATAAAAGGATTGTCTGTACCGAATTTTAGTATTCCTAGATTTTAGTTTTCTATTAAAAAAAAATAAAATCTCACGATTAATTTTTACGCGTCTGCATACACCCGTGAGATCGAACACAATTCGGTCTAAATATACATTTATAGCCCAAACTGACTAAGGAAGTTTGGTTCAGTCAGTAGGGCGGTAGGTCAAAGTGTTCGAGTAGGGCAGGGCGGGTATGGGTTCGATTGTTGACAATGGCAAGGTTTTTTTTTGTTTATTTTTTTTTTTTTATTTTTTTTTTATATATGACGGGTTTATTGCTAAAGTGAACCAAGTCCACTTTTACAACTGATAGTAATATTGATTAGAGTTGGTCTATTGTGATTTTATTTACTATTTTTATGAAAAAGGCCGTCTGCTAACTTTCAGCGCTCTAAGTGAACTATGCCTATAAAAAAAATCGTATACAAAATTTCAGCTCACTACGTAGATGCATTCTCAAAAATTCTCAAATATATAGCGAAAAACTAAATTTTTAAAGAAAGCCCTATGAAAGAGATACCCGAATTATTCCATTTTCGAACTTAAATTTACTTTTTGTTTTTTTTTTAAAGCCAGTGTGCAAAATTTCAACTCAGTTAATTGGGAAATTTTTATTTTTCCTGTATCTTACTACGTTCATGCGTCAGTTTCCAAACAAGATAAACAAAAGTACCAAAGTGCCAAGTTCCCGCTTTGAAATTTGGCAGTCAGGCTCTAATATGGCCGAACTTCACGCACAGATAAGCCGGCATTTTGGTTACGCTGAAGGTAGATACACGACAAGTATTCCCATTAGAATTTTGACACATTGAAGCTGATAGCCTGTGACGTAATTGTGTGACTAATGTACTTGCATGTTTATAGGAAAGACAGAGAGATTAGAGAGCGTATTGTGTTCCCTGTACTGTGCTTTCCTATACATTTCACGATATGGCATCATCTAATGGTGGAACATGGTTCGTAATGGGAATAACATGAATTCTATATACCTTGGGATACGCTCATGTACTTGAGAAGATGGCCTTATACCGGCACGGCGCTCCCTTGAAATATCGAGACTTCCAATATAGGAGAAAGTTATACTCACTTAGCTTTTAGCGTTCAGCAGATATCAAAATTCAAAGTATTTAAGCCCCTATCTAATTGGGGATTGGTGTAGGTTCCATACATTATGTATGTATGTAAGTGGTAAAACATCAATTTACTATTTTTCATCCAATCTTAACGTATGACCACTCATTGGAAAGGTCTCGATGAGTGTATTATGAACATGTAAAAATATTTTACCCCCTCCATATAATTTAGTGAAAAAGATGGGGAGGGTGGGAGTAAAAACCAGAATTGACTCCACTCTTTTGGCTATTGGTCCTCACCCTCCTTACCGTTTCTCATCATTCTTTTTGCATATGGTAGCCAACCCCTCTCTCTACAAACAGGCAATCATCTGTTCCTCCCCTCACACCCTCGCGAAGCACACCATGCCAATCTACAGTCTACATTCAAAAAAAATTTCCGACATGCCTCCACTCTTTTGTCCATAGCTCCTCACCCTCTGGAGCGTTTCTCTTCATTCTTCTCTCAAATGATAGCCAACCCCTCCCCCTACGTATGGGAAAACGTCGCACCCATCCCCACCCTCTCGCCGGGCATCGCCGGCGGGCTCACCCTAGTTAAATATGTAAAAGGCGTGCAATGAGTAGTTAATTGTATGTTATTGATGACGGGTGATTGTTAGTAGTCATTAAATATGCAAATGTTGAGTAATGAGTAGTTAACTGTATCTTGTTAGATGATTTATTGATAGGTAATTATTTGAGTCAGGTGCACACCTGGTAGCTGGGTTCAGAGACGTCACGCTCCGCTGCTAGAGGTAAGCGGTGGGCTGAAAATAATCAAAGATCTTGTGCAAATGAGGCGCAGGATTGAATGCAATTAAGTTTACGTGAGTAGTGCTTTTTGTAACATGCTTAAGAATGCGCGTTTCATAGAAACAATTTTTCATTTGGGAATGGTAAAGTAAACGACGGGGCTGCTTACCTTGAGTACTGTTAAACGAGCTGAAATGACGGGGAGTGGAAATAAACAAAGAAAACTGGTAGTAGTTGATTTATTGTTTTATTTAATTATTGACTAATTGGTTTGCCTAAACAACAACAAATGAGATTGCGTCATGCATCTCTAAAATAGTACTAGTGCCGGGCTTTTGATATGGTCGTGTTCTTTTAAACCCATATGGAACAGAGCTATGGTCTTGCAGGAATCGACGTTTCTCCGACCTGAGCTGATAATTTTTATGTTCAGGGGTGGTAACTATCAGATGTTGTTGTGTCCGTTGGATAGCAGAGGAGAGGACTGGAATATTCTCACTGTCGTCTAGGTGTAAAGTCATGTTTTTGATGGTTTCGAAGTTTATAATTTTAGAGGCGTTATAATTTAAACAAAGACCTTTTACTTTACAGACTGTTTGTATAGAATTATCCTTTGTGCTAAAGATGTTATAAGCATAATTTTTTGGACCTCCACTGACAAATTCTGTAATATAGCTGTCAACGCCATAGCATTCTAGTTCATTGGTCATATATATCTCCAACAAATTGGCCTATTTCCGGTTCAACTTCACCTTCTCTTCTTACGTAAATTACAGAGTCTGTGTCATAATACAATACTCTTTCACCAAGCATTTCAAGATAGCTGTACAATTTGAGACGCGCTTGCGAGGTTGTATAAGCTGCAATACAAACATTAACGGTTTTTAAATAGTCTGCGGCCTGATTTCTGTGTTCCCTATTTACTATGAGATTATCTTCATAGACTGGTAAAATATGACAAATTATAACAGCCGGATTAGTAAACATGGAATAAAGTTCTTCAGTCTTGTTAATTATACTTGTTTTAGGTTGATTTTCTCGTTGACCAAATTTACCCCAAAAGGAATTCAGTATCAATTTGGCTAACGATCTTAATCCAGGATTATTACCAATCTCCAAAAAAGCTAATTTTACACCTTCCTTTTCAAAAAAGTCTTGAATATACTTTAACTTGTTTTCCTTGGTATGATAATTAATTGGCCATCCGGATGCTTGTTGCTTCAGTTTTATAAATTTATTCATCATATTCGTGAAAAGTCTTCCGCTGGATGTTGCAGTATCGTATTGCTCTATTTCATAACTCCATATTTCATAGATTTTAAGAATTCGGTAACCTTTCTCCAGAAATTTTCTGACTTCATCAATTACCCATGTACCGAATAATGCTCTTTCATTGTCATTATGGCTACAGTCCGCAACTTGCTCTTTAGTTTTGCTGCAGGCATAACATAACGTTAACATTAATTTATTATTTTCCTTAATAGGTAAAACTGGATGAAATAAGTTCTGAGGAGGTAATATTCAACATTTAATCAATCCGTTGCGCTTTTTAAGATCTACTTTTGTGCAATTTTCATGACGAATGTATAGTTTTGGATGGCCAATAGGAAGCTTCCCGTACTTGCACACCCATGGATATAAGGAGCACACATCTATGTATTTAATTTTTTCATCGGGCTTGCCCTTATAATACGTAAACATGGTTTAATGGAATATTGGTCAGCAGGGGATGATGAACGAACTGTTCTATTTCTTTATTATTTTTCTTTTCTAAATGAAATTCACATTCCCACATATTTCTGCCATGCATTGTATGCTACATGACAACATATGCCTTTGTTAGATGTTATACCTGTCTTTGGGAAAATTCCAATTAGATTGAATGCATTTTCTTTTCAGAACTCAATTTTAGCATGGTATTTTAGTAATATGTTCCCTTTTCAGAAATTGTGTTTAGCACGACTCTAACTGCTTCAATCATATGATAATAATTTTAATTTTATCTGCTCAATGGGGCTATACCTACAATTGTATTGTATTTGTGCAATGTGTTATGTAGATGATAAATATATGGCTTTGTTTTGTTTTGTACCTGTTTTTTGATTAGGAGGAATTAGATTTTAATTTTCCTAAAATGTTTGATGCTTTGTTTTCAGGATATTTGCTTTTCAGAAATTATCTGTTAACAAAAATATCGATTTGGTTCGAACAATTAGGTTACAAAACTCAAGACGCTAAATAAGAAAATAATGAAAATATGAAAATTATATATTTGCATCTGATGCTGGGACAGATATTATTCGATTTTTCACTAGGTTATAAACAGCGGCTTCACGCGATAATGAATATTTAGTATCAAAGAAACCCTCCTAATGAATGGTTTTACTCCAAAAGTTCCGAACTTTTTCTGAACTGATCGTAGGAGCTCCGCTCTTTCAATAATTCGCATTAGTATTTCAATATGAAAATATTTTACGGTCGTTATAGCATAGCCGAAAATATATGATAAATTTTACTTTCTTTCAATTAAATATATAAGAAATTTAGGTATAATTGAAACCAGTCATAAATTTTTACAATTATATGTTAATAAACGATTGAAATTTTAATTTGGGTGTAAGATAAATTACGACTGGGAGATGACCAACTCGATATTAAACCAAAGCACCTAAAAATTTTCTATCATGGATTCTAGAGTTCTGAGCGAAGTGGTGATAGAGGCGGTAATTTCTATCACATCAGGTGCATCTGGCCATAACCAAATATCGCCGAAATTTACCAAATTAGTCTTGGCAACGATGTTAAGGCACCTTCACCATGTTTTAACATTTGTATCTTGTGTCGTCTTCCTTTCCCAAAAATTGGAAAGTTTCCAGTTCCTAAATGCTCCTAACCTACATCCCCAGCCGATACTTCAGATCAATTAGTCTATAATGATTCCTCACATCAGAACTGCGGAAAGCTGACATTCGTTCTTATCTTTATAAAGATATGATTTTCACTTTACTTTTGTTAGATTTTTCCAACGCATTTGATATAAGGGCGAATCCAAAATTCTCGTGGTTGCGTGGGGGGGGGGGGCAACTATGGTTTAAAAAAGAGATAAACTGGCAACAGATCAAAAGTTCGAGGACGAGCGAGTGGCTACCACTCGTAGCGAATGAAGTTGCTCAACTTTTATCACTCGCTAAAGTCAAATGACGTGATACATAATTTATTTTGTTTTGGCTTGTAAATGGTGGGAGTGTACAACTTCCAAGTCATTCATTTTATTTATTAAATATACGAAAATATATTGTCTTCAATTGACGAATTCATCATAAATTGTAATTTGGCAAAATATAGTAATCAAAGCATTACATACTTTACCCCTATTGAAGTTAAGGAAGATTGACGTTTTTTTTTTTTTTATATTATTAAGACAAGCTCAGGATATACCCTATGATACAAAGCACGCCATTACAGGAAGGAGATAGGGAAAGGAATTAGGGAACGTGCGGAGAGTGCCGGAGGTGCTGATGTATGTCACCCTTAAACTTTGGCAGATTGTATGCCAGAGGAAAGGCAGATGATGATAAACTGTTCCACATTCACACAGTTCGGGATACCAAAGCATTACGGGATATTTCTGTACAGCGGAAAGTATTTTGAAGCATAGAAAGATGGAAGAAGTTTAAAGTGCGAGTATTGCGCGCAGGAATCATTCTACAAGGGATTGAGATCTGTCCAGATTAAGTTACTGGAATTATAAATATCAAGAATGCATAAAGACAGTGTATTGTAAATCAGTGCTTAATTAAAAAAATAGGAGTGGAGAAATTATGATCTTGTTTTAAAAAGATGAGACAGCTTTGAGATTTAGATGCATTGAATTCAACTCGACTACAAGCGAAAATATTCTCGAAGTGGTTTTCAATGATATAATCATATAATTCGTTTGACAGATGTGGAATTCCCTCTGGAGTCCAAAAGAGTATCAAATGAGTAAGCGAAATCAAGGGTCCTGTCATCAACAAAGCTATACTATTGATGGGATTGATAGTAAAGGAAAGCAGCTTCTAATATATTTTTGTTAGTGGATTGCTAAATATAGCGGATACATGAAAGCATATTTTAATGCTTCCTGTTATCGTTTTGAATCCCTTCACAGTGTAAGTTAAGGTCAAAATTTTATTCAAATACATCCAACAAAAAAAAAATGTTTTCTTGCCTTTCTATTGAAAGTTTTTTTTATTCCCTTTGCCAGCTTCTGTCAGGATTTGTGTAGCCTTTAGCTATAAGCAAAAATTGTCTCAATAAGGGCGCATTGTTCCTTGACACCGGCAGATAACACTTATGATGGGAGGGATGAATTGAGCAGTCTTAAAGTATTAATTTTCAAGATTTCGTTTATTACTTGAGTTGGTTTGTGATTTGTGATATTTTTCAGTTGTCAGGATTATATTTTTAAAAACTCCAAGGGATTACTCTGTGTTTGTTCTAGGTATCTCAGAAATTTTACTGATAACAATGGGTTTTTAATCCTTGATTTGACTGCAGAGTGTTTTAATTTTGCTCGTAAGTATTAAACGTATTAGAATCAACACCACTCAACAGTTTATTTCGGAAAATATAAAAAATATTTAATGCAGATGTTTTTTTTTTCTAATTTTTTGTATAAATTGTGTCAAATATTTATTAATAGATAGGAAAAATCTATTCCGAAATTGCCGGGGATACTTTTCATTGGACTTATACTAATTTTGTAAATATAGAAGTAAAAGAAGAATAGAGGCAGTAATGGTAAGATCCATCCTGACTACCCTATGGATCTCCTTAAATATATGAAATTAATTATTTCTCTTAATTTAGATAGCTAGAGAAAGGACTGTAAAATCTATGTCGTTTAGCGTGAATGGAGTGCTCTCCTAAGTCACTTAACCCAGAAGATTAATAAATTATAAATATGAATTGTATCCCACATCAAAATATATATGTGAATGATGACGTTACTTCTAATGAAATTCGCGTTTAATTGCCGAGATAATTAGAGATTAGAAAAGTAGTTTAAATAAATTTTAAATGTTAGTGAATGTGATGTGTTTTTCGATTTGGATTTCACCCTCTTGCTAAGCCGGAGCTCCAATAGTACAAAAAACTTTTAACCAATAATTGACAGAAATAATATAAAAAATATAGAAACAACTAAAAAAATTAGCCTTGTCAAAATATCTATCAAGCGACACTAAATTTAGCTGCAGAGATATTAGAAGAAATTTTTAATGTGTATTTTTTTTTTTTTAAATAGGCTCGAACTGGTTTCAAGATCTGTTCAGAGTTCTAAATTACTTAAAGTATGTCCTTGATATATAATATAATATAAGATATAATATAAATATGTCGAAACTTACACATCGCAGAAATAATGTTAAAAAGAAGTTATTTCATTTTGTTGTTATTTGTTGTATTTTTTGTTATGTTATGTTGTTTATACTCGTAATTATAAAAAAAGATGGTACAAACATGAATCATCGACTGTTTCACTTAGGCAATTGTTGGGTTCATTATACTCGAAGCGCCAACTTAAAAATATGGCCGAGGAAGAGAAATAATGGGCCTTCCTCAGGCATAGTGGATTCCTCACAGTTTTGGTAGAAGCAGGTTAGCGTTAATCCGTTAGGTGCCAACTTTTTCTGAGGGTCTTTATAATCATTATATAGCAAAATGGGTATATAAGAACTTATTAATTACTTGTTCAGAGACAAGTGGTATTGTCAAAAGCTTCACATTTCATTCTTGCATTGCGTGTAGAGCCTGAACGTTTCATCTGCTTTCCGCCTGGAATACATTCTAAGAATGTGACTAAATGTTCTGACCTCGATGTTCAAGTAAAGCCGTAGGAGGTCTACCATTTACCAATTCTTTTGAAATCCAACATCTTCGAGGTGATATTCAAATAATGTAAGGTTACGTTTCCTATGAAATTCAGGCGTGATATGTTTTCGTGCGATAGGCAGTATGTAATAGAGGATTCTCTACTATTCTACATCAATTGTCCAGGAGGCACGGAAAAATAAAGTATCGCGGTTTTCAAGGGGAATTGCTAGATTTTTTTATATAAAAAATGGTCTATAGTAGTACATATGTACATACCTGTATACTATATAGTATACCACTTACTCAAAGGCCTTAAGTATTCAACTGAGTTTCCTCACTGAGCAGTATTGGCTTTGTTGTTTTAAAGAGTTTTGTATATTGTTCAATATTTGGAATTGTGTAAGAACGGTGTTCGTTAGAGGTTCGTTTTCTCCTCAAATGAAGAGTGTGGCATGGCGAATAGAAAATCTTTACTGCTATCGGATTTATTGTTTCAATCGATAGTCTTATTGTCAGATTGGTGTTTCCTCAGGCAATATTGAAGAGTCCTAAATACACTAGATTTGTTAGATTGGTTCTAGCTAGATATAAACGGAGTAAGAATTGTATCATTATTATAAAATTTGCATGCACACATTTAACTGTATGTAAGGTCTATGATTGTGGATAAACAAAACAAATATTGTATATGCAACATATGTTTTTTTAAGTATTCATTGGCGAAGAGTTGAAAATATAATTTTCCCCATGAAATATCACACTGTACTTGTTGACACACTAATCCAACTTGTCCACTCCACCCATATGTTTGTATTTGGCTATGACATTGAGCTGTTCTACATCAACTTTGTATTCTTCTCGACTTTATTACGTATTTGTATTTTAGCCAATCCCCAAATCGGCCTTTTGGTAAGGAATATGTTAAAGATTTTACCAAGAGCCATAGGCGTTGCACGATCGTCACACACTTCACTATGTGTATCTAATTATCCTCGTTTTTCAGATATTTCTCCTTATGAGGTTTATATGGTTCTTCAAGAAAGTATAGAAAACAGAATCAGTTGAAAAAGATAAAAAGGAGACATCATGGCTATAGAATTTGTTGATAGAATCATTTTTTCCAAAAACTATGTTTGCACAGAAATGGAACCTCACGAAGATTGATTTGAGAAATATCAGGCTACAAATGACGAGGAAGAAGCGAATGAAGAAATTGAAACAATAGAATCTTCAGAAGTTGATTCTTTGCAGAATGATTATCTATGTATAATTTGCCAGGATCTAAGGGCCAACATAGTTATGCTTCCTTGCAATCATTTAGCAATTTCGTGCTGAATGTAATCTCAAAGAGAAAAAAAGATTATGCGGCTATGAGGGTCTTCGCTCAATGAAGAAGAACCTTTGGCTATACATGGGGCATAAGACCGAGGATTGTGCACTGGATGTACATCTCGATAGTCAGACCCATGCTCACATATGCCTCCTGTGTATGGTAGCCGAGGAGGCTTGTGGTGACTGCGATCCGGAAGCTGGCGGGTTCGCAAGGACTTGCCTGTTTGGAAATTATGGGCTGCATGCCACTGCTGCTCTTGAGGTCTAACCTAACCTGCTACTGCTGGATCTTGTCATCCAGGTAGATACCAAAGGGTCGTATGCAGATTACGCTCATGGGGATGTTGGGAGGACTGCTGGACTGGCTCTTCTCATTGCTCTTTGGCGTATGAGATGCAAACCTCTCTGGCTAATATGCCACGGGACGCGAGTACAAAAGCTTCGGTGTGAGCATCGCTTCTCTGCGAGCTTTCCTATAAGGGAATCGTGGACTGAGGTAAGTGCCTTACCGGGTCTACCCCGGTCTACTCTACTGTCGGCTTTCTCATTGACGGGGGAGCTGGTACGGGTGTCTACTTCTCTAAGCCTGACATTGGGATGAAGTACTCACTTGAAAGATACACCACTATCTTCCAGGCTGAAGTCTTCGCCATCGCAAGGATAGCGAAAATAGCACTTGATATGCAAATAATGGAAAGGCATTACTATCCTTTTGGATAGTCAGGCAGCCTTGATGGCTCTGAGTGGCCCTCGGATAACATCTAAGTTAGTGGGGATTTCAGGTCGCCTGTGGATAAGTTGTGTATCTGCAACAAAGTGAGGCTTCAGTGGATCCCTAGTCACATGGGGATCATGGAGAATGAAAGGGCTGACCTTTTAACTTTGGCTGGCTCTGACTCTCCGTTCCTCGGATCGGAACCTGCAGTAGGCGTTGCCACGTCGAGTATCGGGTCTCTCATCAAAGCGGATAGGAAGCATCAGCACAGATGGGATATCCTGAGTACTTGTAGGTGCACAAAACTGTTTCTTAATGGACCAATAGGTTTTCTTATGGGACTCGGAAGGAAACAATGTAGAATTGTGGTTGGCATCACCACCGGCCGCAGCTCACTTCACGTTCATCTAACAAGGATGGGAGTTGTCCACAACCCTGAGTATCTGTCCTGCTTAGAAGGAGAACCTGAGACAACCGAACAAGTTTTGTGTGCGTGTCCGGCCGTCACCTGGAGCAGGCTACATACTCTAGGGTCTGCCCTTCTACCAATCGATGAGCTAAAAAACAATTCCTCAACAAGCCCTGGTGCGGTTCATTAAGAGGACAGGAAGGTTCACAATTCAATTAATTAAATTTCGACAGCGAGCAACTGCAGATTCCTATGCATACACGTTCCACAAAACTTTCTGGGAGAAAATTGTTCCTATTTCTGCATTAGTCTGCCGTCACTATCACCATTGTGCCTAGACTGCAGTTCCTCCAATTCCAAAAATCTCCTCTCCAGAATCTCCTTCCAATTTCCGCTCAATTAGTTGCTGTGCTTTCTTTCCAAAGTCTTAGAAAATATTATGTACAAACAAACCCTGCTCTATGTGAATATGTGCCAGCTGCTACTCCGTTGGCAGTCCGGCTTTCGTAACTATCATTCTCCCGAGACAGCTATTTTGAGAATATTCACAGACATAAGAAAGCATTACCTCCGCTCAGATGATTAAAAAATTTTTATTGCGACAAAGTGAGCGAGTAAAACTGGAGAATACGTTCTCAGCTTCTTTAGCCTTAAAACGTGAGTCTATTCTAAGGCCGCTACTGTTCAATTTATTTATAAATGATCTGCCGTTGGTGGTTCATCTATATGCAGAAGACTTGCAAATATATTTAAGCAGACCAATCGGTCTACTTGAAGATATTATAGCTCGAATAAATTCTGATTTGCATGGAATATATACATGGTCCAATACTGCTGAACCCCGTAAAACCACAATTCATCGCCACAATGGCGTACTCAAAAATCACGATGTGACAACAGTATTTTTAAATGGTTTTCTAATATTTAGGTCAAGTAAGGAAAACAACCTTGGAATTATTCTTAGCTAACATGTGGAATGTTGCGTCAATATAAGTACGAAGCTCCGCAAGATTTAATGGGCTATGTAGATTGTGGCTTTCTGCGACGTTCTTACCTTGTACTACACGCAGAAAATGAGTAAAAGCATTGATTATGTCTCACTTCACATTTGGTAGTCTTTTATTTCCTAAGCTAGATAGCGTGTGCTCTCGTAAAATAGAGATAGCTTTCAATGACTGCATACGTTTTATTTTTGCGCTTCGGAGGTTTGTCTATGTTCGCGTTGTAACTACTGGGTTGCTTTCTGAACTCATAACTAGTGCGCCAGGATTTAACGCAAGAGAAACTTAGATTTCATAAATTAGTCATGGAATTTTCTTACCCCATCCAAGTTATTCGTATGTGGAACGGGCTTCTAAATTCAGGCGGCGGCCACTGTCGGTGCATTCAGCACACTTGCTCGAGATCACCTTTCATCATCTTTATCTCTACTTAAGCAAATTTTGCAACGTGTCGAAATATTGGAAGTGTCTTTGATTTTCTTGTTCTTATTTTTCTTATAGCTCTTTCCTTAGGTTTTGTTTGCTTGTTAGTGTCCTGTTGTATTGTTTAATCTTCCTACACATATTATGATTTACAGCATATATACAGTCTACCACCTTTGTTATTTAGTACGAATAAAAGATTGTATATCTTGTGTACTTTGGCCAGAAATTATATTATTATTACTATTTGACTCGATCAAGATGGTAACCGAAAAAACAGGTCTGATTTAAGGCACAGAGATACGTTGATGATATTGCCATTTGTGTTAAAGTGATGCTGGAATCAGCTTTAGCCGACCTTATGCATAGTAACTGCTTAAATCTCGTCAATGAACGGTTCTATAATATGTTTGAGTCCCTCTCACCAAAACACAGGATCCTCCAAGTACCAGTTCCTAGGCTATTCAGAATTAAAGAACTGCATAGATTCTCTATAAGTGAACCTAAATCGCTTTCATATAAAGTTTTTAATGGCTTCACCTTGATGTGGTGTTTTATCAAAGAGAATAAAATAGAAAGAATATTCTTTTCTCATATTCAAAACTGTTTTATGTCGTTATATGGCGGGTCGCCTCGTGAATAGTGTTGGGAACTTGAGGGAATTTCAGAATCTTTCATCTTAATCGGGTCTGCAATGTGTTTACAAATTATACGATATTTTACTTGAGTTTACGAAATGTACGAAGTATTCGTAATTCGTACGAGGCAAGATTCCACCATCGCAAAAGTTCGTGCGTTCCTTTTTTACGAAAACGTTTTATAAATTTTTACAATATATTTGTTAAAATCCGCTATAAATTCTACAAAAATCCTATAGATTTTAAGAGATATTATCCATTACTACGAACATTTTTCATATCGAGATTTTACGACAGCTTTCGTAATAAATACTATACCTACGAAAAAAAATTGTAAGAATTAGTTTTCCCAAATTTATTTCTATGATTTATAAAATATGTACCTATTCTTTGTTTTTGTTTGATTTATTTTTGTTGTTACCCGATTTCTTTCTTATTTTCAATTCGTATTTTGATTTTTTGTATTTTATCGCCACCCCTAGAGCAAATGTTCAAATCCGTCCATGTCTTCTGTTACTGTAGCTCTTAACTATTGTATCATCATTGCATTACGATTAATTAATATATAAAAGTTCAAAAAAGCAATCAATCGAATGAAATAGCTTAAAATAGTTCAATTCCCTTACTTTTTCATTCCCAGTCTGTCCCTTAAAGTTGGATTTATCTATAAAAAATTTCCAATATCGATTATTTTTCCCTCTTTCCTTATATTTCCGTGCATACGATTCTCGCGTTCCGAAAACCCTATCAACTACATAACACCATTCTACATATACCGCAACTCAGTATTATCAGCTTTAGTGTTATATTTCACACTTCCAAATTAAATATTTTTGCATAAAAATAATTGAAATTATCAAATTTTATTGCTGTTTAATTGACATCTACGAGAGACTAAAAAAATATCAAAATCTTTCACTTTCAGATTATGCTCACATCACCCCACACAAATGACGTCATTAAGCGTCAAATCCTCTTCAATGGCGAGTAATATTACCCTAAAAAAATTTTTGTTTTTTTGCACGGATGATATAAAGAAGTGATACCCTGAATACCTTGTGATTAAATCGCTTTTGCTTAAGAAGCAAACATAAAAAGGTTCGGAAAACTCCAAATTTATGGACCATGAAATTCATCAGATACGATATTTCAAGTGATTAAGACTGCAAGATTGCCTTACGTTTCGGATAGGTACTGATCGAAGAGATTCTTTAGACGTAACTCAAGATACATTTAGAATGGACTTAAGAATTAAAGTGCTTAAGTTAAAATTAAGCTTGGATTGTATTTAAATTTTGTACAAGCGCAGACTTTCTTATATGGAATAGTACGAAGAATGGGCGGGGTAAGGTTTTAAAAATGTTTTTTGCATATATTTTCAATTTTTTTTTTGTCCTGAATGTACAATATGTCGAGAGAGTATTGTATATAAATTTCAAGTCAATCGGAGTAAAACTAACAGAGCCTCAGCGTTTCAAACGACCGGCCTTGCTACTCGATTTTTATACCTGCCCAGAAGCTGCGCGATACCCCTATTAGGAAGCAGCTTCAAGTCCCTTGCTTTCTCCTTCTATGGGTCTTTGAAAGTATGTAAACTGACCTTGTACATATTGTATATTTTCGGGTACATCGAATATAACTCAGTTTACAGGCACACTTTCTGCTGAACGGTTATGTACAGAGCTAAAATTTAATTTTGAATGTTCAGGTATAAAAAACTTTAAATCGATTTTCCCGAAAACGTCATTTTTGAAGTTCGTAAAAATTGGAACCCAAATTCTACTTAACCGATCCTTTTGAAAATTTAAACACTACTTCTACACATAAATCAACAGGTAATCAATAAGAAATTTGTTTTACCATTTTGTTCTATTTTTTATTAACAAATTAACTGAAATTTGTTTTACCTAAAATCGCGTTTTTCACCTCCAAATGCTGCAAAAAATAAAAAACAAAACTCTTCCTGATTACCTGGGGAAACATATCACCTTTAAAACGCATATCGATTTTTTTCTTTCAGATGATCCGGTAACGAGTGGTAATGTTCACCGCAAGTAACTTATTTTCAAGGCGCCTCCAGAGATTCGCCGTCGCAGGCGTATTTATCTACATATATATTTTATTGAAATTTTTTCCTGACATACTTCAGAAGTTATACCACAATATATAGATAAATTGAATAAAACAATATTGCTCATGTCGCCGAAAAAAAAAATCACGAAAATATGCCTGTTTTTCGCTTTTAAAACCTTACCCCGCCCTTAAGCGCATTGCTTCCTGTTTTTGTTGTTCGCTGTTCTCTATTGGATAGATATACTGAAAACTTAATAACTTATGGAAAAAACTGAAGTAAGTTTCATTGCTTTACCAAAGTGAGTTTAAGGAAAAAATTATATCGGTTGGAATATAATCAGTTCGGGTAATAAATCCGTGTGTAAGACATAAAAGGAAATTTTTCCTGATATTTTGTCTCTACTCAATGTGGGGGATAAAACCTGCTAAGCAGTGATGTCCGATTTATATTGAAATTAAATTTTTTTGGTACTTATTCTAGATTTCAAGAAATTCAAGACTTTTAATTGCAAATGCCGAAATAATAAAAATATAACATATATAAGTATAACTACATCGTATCAGGCAACTCTTCTCAGTAAAACTGACCTCTCTACAATTGCACTAATTTATCAGAGGCTGTCATATTGTCATGTCTGATGTGTAGTTTCAAAACTTTTGAACTGACTTATCAAAATGAAAAGATTTTTAATTCCGAATAAGCTTTCTACTGGAAAAGGTAAAGAGCTATTTATTTAATTTTGTTTGCTTCAATACCCAAGGGTAGATTTTTAATTGTGATGTGAATATGCACATATAAAAAAAAACCAACATATTACAAACCAATTGAAAATGCAATAATGCACATTCTGCATTATTATAATATTCAATTGACCTGAAATCATTTGCACAATTAATCGACCACAATAAATCGATAATATTATTGCAATTAAGCAAAACATGCGTTCAACCAAATGTGTGTCACAACCATAAGAAGTGACTGCATTTGTTCACACGCGTTTTGTTTACATGTTTTGCAACCAGCGTAATACGGGTCAAACTACTTCTGTCACATCTTTCTTTGAAGTTAAGCACATAAGTGCAAATAACAAATTTAGCTTAACGTGCCTCAAATCACGGGCATGCATGTAGGTACCTATCAAAAGACAATGTACTAACAGTAATTCAGTTTAGGTTAGCTAGTAATTATTCAATAAATATGAAATCGTTAGTTAGTCTTATCAAAGAAAATAGCTTTTATTTCATTCATTTTCTTAGGCATCTGCTAGTATAGCTGCGCCTACAAAGAGATCTACTCAGTGAGCTTCTCTTAGGAGATCTGCTTTATTAAGCTTCTACATAGGAGATCTGCCTTATGGCCGCCTCCCATCATCGCTTCATCAGTGCACGAGAATTTTAATTACTACACAATAGATGCATCAAAATGGCAAAAGTCTAAATCAGAAAGAAGTGCATGTGATAAAAGCGAAATTCCTAATTAATCTCATAAAGGAAATAATTAAATATTCGTGCATGTTATTAGTTCAATTCTCATTTACGATAAAATTCTTAAAACAAACGAAGATAAGCGGAAACATTCAAATAAATTTAGTCCACTAGGGTTTCTTGATCCCAATCTAAAGATGGCTCATAGAAATCAATATTCTACACTTCAACATTTGCGACCGAACTTTGAAAACTTGTGAAGGTAGAAGGAAGTTATTTATACACGTAAAGACTGAAATACACTCAAAATTCCTTTTTTGGCTAATAAAAGCAATCCATTATTAGCAGTTCAATAACCCAACCTTTTCCAAGAAACAAAAACCAAGCTTAGATCAAAAAATTCCCACAATTTGTGTTGAATACAATTCGCGCTATTCCGCAACAGATCATTTGATAAATATGGATAACATACCAGAAAACAAAACTGCGAAAAGTATAACGGGTGGACTAATAAAGGCAACCTGTATTGTAAAATAATGTATTAGCGCAGCAACAATTCGTAAATTTAATACAGATTCTTCAAAACCCTAAATTTTCAGTCTATACTGATTAACCCTTTCCATCCTGAGAAAAAAAAGGTCTCCGATTTACATGGCATTTCATATACTGCCTCCTTAAATCATAAGAATTGAGAGAAAAATATCAAAAAAATTGTAACCAACCCCGTTCGTCGCAAAAAGGACCTCACGCTTGTGTGGGTTGGGAGTTAGAGCCACACGAAGGCAACGAAATGAAAAGAGAACATCCCAACAAACATTTTTTCTGGTTTTGGCATTTGCGAGAAATTTTCGAAGAGCAACAATTCGATAATTATTCAGTTTTACGAATTTTCATGACATATGTATGTACTGATAATTCTTTTGAAAGACTTCGTAATTTTTCGCGGAGATTCGTATTCAGTATTCTCGGATTATACTGCAAGTTCTCTGAACATGAAGGCCATATGTCCAGAAAAATTTGTAAAACCGAGAAATTATGGAATTGTTGCTCTTCGAGAATTTCTCGCAAATGCTAAAACCTAAGAAAATGTTTTCTGGGGCTTACTCTTGGAAATACACAACTATACTTTGCATTTTTCACAGAGATTGCATGAATGTACGACTATTACAGGATAGCATGCGACACATTTTAGCCACTTTAAGCAGGCGCGGATCTGGCATTGAAATTAAATTGAGCAAACAAAAAAAAAACGGTGCCATACATCGCTTAGTTTAGCCACCGCAGTACAGTACTAGGAAAGTTTCCGCATCAGCGGTATGGTTCAAGGTATATAGATGACAAGGTATTCCCACTAAAATTTTGACCCATTGCAGCTGATAGCCTGTGACGTAATTCTGTGACTAATGTATATAGGTTTTATAGGAAACACAGAGAGAAGAGAAAGATTATTGTATTCTCTGTACTATTGATGGGGAAAATTAGTCGAGTGACAAAAAACATCGATGTTTTTCTAACCGATTAGCCGATGTTTTTAGTCGATTATTTCCATGCGATGTTGTTTAGTCATCGATTATTTATCTTCGATTTTTTTTA
This sequence comes from Dioctria rufipes, assembly GCA_963924295.1. Lineage (NCBI taxonomy): Eukaryota > Metazoa > Arthropoda > Insecta > Diptera > Asilidae > Dioctria > Dioctria rufipes. The sequence goes on along the minus strand of OZ002740.1, from coordinate 69,002,685 downwards.
ATTGAATTTTCTCATTATTTTTTTTCATTCCCATTTCCCAGTTTCATACTTTCATGGCAGCACTTATATTTACTGCCAAAACGACGATTGTAGTTTTAGATGCACTGTATTGTGTACACGAATTATTCAATATTTACGTTTCAACCATTCCCGTTTTCTAAGGTTTTTGTAGTGACTAGTGAGTCATGTCTGTCAAGTCAACTTACATTGTAAGATGCAAAACGCAGTTTTTTATTCTCTTGTGCATTGATAAAAATTATTGAGTAGATGAATAACATCACAATCGCGAAAATTAATAAATATTTTGTTAAATTAGTAAGCTTTTATGCTGTATTTTCCTTTAAACAAGTGATAACATTTTAATTCTGACTACGTTTTTCATTCTTTTGTGCCTTGTGAAAAATTATTGAGTGCATAACACAACACCACAATCGAGAAAATTAATAAATATTTTGTTAAATTAGTAAGCATTTATGCTGTATTTCCCTTTGAAGAAATCAAGTTCTGATAAGTGACAACATTTTAATTCTGACTTCTGAGGTAAGCAAAAGTTCATTAGCCATTTTTTTAAAATATATAATATCTAATATGTGAAAAAATTTTAAAGTGGAAAGATTTTATAATACATTGTGTTTATATTTGTTTCACATATATGAGTGCATCATTCGCAAAAAGAACTATTTTCCTGAATGTCATTGAGCATCACATATCCACCTTCAATTGTTTCTACACCGAATTCATCCGCAATCACGCCAAAATCTTCCAAATTATAATTTTCACAATTCTTATTTTATTCGTGCTATTAGCTGTTTTTCTTTCGCATATGGGTCCGGGTCAGGATCAGCAGTAATTTCCGCATTAAATTATTTCGATAGAGCTATGATTTAGAATGTTTTTTTGGCAAACTACAAATTTTCAATCACATTGCATTGGAATTCTTTTTTACATATTTTTTCTTATGTCAAACATTGATCCATATGGGTTCTAGGTTCAAGAATTAATACTTTTTTATCTACGTTTTTCATTATTCCAAGGCAATATGATTGAAAATTTGCAGTTTGCAAAAAATATTTTAAATCATAGCTGTATCGAAATAATTTAATGCGGGAATTACTGCTGATCCTGACCCAGACCCATATGCGAAAAAAGTACAGCTATTATTATTATTAAAATATTTTTGGCAAACTGCAAATTTTCAATCATATTGCATCGATCATTGAGTCTACTTTCTGAGACTAAACTTTGTACATTAGCTCCATATGTAGCTACAGTATTAATTAGTTTCCCGAATGTTCCAAACATGCTTTCAAATATTGAATTAAAGGCTCTTACCGATTGTGTAAAAATACTAAAGCCATTTGAAATTGCCACACGAAATTTAAGTGGAGAAAAGTATATCACAGCCAGTAGAGTGATTCCTATTATAAATTGTTTGAATCATTCAATTAATACACTACAATAAGAAGAAGGATCTACTGCTCATAAATTGCTCATATATCTCTGGTAAAAATGGTAGTCAATTTGGTTGGTGGAAAAGTGGGAGCAGACGGCAACTAAGACGCGGAAAAATGTGTATAACTTACGTCATACCACGATAACTCGACATCGCTGTCACTTTACCTTTGTCATCAAAATAAAATAACTGATGTAGTATCTATTATATGTTTGCCTTTGAAGTTCTTTTTATAATAAAAATAAAAAAAAATGTAATGTATGTAACACTATTGAGGCGTTATTTTTAAATGATGTATAATATGTATATTCAAATATTTTTTATAGAGTAGTATGAAGCTGTTCTTTTTTGTTATATTCTTACCGAAAGTGTACGATTACATATTCTTTATATTATCAAAATAAAAACAAAAGTGCAATATGCGCAATTTAGCATTATATTTTACCTTTGTCATCAAAATAAACTGACTGATGTAGTATCTATTATATCTTTGCCTTTGAAGTTCTTTTTATAATAAAAATAAAAAAATGTAATGTATGTAACATTATTCAGGCGTTATTTTTGAATGATGTATAAAAGTCCATTTTTTCATACATTGAGATAATTAAGGGTTTGCATTTGAATCAATCAGTGCGAGCTTAATATTTCGCTTTTGCCTGGTACACATGTCAATGTATGCTATAATATGGTCTCGGGTTGTAACATTCTGAGTATCGCTCGTTGGAAACAATAGTGGCACAACTCAAAATTTTCTTTTTTAAGTTTAAAATTAAACATTTCGACCTAGCGATCAGAGAGGCATCTCATCAGTAAGATAACCTTATAACCTTACAGATGAGACGCGTCTCTGATCGCTGGATCGAAAAGTTTAATTTTTCTGCATCAATTTAAAAATTTTGAGTTGTGCCATTATTGTTTCGCACGAGCGATAGTGTATCTGACCGTGTATATATGTATACATACATATGAATATTTTCTTTAAAGCTGTTTTTTTTCGCTTTTTCTTCTTCAGAGCAACCACCTTACGTTCCTACGCTATCGTCAAGCTCACAGAGTTACTTCAAACCGCTTTCGAGGTCACTATAAGCGTGTTGCTCTGAAGAGACTCGTTTTACTACGAGAAACGACTAAATTTAGTCGATTCATCGATATTTTTTTGGCGATTTTTTTTAGTCGTCGATTTTTTTTCCCAATTAGTCGGGTTAGTCGATTCATCGATACGCTTTCAAATTTTCCCCATCACTACTCTGTACCGTTCTTTCCAATAGATTTTCACGATAATTCGTCACTAATGGCGGAACTTGGTTCGTAATGGGAATACCATGTATTCTATATGCGTTGGTCTGGATCATATATCATTTTTTTAGTATACTTTTTACTCTTTTACAAAAAGTCATTTTTTAATAGAATAGTAGATCAGGGTGAAAACTGCAGGAGTTATTCAAACCAAACTTTTCTCAGTTTTACACACTGGTATATGTAATATGGACTGCTCGATATGATATCTCATGCTGGCACAATTTTTTGTGTCAAAAATAATTCGGTGCCAACATTGAAGTTGAAAAGTGATATTAGTAAAACCTTTCGAATTTCTGTTGAGTATCTATGAATATATTGCCTTTGGTAAAACACGTTTTATCGCTATTTAACACACATTAATTTAAAAAAATTTATTTCGACGAACCCACTTAATTATTTGTAGTTTATTTTTCTCTCTCAGTTGGTACTTGGTTCTTAGACCGAAAGAGAACGCTATATAGAAGTGACTTTGAATTTATCTGATCCTGCTTGCCCTTTCTCTACTTTTGTGAAGCGCTATTTTCATCAAAATAAAATAAATGGATTTTTTTATGGTAACCATGTTCAGTAGCATTCCATATATTGGTCCCACATGTCAACGCTGCCCATATGTTTATTGTATTGTCTAATTATTTGTGGACACGGTATGTTCATATATACTTTGTCTTTCTTTGGCTATCTCCGAACGTTTTCTATTGGCTCCTTTCCAAAAAGACAAAAGAAAGAAGAGTGTCCTTTGTATCTCTACATTTAATTATGGCAACTTTTTCATTATTCGCCACGAACTTTTGCATTCCTGCCCTCTCCACTGATGAATCCTTGAAGTTAGCTGAGTTTTTAATTCGGTCGGGTATAATAGTTCCGGTTCCGTAATAACTAAGGCTTAAAAGTTTCAGCATCAGAGGTATAGTAGTAAAATATCTATCGATACAAAGAAGACTCTTTGGTCGAATGATTTTAACAAGATGTAATACTACTACAATCGGAACAAGTCCTGATCCAGTATATGCAATCTTGGTATTTTTACCTTGGTAGAGTTCGGAGTCTACTACAATTCTTGATGATATGGAATATATAGTTTTGATCCCGGTCGGTCTGAGTTTGTTGGGAACGTAGCTTCTTGCTGGGCATCTTTCAGTAAAAGGAATCCTTTGGTCATCGATTGAGTAATGTCCAACATTGCGATCAATCTGACGGAATATATTTCTTGCATCGTCAATGATTGGTTGTAGTTTCAAAAAAATATTTTTCTTGTATGGATCACAGTTAATATCAATACAATGCAGACAAGTTCGCAAAAGGTATATCCTGTCCTCATGAAAAGCATTAGTGATTTTACATACCGATATCCCTTTCGTAAAGTAGATACATTCGCTCCGGATCGAATTCCATAAAAAAACAAGATAAATTGTCGAATTCGTCTTAGTCAAGAATACTGCTGGAAAAGTACAATCAATTCCTAACCCTTACGTTTGTGACAGTAAAATATAATACACAACTCCGCAGAATGGCTGATGAAAATTATCGAAATATAAGAATATGCAACAGAGCTGTATTTTGTCTCTTACTATGACGTTTGTTACGGTAGGGAGGGAAAGGGATAATATACGGCTTTCAGTACATGGAAGCATCTCAGTGTAGTTGTATATTACACAGCAACTTCAAACTAAATGATTACTTTTTCTCTCTAATTAAAATGTCTAAGTCGGATGCTGATTCCATATATAAGGCATTAATAAGTGTTTTTGATACCAATAATATTAATTATAAAAAAAGAAGAATTAATTGGCTATGCAGCAGATGGCGCCAACATCATATGTGGAAAAAAAAATTTCCATTGCTAACCTTCCAAAGGACGATTGTCCACATTTCTTTATACTAACCTGCATTTGCCATGTCAGTTTATGTGTCACATTCATGTATGAAGTTACCCAATTTGTTTTATGTACAGATCTATTCACATTTGTTCTTTTGTTTTTCTCTAATTAGTTGATAATTTTGATATTTCTAAATTTTTCTTCTTTTATTTTTATTTTGTTTTATTTTTTTGTTTTCTTTACTTTTGAATTTGTGTAAATTTTCTTTTTTCTTCTTACATTTAGTAATTATTAATTTTTAAAATGCTGCTTCTACTGCGAGGACGATTTTGTGAAGTCATCTTATCCCTCTTCGTTTTGAGTGAAGTTATTTTGGTGAGACGCATTGTCGGTGTGCTTTGTACTTGCGAATATGGATAGACGTTATAAGGATTCTACTTAACGTATTTGCAATCGATCCCCAGGCTTAAATGTATGTACGCTAAATACAAGAAGGATTCGCAATAAGATCGATGAATTAAGGTATATTTTCTCCATTATCTTCCTCACCGAGAGAATCTTGTAAATTGTTTGCTTCACACTTCGCATCTGTCTACTCTAATAGCAGCACTTGTACTACCTCTGCTGTACCGACCGTCAGCTATCGACAACCCAGTTAACATTAGTTTATCTACCGTATCTGTAGAAGATGTATCTATGATATTAAATACTCTCAATTGTGATAAAAATGCAGGTCCTGATATCATCCCAAATATACTATACAGACGTTGCTGTCTTACATTAGCTTATCCAATAAGTCAATTATATAATTTGTCAATTACCAGTAAGACTTTTCCCATGATCTTTAAACACTCCCATGTCACGCCGATATTTAAATCAGGTAATCCGAGTTTTATTGTGAACTACCGTCCAATTTCTATTTCCAATAGTCTTGCTTTAATTTTTGAAAAAATTGCTTATAAACAACTCTTTTATCAATCTAAGAATTTTATCTGTAATATGCAACATGGATTTTTCTCTGGTAGGCCCACTATTACAAACTTAGTCTCATTTACTGACATTGTTGTAGCAGCTCTTGATGACGGCCAGCAAGTTGACACCAGTTATACTGATTTTACAAAAGCCTTTGATAAACTTAATCACAAGCATATCTTGGTAAAAATGGAACAAATTGGTCTGCATAGTGACACTATTGCATGGTTCTCTTCCTACTTGTCGGACAGGAAAAACTATGTTGTCTTCAATGGCTCTCAGTCTCCTTCATATGTGCAATCATCTGGGGTCCCTCAAGGAACTGTTCTTGGACCCATTATTTTCTCGATATATATTAATGATCTTCCCTCCCAATTAGTCTCTAAGTATCTACTCTATGCTGATGACGCTAAAATATTTCGTATTATTAAAGATATTAATGACAGTCACATTTTGCAACGCGACCTAGACACGCTTATGACTTGGTGTAGAGTTAATTACTTAAAACTGAATATAAATAAATGCAAGGCCTTAACATACACAAGGAAGCACGAGCCCTATCTGTACATGTATAAGATTAATAACATTTCCATCTCGCGATACCATGAGATTAAAGATTTGGGCGTTATATTTGATTCCAAATTGCTATTCTCTGCCCATATTAACTACATTGCATCCAAAGCTTCTCGTCTGGTAGGTTTTATCTTTCGTGCAACTAAAGCCTTTAAGTCTATTAATTCGGTCATAGTACTCTATATATCATTAGTTAGAAGTATTCTAGAGTATGCATGCCAAGTATGGAACCCTTTTTACATCACATATTCCGAACAGATTGAATTAATATAGAGAAAATTCACGAGACTTTTAATGTATAAAAATGGTAACCAATATCTTGAATATGTAGATAGGTTGCGGGTACTTAACCTTTCCAGTCTATCTAATCGTCGCCAAATCCTGGATGCTGTTTTCCTTTACAAAATAGTTAACGGTAATATAAACTGTCCCTTTCTTCTCTCTAAGATAAACTTTTATGTACCTGCTCGTTCCTCTAGGCAGTCCCAAACATTTAACTTACCCTCTCAGGGAAAAATGCCCTACATTCAGAATTCAAAAAGTATACAATACAAGACATAACAACATTGATATATTAAATCCCAGCCTTCTGACATTTAAAAGACTTCTTTCCGATGAGATCCGACCAACCACTTAGTCACATATTTAATTAATTATATTCACTTTGTAATCTTTTACTTTTTCTCTAATTTTTCATTGCCATTAAAATTAATTATATTAGCTATAGTTATCTTTAATCTTTTGGACTAGTTCCTTCTTTAAATTTGTACTGAACTTCATATACATATATCCTCATATAATTATTAATTTTAATATTTTTTCCTTTTTATATTCTCCTTATTACGTTTTAGTTATTATTACACGTAATTTCATTCAATTTAGTATATTGCTTAGCATTAACTTAAAAAAAAAAAAAAATCTGCTTCTTTGAATTTTGCACATTTTCAATACGAATCTTTTTATATACGGTAGCATTTAATTGGACTAGTTCTGTATACTATCGTCTAAACTTCATGAATAAATAAATAAATAAATAAATTAATAATCTACACATTATTCTCGTCAGCGAAACGTGGCTGAACGATATAATACCATCGTCCCTAGTTTCTATTCCAGGTTTTAATATTTTTCGTAATGCCCGGAAAGGCCGTGTGGTCGGTGGTGTAGCAATTTTTGTTAGGGACTGGCTCAGGGCAAAAATAATTACTGCCTCAGTGGTGTAGCCTATCGAATTATTATGTGCGGAGGTAAGCTCCACTACTGATAAAGGCTTGGTTGCTTCTGTATATTCTCCCCCTAATTGTTTTAGTTGCGATAATGCACGCGAATTCAAAACCAAAGTATCAAACCTAACGCAAGGTTACGAGAATGTTATTATTGGTGGAGATTTTAATGTTAACTTGCGTAGGAAGGATGCTGTTACTGATCAGTTTTCACATTTACTCCAATTACTACATCTTAACACGATTAACACCCTGCCCCCCTTCACAATACCGCTAATCCTTCGATGCTTGATTTGCACCTGGTTACCGATGCAGAAAAAATAACAACGCACAATCAAATTAGCCCTCCTAGTAATCTGGACCATGATATTCTTCTCTTGAGCTTTAACATGTCACTTAAAATGAATCCTCCCCCACTTAGTTTCTCTTTTCGCGATTATAATAGCATAGACACAGAGTCCTTGTTTGAAGAATGTCATGGCTTGGAATGGTGGAAAATCTTTGATTGCATTTCTGTGGATCATAAAGTCGAGATTCTAACGTCATCAATATCATACTTATTTGATAAGTACGTACCAATTAAAACGAGATTTTCAACTGGTAATGGCTGTATCCGGTTCATAGTGAGAGTTCATAATCTTATCGCGGAGCGTGAGTTTCTCTATCAGCGTTACAAACGTCTTAGAACATTTTAGGCAAGGACATTGTATAAAGCTGCCCGTAATAAAGCTACCACGGCAATCGGGCAAGACAAACGTTAGTATTATTCCTCTAAAATCGACGCTAACCTCGACCCAAAAAAGCTGTGGCGGAACCTACGTTCAATCGGAGCTTATGGAAAGGATAAAACTGAATGCAACTTTGATCCAGACGAGCTGAATGCATCGTTTACTCTTGCAAATCTTCCTTCTCCAACTGCCTCCAACATTCGTCAAGTTAACTCCTGCGCAGTCCTGAGATTAATCCGAGTAGCTCGATTCATAGTTTTTCGTTTCGTGGAGTAGACAATACTGAGGTTCTATTGTCTTGTAATTCAATTCGATCCGAGGCAACTAGAGCGGACAACTTATCATCTCGATTTATCAAACTAATACTACCAATTATTAGTACGTATATCCTTCATATAATCAATTCATGCCTCACATTTTCTTCATTTCCCTCCAGCTGGAAAGTAGCTAACATTCTTCCAATATCAAAAGAAAAAACGCCAGATTCTCCGGTTGATTTTCGTCCAATTAGTATACTTTGTTTTTATCGAAAGTGCTAGAAAAATTAATGTGCCAGCAAATGCTTGAGCATGTGGACAAAAATAATCTTTTAACTCGATGGCAATGAGGTTTTCGATCATTTCACAGTTGTGAAACAGCCCTATTAAAGATAACGTTCGATAATAGAAGCGCGATGGATAGTGAAAAATTCACTACGCTAGTCCTTTTAGATTTCTCAAAGGCTTTGGATCGTGTAGATCATAGAACTCTTATACAGAAGCTCTGCTGGATAGCTTTCTGAGCGAGCGTCGCCAGTGGGTTAGGGTCGGCTATGTTTATTTTGCATTTTTGCCTCTAAAGTGTGGAGTTCCCCAAGGATCGATATTGGGTCCGCTGTTATTCAGCTTATTCATTAATGACTTGCCGAAAGCAGTTCGCGATGTAGAATTACACCACTAAGCGGATGATGTTCAGGTTTGTTTAAGCCGGCCCATAGGTCTTCCCGAGGATTGCTTAGCACGCATTAATAGTGATCTGGATAGAATATATGCCTGGTCTATGGATAATGGTCTGCAACTTAATCCCGTAAAATCACTTTCTATAAGTCTTTATAATAATGCTTTCGATATGTCTGACGTCCCCCCAGTGATCCTGAACCATTCTCCACTACCCATGCAGAATAAGGTTACCAATTTTAGGATAGAATTATACAGCAGTATAAAGTTCTGTGATTATATTAAGGCGAGATTGGGTAAAATTTATGCTGAACTGCGCAGACTTTGGCTCTCGGCCGATATATTGCCTCGTAGCACTCGTCCGGTCCTAGTAAAGACGTTGATTATGCCTCATTTCTCGTTTGGTAGCGTTGTATTTCCAAAACTTGATAGTATATGTGCACGTAAAATGGAGGTTTCATTCAACGACTGTATCAGATTTATTTTTAGATTGCGACGATTTGATCACGTTTCCCAATTTAGGCTTGCATTACTTGGAAGTTCTCTGGAATCCGTTTTAAAACATCAGAGCACCCTGTTCGGCATACTACGGTTCAATAAACTGGAATATCTCAGGGAACTTTTCCACATTACTTCGCCTCAGAGGAACAGAAACTTGATATTGCCACGTTTCTATAGATCAGTTATGGAGAGTTCTTATCTCGTCCAGTCTATCAGACTATGGAATAATTTACCCGTTACTATACAAACCGCAAACACCGTCAATGCGTTTAGAATGCAAGTTCGAACTCACTTAAAATAACCCTTTTATAGGATAATAGTTCCTATTCTCTATTTAAACTATTTAGAATATTCTTATATTATATTTAAACTAAATTTGAACTAAATGACAATATGTAGCAGATACTTAATTTGTATGGTTTTTTGCTTTGAAACAACAACTTTTTTATGTATTTTTTTTCTGAACTATCAACTCAATGCAAATTAATTTTATTTATAGCTCAGTTCTTATTTATAACACTAATTTATCTAGCACCGACTTACTATTTCGTACTATAAAAGGTTGTAAACCTTGTGTATATTTACTAGCAATAAATTATTATTATTATTGAAAAACTTACTCGTGAAATTTTCAATTACACTGAATATAGTACTAAACGGAGCGAGTCTTTCAATAAAACTCAAATCATCTTAAAATAAAACCAAGAAAATTGCTGAGTCAATAGAATCCTCGAATTATTTGAACCCTTAAAAATGTATTTCACATTTATTGTCAATATTGACAAACTGCAAAAAGTTACAAAGGTACTAAATTTATTAGAAGATCCAACAATAAAACTATATCATGAATTCCCAAAATACATCCTGTTTTATGTCAATCTATTTAAGTTAGACTTTTTCAGATTGAAGAACTTGAAGTCTTTAAATTACACTTCGAGCTTGAGAAGATTGTTCTTACTATAATAGATAACTTTATGCTTTTACCCCTTACACACAATGATACACACTCGAAACTAAATACGAAGTATAAACCGTAGTTTATACACGGTAGCTACAAGTTCTTGAGGCTTCAAAGAAAAATCCTTAGTGGCTTATGATATATATATGCACACGAACTGTGTACATGTATACATATGTAATAAAATACTAAGTGTATCATCCGAGTGTTACCCGCTGCTCTAAATTGGGCTATACACGAAAATGTTCTAAAAGAACTCTAAAAAAACAGTTTTTAGTACGGTGTATCTAATGTGTATCGTCATGTGTCACCGGACTTAGAAAATATATCTCATAAACCTTAAATCTTAACCTTAAATCATCATAAAGAAAGGCATCATATAACAAATAGACTATTAATGAATATAAGATTCATTGTCGTGATTTCTATATTGAATTAGTGTGCAAACTTTAAGCCATTTAATTATCAAGATGATATTATGAAAGATTTTTTTAGTTACATCCAAAAGTAGTGATTAGTAAAGAACTAAAAACTATAACGAATTTCTGTAAACATTTTCCAAATTTAATTGCTAGTATCGATATTCCAAAAATTGCAGACGAATGGAGAGATTTAAGTCATTTTGATTTTTCTACATACGACGTCGAATGATTTTAGGAAACCATTTTAAAACCGAAAAAGTGTCAAACTGCTTTTCATTTCCATTGTCGAAAAATGTTTTCTTTGAAATATTTATTAGCGCTGCCAAATTCATCTACCGTTGTTGAAAAAATATTTTCAGAAATAAATTTGAATGAGACTAAAGTTAGAAATAATTTAGCAAAATACAGGGGCTTCCAATAAGAGGTGTTATTTTAATTAGCCCGCTATTTCGGTAGATGTCACTTCTGGAGCTGTCATTTTTTGACATTTGACAAGTAGAAACTACGCCATTAATAAAAATGGAACGATACACGATTCAACAATGCATTGAAATTACTAAAATTTACTATAAAAATGGTGAAAATGTGTCAGAGACGGTTCGTAAAACTCGAACATTTTTGGGTCGTCTTGAAGCACCTTGTCGGACCGCAATACAGAAATTGGTAGAAAAATTCGAGCTGTCGGGACAAGTTAGTGATGTGAAGAATAAGACCCGTGCACGTCGCTCAAGAACAGCCGAGAATATTGCTGCTGTAGCCGAAAGTGTTGAAGAAAACCCAGGTTTGTCCATTCCTCGTCGTTCTTTGGAATTAGGCATTCCACAAACGTCATCACACCGTATTTTGCATAAAGATTTGGGTCTTTAGGCTTATAAAGTTCAGTTAACACAAGAACTCAAGCCAGCCGATCATCAACAACGTCGAGTCTTTGCTGATTGGGTCCTTGAAATGCATGAAAATGATCCGGAATTCCATCGAAAACTCTTCTTGAGTGATGAGGCCCATTTCCACCTCGATGGCTTTGTCAACAAGCCAAATTGTCGCATCTGGGGCTGGGAAAACCCAAAAGTTATTGTTGAAAAGCCTCTCTATCCTCAACGTGTGACTGTTTGGTGCGGTTTATGGTCCTGCGGGGTCATTGGACCTTACTTTTTCGAAAATGAGGCTGGAGCAACAGCTACGGTGAATGGATTGCGCTATCGACAGATGATTAATGATTTTTTATGGCCAGAATTGGATGGTATCTATCTGGACAACGTTTACTTTCAACAAGGCGGCGCTACGTGCCATACAAGCAACGAAACCATTGATCTTTTACGGGAAAAGTTTCCGGACCGTGTTATCTCTCGAAGAGGTGATCAGAATTGGCCACCGAGATCTTGTGACTTAACACCTTGCGACTTCTTCCTTTGGGGCCACGTGAAAGAGAAGGTCTACGCCAACAGCCCAGCGTCGATTCAAGGTCTCAAAGATGGAATTCGTGAGGCTATCAAGGACATAGGTCAGCCACTTTGCGATTTTGTTATGGAAAATTTCATGAAAAGGATATGGTCCTGTAGGCGTGGTTGTGGTGGTCATTTGGCTGCTGTTATTTTCCATTATTAACGGCATACCTTTCTCTTTGTAATGAAATAAAGATCCGATCATTTATCTAAAAAATGGCATTTTTCTTTGAATAGCAAAATAACACCTCTTTTAGGAAAACTTAAAATTTAAATGCAATTTTACTAACAAGTCGTAAGACGGACAGGAACGAAGATATTCGTAAAAAATCGAAAAAAAATGACTTTTTCTCCGTTTTTTGGCTGTCATAGCTATACGGCCAACCGAATTCCAAGGACTTTACACACATTATTTGGAGAGCTGGAAGGTAAGTGTATACCAATTTGAAGCTTAGTGGGACTTTTCCGAAGTGAAATCCTAAAGTTGCTAGACTACAAACCATATACCCTATTCCCAAATGAAAATATCCCAATGTCCTATTAGTTTCTTACCAGTGCTTTCTAAAATCTTAAAAAAACGTAGATGAATGCATATTTATCTACCAACGGGCATTTTTCTCCAGGAAGAGGTGCGAAATATCCCAAGCACGGAGGCCAAGGTGGCTCATTATGTTAAAAACTTTTCACAAAAATATTTCTGCCCTCTTAATGAACGTCCATGCGAAGTACATTATCAACTCGTCCGCTGATAGGCGGGAAGATTCAGGCGGATCCACACTGTGATCGAAAATGCCGGACAAGCTCAGAAAGCGTTCTATTTTCTCCGGCTCTCCTTCCAGGCAGAACAAACTTTCCCGGCTATCAACAACTTCTTATTTGGCCTAACAAAAAATGTTTCATGCATTTACACCTAATCAGCTTAGTCCATTGGTGCTGATACTTCAAATAGCCGCTTTGATGAGAGACCCCGATCACTGAGGTGACAATGACAACAGAAGATTCAGCCTCTAATTTCCTATGATTCTCATATACTCAGGTGCCCACTGCAGGGACAACATATTATGGATACAAATCCTTATCCAAATATATCCAGCAGTCCCCCCAGTAATGCAGATGTTATCCAAGAACCACTCAGAGTCATCCAGATTAGCAGAATCTCTGAAAGATAGCAATGATATTACCCCTGATTTCCATATCAAGGCCTATCTTTGCTGTCATTGTGATGGCGAAGACCTAAACCTAGAAAGTAGTAGTGAGCCTTCCAAGTGAGTACTCCATCCTAATGTCTCTTTTCTCGTATACCCACAATTTCCTATAAGGAAGACTTGCACAGAATCGGCGATCAAATTGAAGTTCCGGTACCATTGCATCAGATGGCAGGAGGGATAGAGAGTTTCCTCGTTCTGACCTACACGCCAATGAGCAATCGTAAAATCCACTATAGCTATCCTCCTAATATCCACATGAGCACAGTTTTCTGGACAACTACTTGAATAATACGATCCAGAGATGGTAGGTTTTGTAAGACCGCAAGCGCGACAATAGTTGTCGTTGGTCGCATTGAGCTTATAATGTTTAGGCCAGCAAGCCTTTGTAGGCCCGCCAACTTTCGGCTCCTAGAGTCTACTAGTGTTGTCCTGCATTGAGCAATGGATTACTATGTAGATGAAAATCTAGTTTTCGGTGTCAGCAAAGCTGCCCCACTATCTGTTAAAAATCTATGAGGATATGTGTGAAGTTATTGAAGATTAAATTGGCTTTCCCATTTTACTGGATTATTTCAAAGCTTTCAATATGCTTCTATAAAAACTTGACAATTTTTTTAGATTTTGCTTATTTGCCATCAATTTAATTGAAACCTATTTATCAGATAGATCACAGTCTTTAGTCTAATAATAATTAGTTATATTCTACTGATGTAACTCAGCCTGGATCCACTTTAGGGCCTCTTTTAGCTGAACTTGTAAATGATCTTCTTCTTTATTTCTATACATATTCCTTTGCGCTGATGACATACAGATACAACTCTGTTGTAAATAATCTCTTCATATGATCAAAGACCAGGTTTATAAAATTAATTTTGATCTCCCAAGATTACCCTTACAGCTTAAAACTGTATACCAGTAAAAATTAAGTCCTTGCTGTTTGTACGCATTTCTGCTCTTGTTATTAGGCTAGTTACAAATTGAGAAATACAAGCGGAAGGATCATCTGTCTCGTTAACGTACTTGTACGAGCAGTCGTCCGAGAAGCGGAAGGTCTCGGCTTCGAACCCCAGGCGAGGCTAAACCATGATCTGAATAATAGTCCTGTTGAGATACCAGGATATGAAGGCCTTCGTAATGATCGCTCATGCCACTGGTGGCGATGTTACAATATACTTCAGGAGAGCATAATACTGGAAACCTGTCTTGTGAATGTTCTATCACTGGTCCCGAATATATCTTCTGTCAACTTAGTTTAGGCTTGATAAATGTCTCATTGGTGGTCTATCCTCATTTCAATGTCGGTAATCTCAAAAATGACCTTTCCCACATTTTTCCACAGTATTGTGATGTTATAATCTGTAGCGACTTTAACATAAATTTTCTTCACGGTTCTAGCTCAAAATCATTTGATAATTTTATATTATCTGTCTGCAGGTCTTAATAGACCTATAAGCGAACCAATGGGGGTCACCGATACAAGTTCTTCCCTCCGTGATATTTTTCTAATCGCTGATCAATCCATACTTGGTCAATACTTGGTCGATTACTTTTTTCTATGTTCATAAATGGTATTTTTACCTGTCCTAAGCCCTGTCAAATGCACCTCTTTGCAGACTGTAATCAGGCGTATATGCCTAGGCTTATTGATTTAAATGAGGGTGGCGTTTGCTGGTTGAGTGAAGATCCCGTGAGAATCCACCATTGACATGTCGTATATCCCTCCGATCATTCTTAATAATAACTCAATCCATATGAGGAATTGGTTCACAATCTTGGGGTAATTTTTAATAAGACCTTGAAGTGGAACGATCGCATTAATTCTATCATACGGTGGCTTTCGTTTATTTTGGGCCACAAATTTCCTTACACCTACGGAATCCAGATTGCATTTAGTGCGCACACTACTGGTGCCCTTAATAACATGTGGAGCTGACATCTATGGTAGGCTTCCTTCTGCCTGCTGGGGGATGTATATATATGTATATATAACCTTCGTAGATATGATCACATCTCACAGCATGGTTCTTCAGTTTTCGGTTATACTCTTGAAGCATACTTGCAGTTTCGACTGATTGCATATGTGGCTAAAATCATCAAACTTGCGCAACTTAAATACTTGCTCGACTTACTTACGTACGCTCGGTCCATAACTCCTATTTTGCCTAATGCTAGTTGCCTTCTACATCCAAGCTATCAAGTTATGGAATTCTTTGCCAGCTTCGTTGCGAAGCTCGCTTATGTCAAGCACATTGACCACGTTCAATCACAATGATATAATTCACTACTCTTCCTAGAGTAATTCTATATAATAATTTATTTTTAATTTTTTTTTCTAATTAAGTTAATCGTTTCCTTCATCTTTCTTAGCCTTGTCGTTTTTTAATTCTAGATATAAGTTTGAAGTACTATGAAGTAAAAAATTTTTTTTTAGTTAATGTATTCTTTAACAATGCAACTCAAAAGAATTTTATATTCTAATTTGTCAATGCCAATTACTGAATAAATTGAATTGAATTGAATTGAAGATCGCGGCGCTTCACATGATTCATTCAACCACCGTTTTACTCCTGAATATGAATGTGCTCCCAATGAAGTTTACTCAATCTTATGAACAACATAACCCTACATAAATTGTTCTCAAAGTATTACAATTAATTCAAAATAAACAGTATTTCTTTCATTTGCCTTTTGTCACTCAAAAAGTTTTCTTTCGAAACTAAGTTACCTTTATTTATACGAAACTTTTCGTAAAATTTAAGAGAAAAATCTTACTTTCAGGAGAACTGTACAAAACAACTACGACAAATTTCGTAGATTTTACAATTTATTTTCTTGATTATGGGTTTCATACAGGTGAATGGTTTTTTTTTTAATATGGGTTGGTGTGTGTTTTTTAGTAAATGTATTACGATTGTCGATGTTCGTAAAGCGAACGATTTCGTTTGTAACATTTTAGCAAAATATGTAGTTAATACGAGAAACTATGTAAATAAAAAGATTCCGCTTTTGTACGAACATTTTTGTAAATTTTCTCTGATAAATTTTTTTGATTGTGCGAATGTTAATACTGTCCCCCAATATATTGTCACAATACATGCTCATGAGACTTGCTAAGGCTCTCATGCTAATCCACTTTTTCTTAGGGAGTCTAATGTACTCTTAAACTGGATTCTTGCTGAAAGTAACGATATCTTTCAATGAACACGATTCGATTTACATTCCACTTCCCAAATTTTCTCAAATTTCGTTCAATGCCGACTCCTGCCCTGGAAGCTCTCTCGGTAATATACCATATAAACAAAATGCTGAAATTCTTGTATAATCTGATTTATGCCGAAGATTCAGCTTCTTTTATATTTCATTACATAACTATTAGTAAAAAGTTTTCGCATTTTACATGCATTTCATTACCCATTTACGTAAACTTAAATTTATAATTTAAAAAAAAAAAAAAAAATCAATTTACAGTAAAACCTCGTTTATCCGGCGTTCAATCAACCGAATCTCCGCTTTATGCGAGGCAATGGAATTATCCGACCATTCCGTATTAATCGACGTATATGCTCGGATAATACGGAAAAACTAGGATAAAACGAATGTAGCCGCTATGCCTATGCACTACGCAGGAAGTATTTCTCGATTCCTACTTTGTTGCTTCTCCGTAGAAACGCACGCATAAACTTATTACAACATGTTTTGTGTACTATTCGGTTGGAAGTTAAAATTAACAGTTGACCTTCAACAATCAATGAAAGAACACTGCTATGTCGCAAAAAAAAAACAAAGGTCAGAAGCAGCTTGAAGCAATCAGAATGTCGCGGACGATTATGATGTTGGAAAACCACCGTGGACGATTGGGGTCGAAACCGATCTCATTTGGAATAAATCGCGATAATATCCGGCGATGACAAGTCGTAAGACGATGAAACATGTAGAGTATGATAAAGTTGACAGAGGTTTATTTCTTTGGATTATTCAAATGAGAAAAAAGTGATTGCCAGTAACAGGTGAGTACATGTCATAGTCTTCAAATAAACATTCTTAAATGTGACGAAGTTTGAAGTTTATTCTGCAATACTATACAGTGGAAATAGGGGTTTTCCAAAATTACCTTTCTTTTTCCGCTTCCGGACCCATTTTACAGGAATCAGTTCATTTCGAATCATTTTCCTTGTGAAAGCGAGACCTACAGCGAGTTGCGGATGGATAGATGGAAAAAAAAGACACGGTATTGGCCAGTTAAGTATCTGTGCCAAAACGATGTCAGCTGACGAAGGTGGATTAACAAAGTTTAAAGAAGAATTCGAGAAGCTTGTAGCGGAAGAAGAATACTCTCGATATAAAATATATAACTGCGATGAGGCAGTCCTAAATTTTAGATGGTGCTTACAAAAATAATAAATAAAGGATTAGCATTTGAGCGGAAATGAGTCCGGAATACACAAATTTCCAAAAATTGTTTTTTGAGCAACTCGTTCCTTCATTTGATAGATTTAAAAAAAAAACATCCTCTTTCTAGAAAAGCGATTCTGTTACATCATTATCAAATTTTTTCCAAAAAACATGACCTCCATTGGACAACCAATGGATCAGGACATGCTCGAGAAGTTCAAACGTTATCACCGACATTTTTTACTTTAAGGAACTCTGGAGAAAAGTACCGCCACAACTACTATGCTCAAAGAGTGTTTGCTTCCGAACATGAAAAGCGTTATTTACTGGTCAGCACAAGCTTGAGATGCTGTCTAAAGGTTTACGCTCGAGAGATTATGGGCAAAAATCGATGAAATTGCAGACGATGTAGATCTGCACAGCATCATGGAATAACTCCTTGGTTACGAAGACGCCGATGGAAATAATTTTGAAGAATTTAGGGTCGTTGAAACCGGCTATCTAGTGAATTCTGGAGAAGAAATCGCGAACGTTATAGAAGAGAGCGTAATGGAAGAAACGTCGCACGTCAGCCATTAAAAAGGATTAAATACGCTTCAATTACCTCTTAAATATATTGAGGACCAACCGGAAAGTACTGCAAGTGATTTATTATTAACCAAACTATACAGGAGAGATATTGCAGTTAAAAAACCAATGAGCAGGTTGAAACAGTGCTCTCTTACGGACTTTCTTAAGTCGCGTAGTGACAAGTTATACGTTCTGTAGTAACAATGCTTTGCACAACAATCGTAATCGACGTTATCTGAGTTTTCGCTTATCCGAACTACCTCTTCCCCACATTACCTCGGATAAGAGAACTTTTGCTGTACAACCAAGCAATGAATAAGTAAGTGATATCTGATATCAGTTTCGCCACGTTACTACCTAATTCAATTTTGCTGTGACAAAAAAAGTCACATCAGGCAATACTAAAAATATGTTCGCCCGGAACTTTGACGGCGAATATCTACATACTTATAACTCTGACAACAGTTCAGCTGCGACAACGAGAAACAGATGCGTAAAATTTAATTAAATTTAATTAAAATCATTAAGAAAATATAGATTGACAGGGCAGTGCCCGACAACAGATAGCAGGCATGTGATTACTTTCAATCCACCATTAGAGGATGGTGATACTTTGATAAATTCTTAATACTCGATTTCCTCATGAACAGCTCTCAGTGTGAGTTTACGAGGCAAATAAGTGACTTTAAGATTTTCAATTTGTATTTGGACTCTCTCAATCTTATGCGAATCAAATTATGGCTTCCATGCTATATTATCCCCATATGCTATAAATATATCCATAGAAATCTGTGGTAATACCCACAAACATTATAAAACACAACTTTATGTTTTTCTTCCATATATATTATGTATAGCGAAATCTGGTGTTAAATCCTGTCGTAAAATATTTGTAGATCTTTAGCTCGAGGCAGGAGATTGCAATGTGGAATTTATATGGGTCAATGGTATTCGAAGAAGGAGCGTTGGGATTTATGGATTTGTTTTTATTTCTGTAAAGTAATGGGAACGGAAGCAAACTTTGGTTATTTCTTAATTATTTCGAGCCTTGTAGATGACAGGAATTTGAAAAATATGAGTATTTTGTATACTTTAAAGGCATGCAGTTTCGATCTGTATTGAAAATAAATTGTCAGTACTACATACTGTAGAGTGGACTATCTATTTAATCAATTCCCGTATATTGAAATTCATTGTGATGATGAAGGCTTAACTCTACAAATTGCAATTAGGTAAGTTTGTACGTCCATCAAAAGAATATATATTTTAAATTTTATTGTAAAATAAAACTTAACGACTTACAACTAACCGATATAGAAATTTCACTTTCAGGTTTTGATCTTAATGAAAAATTTCTAACATTATTAATGACATAGCGCTGAAAATCATAGAAATAATAAGAACATAAATTTCATGGAAAGTGTCCTTTTTAAAATACTTTGAAAATATTTATTTAATTACTATTTAACTGCACAGTAAAAATTTGTAACTACTTTCAGAGCAGGCTAGTTAGTGCCTATTCTAAGAGCAGTAAAATTAGTACTGTGAAATTTTGTGACATACTGAGTACTGGGACAATGCTTTAGAATATAGAGAATACAGGAAGTGTGATAAGCTAAATTTGGCGTAATCAAATTCTGGTTGTGTTAGTATCTGTTGCCGCTGTTGTGAAAGCTCAGGACAGCCGTGTAGTAGAATCAATATAGAGAGCGGGGCAGCAAGATATATGGTTGAAATTATTGCGTTTGCTACCACCGAAAATGTTCTTATTCGATGTCACTACGCCAGGATACCCGGGAGTTTCTCAGCTGTCACAATCGTAAACAAATCGCGGTGGAGGAAGGAATTTTTCGATATTTCATCGTTTTTGTTATGTATTTTTAATTTAATTTAATATAAAAAGGTGTGTAGAGTACCTACACAAAGTAATATTTTATAACTATACTTGCCTAAAAAATGATTTCCAACGTCGTACCTTGGTGTTGTTGTGACAATTTTTCACCGAACATTTCATTCTGAAAATACATGAACATCACTTAGAAATTTATCACTATAATATCTACAGATAATTACTTACATTCTTTACTTTATTTAGCACTACTTTTAAAAAAATATATCTTTCACTTTTCAGTTTTATCACAATTTTAAAATAAGATTCAAATTCTTTTAAATTACACAAACTTCGTTTGAAACCTGGAAATACATTACTCTCTTTCTTCAATATAATGTTGGCCTACTTCACGGGACCCTGAAAAATCCACACTCATGCACACGAATTTTACAGGTATCAACACTTCCTGTTGTCTCTATATTCTAAGAGCAATATATTACTAGTAGTTGGTAAATTTTCAAATAACTGTGAAAATAGAGCACTGGATATTGTCCAAAAGAGAGCCTGCAAGCTCATTGGCGATGTGGCAATTACTCGTCATATCGACTCGCTCGAGCACCGTCGCAATGTTGGAAGCCTTTCGCTCCTTTATCGCTATATGCATGGCCAATGTTCTGATGAAATATCTAGTCTGATCCCTTGTAGAATAGTTCCTGCACGCAATACCCGCGCTGCATCCCGCGCTCATCCTTTTACCCTTCAAATTACCTTCGGCCGTACACTTAAATTCCGTGATGCTTTCTTATCCCGAACTGTGCGAATGTGGAACAGTCTACCATCTTCTGTCTTTCCTCCGGCATACAACCTGCAAAAGTTTAAGGGAGACATACATCGGCACCTCCGCCACTCTCCTCATATCCCTTAATCCTTTCCCTATCTCCTTCCTGCCACGCTGTGCTTTGCATCATAGGGTATCCCCTGAGCTTGGCTTAATAATATAAAAAAAAAAAAAAAAAAAAAACTACCATAATGAGTAATTTTAGCAAGAGTGTGGAAAGGCATTAATAGCAATTTGTGTAATGGTTTTGCATATATTGTCGAAGCGGATCACTTCGAATGTTTAAAATTATCTACGCTGTAAAAGTAAATATTCATAAAAATTTGTGAATTGCCTATGTGTAAATAGAATAGATACTTATCACTTTTAAGTGAATATATAAAGCAATCTAAAAAAAAAACATTTTTGGAGGACATAAATAAAATGCGAAAAAGTTTAATATTTTATACTTTTAGGGAACCATTTGTCAACTTGTTTTCTACTGTGTACATATGTATGTAATTAACTGACTTTTATTTAATTTGATTACTTGGTAAAGGCCGGAACAGTGAATGTCAACAGCAAATGTCAATTATCGAATTTATATGAAGCGCACACGACTAGAGACTTCATCGGTGTTTCAGACATAGCGACACATCTAAATTTAACTTCAGACATTGGAATAGGGCCGCGCTTATTCGAATTTGAAATATGTTTAAATGTAACTTCAGTAGGGCCCTAAGACGAGAATATACATCTTAATAAATAGCTTCTAAAAATTAAATAATTCATGTTTATGCGTTTGGTTTTAAGAAATAATTTCAAAAAGTTTGAAAATGGGTAGAGATGGTAGCGAGAGCAACCTCCATCTTTTCACATAAACTTAATGCCGATATTTAATATTAACCGAAAGTCAGATGCCACCTTGATAAACTGTGATACAAGTTAAGGTTCGAAAAGAATGATAGATTTATACATAGGTGGAAAGTGAAATGCATATAGGAAAAGGAAATAAAGTCCTGATCTTCCGATTGAATGGTAAGTAAGTGACAATTTCAAATCGTAAGGGGATGGTTAGGCCTCTTGTTTTCTGGTAGGTGTAGTATTAGCTTAATGCTATTCCACCAGGGGCCGGGTTCTGTAATACGGAGAGTTGGGGTGTTTGAAATATAGGAACTGCGGTGAATATGACCCATGTGCAAAAAACCCGTCTTTCGGTGGTAAAAAGTCAGTTAAGACATTAAAATGATCAAAATAAACTAAACTGCTCAACTACCCGCTCCTCCGTCTTTAATTTGATACCAAACATGACGTATTTTGGACAACCCCCAGTGAGAGTAGGTACGACCTATTCAAGACCAGAAAACAAAAATTCTCATCTCCCATTTCTTCCGTTCTTTATTCCACATCTATTAGTACTCTGTTGTGAACATTTTTCACATGGAAAGTGAGTTTCCACGACTTGCCTGTTATTCATAATGATGAGTTGAAAATATGTCCACTTTTGTACCAAAAATTGTCCATTTTTCATCTTAAGAAGGGAAATTTCATTTCTTTTGCAGTTATCTCCAAAACCATTTACCTGACTCAAAAAATAATTACATATCTAATTTGGGGACAAAATATAGATGCGATTTCTTCATCCAAGCTTTAACGTGCACATTGAAATTCTTATAGCATCTGTTCTGTACTGGAAGAAGACCAAATTAACCACATTCACGAGATTTAACATTTTTAGCGGGTAAATTGAGACACCAAAATCCGTATTACTCTGTAAGTATTGGAAGAATTTCCGTAATTTTTTTTCGTAAATACAGCCAGGATATGCGGTGAATCCATAATTTAATTAAAAAATTCCTAGGAGGTACATTACTACCACAAAACACAACAAAAACAGATAATGCTGTCAGTTGGGAAATATTCTTCTTACTCCTCCACAACTAAAACAGCTGAGAGTTTTGCCCAGTGGAATAGAGTTTAGTAAAAAAAACTCTCATATCAACAACTCCACAATTCTGCGTGCTAGTAAATCCGGCGGTAGCACGTTATAATTTTTGGAACCACATAGTACATGTTTGGGACGTAGTTTGACGATCACTACTGTGAATGCTTTGGAGAAAGTGTATCCATATTTTTAAAGTGGAATTAACACAAAAGTCCTGTTTTTATTACTTTGTTCGTGAGAAATATTAAGGAGGCAGTCTAGCAAATTAATTTTTGAAGAAAGTTAACTAATTTTAGTTAAGAAATTACGGGGGTTGTCCAAAAAGTAATGCACAGCGCGCTGTATCGGGCGTTGTACGCAACATTGGCAGCTGATTGAAGTGTTAGTGTGTAGACTGAATTCCTAAGAACAGGTATCATGTAGTGCGTTTCGTTTAAAGGGTAAATGCCACAATTCGGAAAAACAATACAATACAACAACGTTGGTATATTGGCATAGAAACAGTGCCCGATAAAAAAGTGCCCGAAACTCATGCCGCGTTATGAGAAGCGTATGCAAGGTTTACTGTGAATCGTAGCCCTATACAACGGTGACACACGAGGTTTCGAGAACGTCGAACAAGCATCGGTTGATCTTTGCATACGATAAATCGCCGCAGGT
Source organism: Dioctria rufipes (assembly GCA_963924295.1). NCBI lineage: Eukaryota > Metazoa > Arthropoda > Insecta > Diptera > Asilidae > Dioctria > Dioctria rufipes. Next base: position 68,978,939 of record OZ002740.1, on the reverse strand, counting down.
CAATTTCCGACGCTTACTAGTACAACTGTACTACAATAATTTTCATCGGGATGTCTTACGCCCACTCCGTACAGGAATATTGCAAAGTGATGTGTTGATTTCGTACGATAATATGCGCCCGCATTTCTTGAAAAAATATAGCTGGGAACAACTTCAATCTCTTCCCCAAGCTGAAGGAAAGCCTTCGGGGACTGCATTTTCCGACTCTGGAAGAGCTCTGAAATGAAGTAACCCGACAGATTTGGTTGATCAATAAGAACGCCGGGATTATATTGAAGGCCTATAATTACTTGCATCTTCTTTAAGAAATATTTTTCAAGTTAGAGCCATCTGTGCATTACTTTTGGGACAATCCTCGTAATACAAAATAATACTTGTTGTCCAGAAAATAGATGTATTATTCCTTTGACAGCAAGAGGGCTAAATTTATATAAGGTTGAGATTTCATAGCAATATTTTGATGGAGTTAGTTCTCTTTCTTAGTTTTCTTCTCCTAATTCTTGTTACGTATTCATGTTGCTCAGTTTATTTAATGTCAGTACAGTTGGGAGACATGTAAACATATACTGTTCAGAAGATAGTTAGCCATGTCAAAAAAAATCATGTTAAAATTCAAAAGATTGAACAGTTTCCTAACGACGTCGATCACGTAATAACGGCAAAGGGAAAAATGGTTGTCTGTTATTCAAGCATAAATTTATAAGTTTATTAATTACAATTACAAGCAGAATGTCGCAATTGACCCGTACTCTGTATATTTGCTATAGAAAGTTGTCATGATGTTGGGTTAGGGAACGGTATTCTCAAAATAATGTTAAACTTTTTTTTATATAATTTGATCTGTTTTGGAAAAATTGTTTTAAGTCGAAACTCGCTATTTTCCTAACATAGATGGCGTTGCTTCCTTATAGATAAGGATAAGATTTGTTGTCTCTTTCATTCTTGACGGGTCTTGAATAACTAACATAAAAAGTCAGCAGGCAATCGTAATTCTCACTAGCAGTCATTAGATATATTTTTACAGAGTCAACAATTTTAGAAGACTGGAAAACTCTACACTTTTCTTACTCAACGCTATAACAGTGGATTGATATTAAACTGGTTACTGTCAAACTTTTCAAAAATTCTGTCCAATTTAAATGACAGGATTTGAATATAGACTAGCGAGGACACTTCGGATCTGGTAATTATACGAATTTATATATAAAGTTTGCAAGTCTAAGGTCTACGATAGTAACAATGACAGTGCTTATGTATATAGATATTCCGAGCTTAAAGTCTATATCAGAAATCATAGCAAATTAAACAAGCGATAAAGCTAGAATTGGTTTAACACCAATTCTATTTATAACCTAGATGAATGCCCATATGAAAATTAGAATGGTCACCCATCTGTGAAAGTATAATTTTTGAAGTGGTTTTTCGCATATGTTTCTAGAACGTTTCGTCGGGCAGAAAAAATTTATATAACCAATTCAATAGGATTTCGTATTCTGAAGAAGTTTTTAGTACAATACAAATGTCTAGGACTGTTTGTTTTCACAGTATATGTAAAAAGCCTAAATTTTTATATGCAACACCAAGAATGGGTTACCCGATTTAATCCATTTTTGAAATTTTATTTGTTATTACTATAAAAACACCATGTACCAAATATCAGCACTCTATGTCGACGCGTTCCCTGGCAGTGTCCAAATATATAGTAGAAAACGACATTTTTGTATGGCAACCCCACGAAAGAGTTACCCGATTTCTAAAATTTTCGAACCTAATTTTACTTTTTTTTAAAATCCGTGTACAAATTGTCAGCTTTCTGAGTGAACGCGTTCTCTAGTTATCGTACGCACATCGGACGGACCGACGGGCAGAGGGACGGACAGACAAGCAAAACTCAATATAACTTTTAGTATTCTGCGTGGGTGTCCAATCCATTTTGCTACCATCATTATTTCTGTGCGTTACAAATAGAATGACAAACTTAGTATACCTACCCTATTGATTTCATCTAGGATATAAAATCGGAGTTTATAATAATTTATTCCTTTGTGTATTATGAGTCACAAATATTTAATGACATCACTGCTAAGGGCTCTCGAAGGCGAATTCTCGTTTCGCAAATGGATTGATTGATGCAATGCTTAGAACGGCCTAAAAAACGCAAGACTTGGTAACAATAAAGTTAGGCGGAGAAAGTTTTACTATAGTAGACTAAAATTCACTGAAAATAACTTCAATGAATTTGTAAAATGCATTGAAAATACAGAATAATAATAATACACGGAAGGAATTTTTTACTAATGTTAAATATTGGATTTATTAAATACAGTAAATACTTTTTTTTTAATATCAATTCAAAAAATGATCAATTTAATCCAAGTATTTTAAATATTGCAAAATGTTGTTTTAAAATCGAGAAAGATGAAGTTTTCAAAATTTATTCTAATTTACTAAAAACTATCAAATTCTTCTCGAACACAATTTAGAAAAAGTTTTCGTGAATGATTTATTACATATCTCTTTCTGTATAAAAATTTAAACTTAAATGTTAGAATCAATCATTATTTGCTAGAACTCAATAAACATCATAAAAATTAATAGAAATTAGCAAACGTTTATTATATTTCAGGAATCATTTCTTTAGTTTCAATAAATGCATGTTGTTTTGCTATTGGGACGCAATCAACAGTTAATTTACATTCAAAATAACACTTTTAAAAATATACACGTGTCTGTGGAAATAATCAGCAGCATTTTACAAAACATTTTAGAATGTGTGAGATGAATACTTGTTAGTTTGAAAATAAATTCCAGCAAGTTGGTTCCTGAAAACAACAATAAATCACCATTTACTTTCATTTAGACGCCGCGCCGGCTTTATGCAACACAGAAGCTATAGAATTTATCCAAATTCATAAGTAACACTGTTCTTCTTCGTATTTGCGGAAAATAATTAAATTTTTTAATAATGTTTTGTGTGTTTTGTGTGTTGAGTGAAACAACGAGTTTTTCTCTTTAAATTTTCCCACTGTTTTTTTTTCATCAATTTGATTTTTCCAGTTTCAAATTTACAGTTGATAGCTGTTGATTTGAAAGATGTCATAAGTAGTGAAATCTTTGCTTCAGACAATCATACCTGCATGAAGCATAAAGGTTCATGAAATTCAATTCTTGAGAAAGCACACCTGCATAAAGCAAATTAATATACTTGTATACTAATATGATAAATAAAACCTATCATTAGTTTACTTAATCCTATACGTTTCATGGTACATTTTAGAAAAACTTAAATTCAATTTATTGGCAAAATAATATAGTTATAGGCATTTCATTTATTTACAATAATCTTTCAATGTTTAATTTAAGTAAACAGGTCGCTTGAATCTGGCATAAAGGTTTTTAAATATAAGAAATATAAGATAGATATGAATTTTCAATATCTCCAGTTTTATTATTTTAATGATAAAAATAAGAAAATATGACCTCTTGAATTTAGTATTATTTACTTGATAATGATACCACCAACCAAAAGTTGAATCAGGAATATGTTTTCCAGAAAATTATAAAAATTTATTTGGCGCAAAATCAACAGCCTGTTTACATGATATTTATCAACATTTTCTTAATATCAGTAAATTTTTCTTTCCGTGTAATAAGGTTTAACCGAAGTGTGTGTATCTCTCTATAAGAAATGGAATAAAACTAGTAATTATCTACCCATATCTCAGGCAAGTTCTGAACGAATATTACTGAACAAACTGAAACTGCATTGCAAAATAAATATATAAATAACATAATCTATAGAAGAGTTATTCAATTTTTTTTCCTCGAAATCTGGGTAAATTAACTCTCGTCTTGAAAATTATCAAAAGTATCAACATGCACGGTTTTAAAAAATGTATGGTTCAATATATATTCTAGGAAGGCAGAAAATCTGCTCAGAATGTTACTGCAGTTAACCCTAGAGTCTACACAAAGGTACAAATGTACATTTCCTGAGAAAACAATTGCAATTTGAAATAGAAATATTTGGCGCAGCAAGCTCAAATTCCCTCATATCCTCAAACATATATTTTACTGCGTTTTAGCGTTGAAAGCAGATAGAAGTTTCTGTTGATATCGTGTTTACATAGCCATATGTTCTTGCATGTACAATTGTACCTTCGCATATTCAAAGCCTTAAGGAGCGTTTACAATGACAGAGTAGAGTGGAGTTAGCTTTTACCATTCAGATTTTCGAAATCACATGTAAATTGTGTGACAGATTATCATGTGTTTACATTTGAAATATATTTCGAAACATATCACAAATGGTGTTAAATTACAGAAAATATTTCTATAATTACACCAGAATGAGCTATGAACGATTTGAATTATTAGTGCGACATCTGTTAGAGACTAGTTTTTCGAAACAAATGGTAAAAGCTTTCGAAACTATCAACGTGAGATTGGGAATTGTTCCTATCTGACGCTACTCTGTGAAATCCACTCTGGTGGGTAGCGAGAAAAAATTATATGATAGTGCAAGCTTGAGTAAAGGAGAGAAAATGCAATCTGGTGACTCCACTCTACTCTGCCATTGTAAACGCTCCTTTATAATGGAATCTGTTGCGAAACCATATCAAATACTACAGGTTGCATTCTGGGTCACTGCAGCGTCAGCGAAGCAGCGACGATTTCATGAACCGCGGTCGTCGACCAGGGAGCACCGCAGCAAGCAACAAATCGCTGACAATACTTAATTATTGAATGTAAAATATTTTATTAATCGTAATTAATTGTTTTAAATGGAAGAGTCTAGTAAAACCGTTCGAGTCGTGTACACCTTTTCTTTTTATACCAAATAAAATTAATAACCATTCCAATATTGTCAGATTTTTATTTTTTTCAAGTTTTATTTTATTTTACCATCCCAACCATTTACATTTTGGTCCTTCGAGCCGGATCTTAAGGATCTTACGGATATTACGAATATTTTCGTATTTTTATCGTTTTCCAGAAGTTACTTACGTCTGCAGTTTATCGCGAAAAATATATATCTCGTGTGAGCACGAAAATTTGAAATAATCGAACGAGTCATACTATCGATAACAAATAAAAGAATTTTTACTATTTGGATTTTACAGTGATCAGTGTTAAATCGAAAAAGGCTTTGAATTAAATCAAATTAAATTAAACAGTAAAATATCATTATACATAACAACAAATCAGTATAATTATTTGTGATTGTGAAAGAAAAGTAAGAGAAAAGCCAACAATAAATCAATACTGACCCGTTCCTGGTATACCAAGGTAAGTGAGAGTTGTCTTATATCATTTTAGTGCTCATTGTTGAGATATATATATTAAATAAAAACTCGCTATGCTAAACACTACAAATGAAACTCAAGCTACCAAGGTAGCCGTAGAAGAAGCGTTAATAGGGCAAGCAAGTAATAAATTTGAGATTGAACGGTTCTGTAGAAACTACAGAAAAACTAATAAAGATCGGTTAAATGTAGAATTTATTAAAAAGAAACAAACTCTCTTAGACGAATTATGGAAAAATTATTATAAATCGCATAGATTAATACTTAGTGGATATTCCAGTGCATTTGAAAAGCACGCATATTTTGAAGAGGATCAGTTTAGTGAAATGGAAGATTTATATTGTACAATTAGCAGTCTAATGACAGAACAATTGCAAAATCTTCAACCTGTCACCAGTGATATAAGTATATCACAAAATAATACTACGGTTTGTGAGCACTCTAATGAAATAAAATTACCGCACATTAAAATTCCTCCATTCTCTGGAAGTTATGAATCTTGGTCATCCTTTCATGATCTTTTCGAAGCAATTGTGCATAAAAATACGCAAATCAGCAATGTGCAGAAGCTGCATTATTTAAAAACTAGTTTAAATGGTGAAGCTGCACAACTGATTAAACATCTTCAGCTAGTTGATGCCAATTACTTTGCTGCGTGGCAATTACTGAAAAATCGTTGCCATAATCATAGAATTTTAGTTAATACTCAACTACAAATTCTAACTTCATTGCCCTCTCATACAGTAGAAACCTCGGTTCTTATAAGGCGAATGCTTGATAAAGTAAATGAAGTTCTAGAAGCACTAAAAGGATTAAAGGTATCTGTAGAAAATTGGGATCCCTTATTAATCCATATTTTAATTGCGAAATTGTCTAAAGAAACAATAACTCACTGGGAAGCCAAATTAAGCTCGCGAGATAATGCAACTGAATTACCGACAATTAAATTATTTACCGCATATCTAGAAACCCGATTTAGAGCATTAGAAGCAATACATGGGGTAAAAGGTGGAATTAATACCCGTAAAGTTGATCCTCATGTGGCCCAGAGCACGACTAAAAGGTCGAACTATCAAAATAACTATTTTAAAGGCAAACCAAATAATTCATATATCCCTGCATGCCCTGTTTGTAAAGGGAATCATAAAATAAAGGAATGTAGTAAGTTTTTTACAATGAGTCCGAAGACTAGGTATGAGTTGATTAAGTAGGATCATCGCTGCATTAATTGCTTTTCATCCAAACATAACACCAAGGATTGTCTTCAACAGTTTGGCTGCAGAAAATGTAATAATCGCCACAATACCTTACTACATTTCGAACACCACAATACATCATCTCCTTACAATAAAATGCCAATGCCAACTGCTACAAATTCTTACCAAAATGTACAGTCATCTTACGTAGCAAACCAAATCACAAATGGTGAATTAATTTCCAATATCCAACCAGAAATAAGTAACTTGTATACTCAATCGTCTGCAACAAGAGTTGTATTATTAGCAACTGCTTTAATAAATGTATATTCCACTAACCGCGGTTGCATTACATTACGAGCCTTACTTGATCAAGGCTCCTTTATAACCGAAAAAGCTGCACAATTATTATCGCTAAGACGCAGGCCGACAAATGCAATAGTCACAGGAATTGGTAGTACCAAAACAAAGTCAACACAATACGTGACCAATCTTGATATTGCATCTCACTTTGATTCCAAAAAGCGCTATAACGTAGAAGCATATATAATTAAAACCATAACAGGACTCCTTCCACCCCAAAAAGTAGAAAGAGGATCAAATTGGAATCACATTCAAAATCTGCAATTAGCTGACCCGCTATATCTGAACCCTGGTGAAATAGATATGCTTCTAGGTGCTGATATATATACTACTCTCATTGATATAGAACAAATACGTGGTCCGTTAGGAACACCTCTGGCACAGAAAACCACTTTAGGATGGATATTGTCAGGTCCAATTCAGCAAGATGTCAAAGCTTCATTTCTGATAAGCGTACAAGGTGATAGAAATGTAAATGACTTACTCAAAAGATTTTGGGAAGTCGAACATTATGAGACAAGAAAATTTCGAACACCTGAGGAAAATCTATGTGAGAACATTTTTGATACTACACATAGACGTACTAATGATGGAAAATATGTAGTAGCTCTCCCCTTCAAATCATTTCCTGATATACCAAGATTAGGAGATTCTAAAAATATGGCAATTAAACGTTTCCTAAGCATGGAACGGAAATTGCAAGCCAATTCCGAGTTAAAAACTGAGTATATAAAATTTATGCAGGAGTATGAAGCGCTAGGACACATGAGACGTATAGAAGAACCTGATAATGATGATCAATCTCCATATTATTTCTTGCCACACCACGCTGTATTTAAAGTGGATAGCACTACAACAAAGACAAGAGTTGTATTTGATGCTTCCGCAAAGACTTCCAATCAAATATCATTAAATGATACCTTATTAATCGGTCCAAAGATTCAACAAGACCTAAACACCATTCTTCTGAGATGAAGAAAACATCGGATAGCATTTACGGCAGATATAGAGAAAATGTATAGACAGATTCTCGTTACTCCAGAACACACAAATTATCAGAAAATCTTGTGGCGTGTAGATCCTAAAGAACCAATTAGAGAATACAAATTAGTCAATGTAACTTACGGTACAGCAAGTGCGCCATTAAAACGTTACAGCAATTAGCTTCAGATGAAAAGTCTATGTCTGAAAAGGCGTCTGAAACTATTATCAATGACTTTTATGTAGATGATTTGCTTTCTGGTGCAGATTCAGCAGAAGAAGCAGTAAACCTACAGAGGGAAGTACGTCAGATTTTATACCGGGGTAAATTACGGTTGCGTAAATGGGCAAGTAATAACTTAGAAATTCTTACCGACATACCGAAAGACGACTTAAAATTAAAGGGTGCTACTGAACTAGACATCAATGACACAATTAAAGCACTAGGAATATATTGGAACCCTAGTCGCGATGCCTTCCAGTTTATAATAAAAGAATACGAGAACAATGTTCAGACAAAGAGACAATTACTTTCACAAATCTCCAAATTATATGATCCACTCGGCTGGCTATCACCTCTTATAGTCAAAACAAAAATTTTAATGCAACAATTATGGTTATCAGGGACACAGTGGGATGACGATATACCAAGTAATATTCGAACCCAATGGATAACATTTAATAATGAGTTAAAGTTAATTGAAAATATACGCATTCCCAGATGGATCTCATACAAGAAATATAACCAAAATTGGCAATTCCATGGTTTCTGCGATGCATCCGAACAAGCATATGCAGCAGCTATTTACTTACGAGTAGCAGAAGATGCATTTGTGAAGGTCGAATTATTAACCGCAAAAACAAGAGTAGCTCCTATAAAACAAATTAGCTTACCGAGATTAGAGCTAGCTGGTGCGGTATTATTGACCAAATTAATAAAAGCAACTAAATCATCACTTCAAATGGAAAATGTTGATACATTTTTGTGGACAGATTCGACAATAGTTCTCGCATGGCTGAGAAACCATCCCTCCAAATGGAAAACATTTGTTGCTAATCGCGTAACTGAGATATTAGAGAACATGAATGATGCTCAGTGGGGACATATCAAGTCATCCGACAACCCCGCCGACTGTGCAAGTAGAGGTATAAGCACCATCGAACTTAACAATCATCCTCTGTGGTGGAAGGGTCCGCAATGGCTAAGTAAAAATATATCACAGTGGCCTAAAAATGTACAAAGTAACTATATGACGGAACTTGAACAAAGGAAAATTATATCCACAACTGTACATACTACGGAAAATGATATCACAAAACGATTTTCGACACTGAATAGACTTCTTCATGTGACCGCTTGGTGCAAGCGCTTCATAGTCAATTGCAAATTATTTCCACATTTAAGATACAAAGGTTACCTAACTAAATACGAACTCGACAAAGCCCTTGAATGCTTGATTATTGAAGCACAATTATTTCACTTCGAATCAGAATTAAAAGCATTAAGATCTATTCAATCATTATCTTCAACTTCAAATATATTAAATTTGCATCCCCACTTAGATGAAAATGGTATATTGAGAGTAGGGGGAAGATTAAAACATTCTAGTTTGCCTTATAATCAAAAATATCCCATAATTCTTCCAAAGGCAGCACCATTAACCAAACTTATTGTTCGAGATATACATAAGAAAACATTACATGGTGGCGTGCAGCTGATGCTTAACGTTCTCCGAAGAAAATATTGGATACCTTCAGGCAGACAATTAATTAAATCTGAAATACATCGATGCATTATCTGTTATAAATTTAAAGCAAAAGCCCAAGAACAATTAATGGGTAATTTACCAAAATACAGGGTTACTGTAAGCCGACCATTCCTGAACACCGGAATTGATTTCTGCGGCCCATTTACATTGAAAGAATCAAAATGTAGAGGGCGATCAAGAATTTCTAAAGGATATGTTTGCATCTTTATTTGCTTAGCCACAAAGGCTGTACACCTAGAAGCGGTGTCAGACTTAACAACCGAAGCATTTCTTGCTGCACTCAGAAGATTTACTGGTAGAAGAGGGCTATGTACAAAAATTTTATCTGACTGCGGTACAAATTTTGTAGGAGCAAAGAACCGCCTCACAAAAGAAGCACTAAACAAACAGTGGGGACTCTCTGAAGATATATACCCAATAATAGCTGAAAGAGGAATAGAGTGGAGCTTTATTCCACCAGGGTCACCCCATTTTGGAGGCCTTTCGGAAAGTGGAGTCAAATCAATCAAGCACCATCTAAAGAGAATCATGGGAAACATGTTGTGGACATATGAAGAGATAGCTACTTGCCTAACACAAATAGAAGCGTGCCTTAATTCTCGCCCTTTAACTCCTTTGACTGATGATCCAGAAGACGTTGCAGCTCTTACACCAGGACATTTCTTAATCGGCGATATCTTAGTATCACACCCAGAAGAAAATTTAGTAGACTACAAAGTATCCACATTAAACAGATGGCATCAGATACAAAAAATACAGCAAGACTTTTGGCGTAGATGGAACACAGAATACCTGAGCCGATTACAACAGCGTCCAAAATGGCTCAACAGACTCCCAATATTCAGGAAGGCATGCTAGTATTAGTAAAAGATGAAAGATTACCTCCAACGAAGTGGCTATTGGGAAGAATTACTGAATTACATCCTGGGAATGATGGATTGGTTCGTGTTGTAACCTTAAAATGCAAGGATTGCACTCTAAAAAGACCAATCACCAAAATATGCATCTTACCTATAGAAGACAATAACAATTTGTGTGAAGTTAAAGAAGATAATTAACAAATATAAGTTATTCTAGATTGTAACGAAATACGTAGGTATATTAGAATAAATATGACTCATATCCGATTAAAAATAACTTTAAACTAATAATACTAAGAATACTTATAATAATAGAATAATATTAATAATAATGAACATTCATTTATTAGCTTCAACCATGATGCCGCTTTGTTGCTTCCTGCTCATACTTGCTGGTAGAATGTCCCAAGCTATTATTGCATACGATTGCAGCCATAACAACAGAAATATAACGTCAATGTCCCTTGTTACTTTAGGAGAATGTCAGGTTGAAGAGATAAGAACTGAACATGAAGACGAGGACATTCAGCTTCTACAACTGAGTGACGTTGCTTAAATTAAAACATTCCAATGCAAGATTAATATTATTCAAACAATATTCCATTGCGGAATGTTTAGCCACTTATCGTTAGTTTCTGGTGGGTTATCCACTTATTTAAAGGAAATTACACACGAAGAATGTCTCTCACTGCACAAATACGGAACATACAAGTTAAATGGAGAAAGAACAATTGCGGAAATAAAAGCAAACAGTACTAGTAGCTATTCAGCAATTGTAGCTGGGACACTTACTAGCGATGGTACATGTTATGGAGTACCCTATTCCGTGGGTACGAACTCATGGACCAACGTTATAGTCAATCAAGCGATAACAATAACAATTGCAGACTATACAAGCAGAGTACTATTGCAAGAGGGCAAAATTCTCATTAGAAACAATATTGCTTGTTCCTATTTGGACAGAAAATGTATTGATACCGAATTTGGAATGACATTCTGGGAATTGATAACCAATAAGTCCTGCGAAACTACCAAACATGACGTGCTCTGGCAAGGAAAAGCAATGAAGATCCGTAATCTTGGTCAAAATAACACCAACGCTAATACCAACATCATGTATACTGTGCAAACAGAAGACATTGTATTTGCATTGGAAGTGAGGAAAGCTATTTCAGTTTGTCGTGTCCATGGATACCAAACTGAACATCCAAGATTGATTATTGTACCCAAGGTAGGAACAGAGTATTGGTTTACCAAAAAATCAGCTGACGCGAACAATTTAGATCTACTGACCTACGTAAACTCAAAATTTGTATACACGGAAAGACATTGGAAAGTCCAAATCGAAACACTGTATAAACATCTGATGTTAAAGAGATGTGAACTGGAAACAGAAGTATTGCGAACACAATTAAGTATTGCGGGACAAAATACGGATGCATTTGCCTTATTATATATGAAAGAATTAGGTCACACAGCAATCCCACGTGGTGAGCTCTTATACATAATTAAATGTCAGCCGGTAGAAGTCTATGTGCGTAATATCGACAAATGCTATAACGAATTGCCAATAACCTATGCAAACAATTCAGCATTTATGACGCCTAGAACACACATAGTGCAAAGACTGGGTAACGAAATACCATGTTCATCACTGACTGTTCCAGGGTACCATATCTTAGGAGAATGGTATGGACTATCACCAACATTACAAAAGATTAAAACGCCAAAAGAATTAAAACCATCTACAAATTCTAACGATTGGGCCTATGAAGACCCTGGTAATCTCATGAAAGCAGGAATATATTCTTCAGAAGCATTAGGGGATTTGCGAAGGCAAATTATGTTTCCAGCAGAGCGTGAAGCTATAAACAACATTATGACTCATAGATTACTGGGTTCCGAGATTGATCACCAAAACATAAACATGGTAAATGTATTAACACCATATGACCTAAATTCACTTAAAGATAAGGTTAGCAATATCATCCAAGAAATCGGAAGTATCTACCTTATTATCATAGGAACGTACGCCATAATACGATTCCTCAAGCTCTTTGTAACAACTACAGTAAATGCAAAAAAAATTCACGCTACGTATGGCTGGAATTGGCGGCTCGCAGCAGCATCCTGGAATATCATGACCACCCATGTATACTACACCAACAACAAACAGTACAACAAAGCAATGCAGTACTAACATCAGTGATTACACACCCAAGAGATCCAAATCCACAATCAAATACCTCTGATAAAGCAGCAATGCAGGAAAGTTTAAGAGAGTTAGGCGATACTAACCGAACGTCCAAAATATATCCAGCACTTGATGAAAATGTTTAATACAACACTCACTTCTCTCCTCGCCTCTTTCTCATTTCCTTATTTTCCTACCTCATAGCATTTAGGCGAGTATAGGCGCCTTAAAAGCTTAACTACATTGGTTTATTTGGAGGAAATGCCATTAAACCCAAAATGTAGAATTAATTAATTTTTTATTATTTTCATTTATAGATTGAAATGAAGACATTTCAAGGCGGGCAGAATGTTGCGAAACCATATCAAATACTACAGGTTGCATTCTGGGTCACTGCAGCGTCAGCGAAGCAGCGACGATTTCATGAACCGCGGTCATCGACCAGGGAGCACCGCAGCAAGCAACAAATCGCTGACAATACTTCATTATTGAATGTAAAATATTTTATTAATCGTAATTAATTGTTTTAAATGGAAGAGTCTAGTAAAACCGTTCGAGTCGTGTACACCTTTTCTTTTTATACCAAATAAAATTAATAACCATTCCAATATTGTCAGATTTTTATTTTTTTCAAGTTTTATTTTATTTTACCATCCCAACCATTTACAGAATCTGAGGCGATATTCATACCTTGTCTGTATAAAAGAACAGGGAACTAAGAAATAAACAAAAATGCTCTTGAGTCTTCATAAATATTTTCGTTTTCAGACTATTGGGTGAACTCGATCGGGATGTTAGAAACAATTTCTTAAGATTGTTAAGGGTTTAAGATGTTTAACCTGTTTTTATATTCCTAGTTCGCTATTGTTATATATTTTCGCATAGGTAGGCAAATATCTACTATCGCGCTCAAATATTTATCTCAAATGGACTGATTTACCTTCAATTCGGAGCAGAGATCGACTAGGTAGCTTGTACGTTCTTGTATGAAAATCATTTCGTGTTCCATATAGAGACTTTTAGTGCTGTAATATCATTTGCATTTTGAGTTTGAAATAGTAAATATATTGTTGTGTAAAAGAAATAAAAAGAGTGAAGTTGAATTTTTCTAAATTTATTCAACTAATAATTCAAAATGCAATTTGGATGAATTTGATGAAGTGAATATGATGGAAGGATAGCGATATTCCGGGTAAGTTGCCCTTTTACACTTTTATATTATCATTTGAGTGTTATTGCTACTACTTATTGCTTTACTATAATATAGTGAGTAATTTTCTTGTTTCGCTTTCATTTATTTCAGCATGACCATGGAGCAGTAAATAGCATACAAATACCGTCCAACTGTATCAATTTGAATAGACGAAGAAGACAGTGATGCTGTAGAATATAGCAACGATGAAGATGATGCTGATTATATTTATGATCGACATACATCCGATGCAGAAATTGAAGGCTCTATTGAAATTAGCGAAAAGGGACAGGAAGTTGAAAATATGGATGAAGTTTAAGGACAATAAATTGTGGAAGAATTAATTATTATGATACACCGATCACAGCAGTAGCTGTAATAGCATTGTCATCAACAGTAGCACAACCACTAATAGCAGAAGATGGTAGCCGATGGAATACAGTTCCTCCTCCCACTACCCGTACATATTCTCATTGAATTGTAAGTCAAACTGGAGGTCCAACCCATTATTATTAAATGATTCCTAAAGTGTCTTTCTTTGAATAATGTGATCCAGGCCCGTAGCTAGAACCAAATTAAAGGTAGGGCATCAGAAATTTGAAGTAGGGCGCAAATTTTCGGTGTATTTGGGGTACATCTGTTCAGGTTAAGGGAGATGTTTTTGAAAAAGTAAGCTTCTAGAACCCTCACTTTATTACATTTTTTTATACGTGAACTAAAACATGTATGTACAATAAAAATAAATAAATGGACTAAACAAGAAACACAACATGGTAAAGATATTCAATATAATTACAGTTTTCGATTTACCATATTGTGGAATTGTCGTAGCACTTCGTCCATATCTTTTTTGTCTGTTATTTTCCGTTCAAATGGAAGAAACACCAAACCTGCCATTATCTCGTGAACCATGGACATTATTTGAGGCTTATTGATAGAAATTAGTATCGAAAAGGTAGATTCGCACGCAGCAGTACTACATCCGATTATTGCGACTGTTACAAATAGTTCATATGTATCTCTGAAGGATTCCCTTTGTCTGTATATAAATTCTAATATGTTTTCTCTCTGATCTCCTCGGCTATGAAATTCATTCATGTACCTTTTCACAATAGTAGCCTCCTCTTTAGAAGGAATTTTAATACCTGAAAAATAATTGCAATTACGGATTTGTTTTTTTATATATTTATCTGTTGAACAGACTTAAACTTTCCAACTCATCAAGACGCAAAATTCAATCTAGATACTCATTGTCCTCAAACCTTCTTTTCACCTTAACTGTTATTATGTCTACAGTTTCATAATATGCCGCTTTAAATTGGGGAGCTGAAATTATACCTACAGTGTTTTGACGAGAAGGTCATGAACTATACAGCATTTAATAATCCAAATGTCTTGCCTTTACTTGCTCTTCTGTTCTGGTAACTGTTTTGAGATTCCCTTCTACAATATGATATTCTCAGCTTCTTTCAAAATTGTTTCATATATTTCTTCTGACATCAAATTCTTCATGGACACATTTTATTATTGATATGGCATCCTTCAATCCCATGCTTCAACCCTGTAAAGCAGCATCACCTGGTTGCAGAATACATAATATTTTTGGTATATCAACTGGAGGGTGCGGGTATGGTGTATACTCTAGGGTTAAAACGGCACGCATTCTCATTGAAAAACGTACAAAATGCATTAATCAAATCGGAAAAATAGTAGTTAAAGGAATTGAAGGAAATTGTAAGGTTCATTAACTTTTGTGGTTAGCTTTGAAAACAATAAGGAATTTTGTTAACATTATGGTCGGCCATATTTTGTTTTCTTAAATTTTTACACTAGAGTGCCTATATTTTTTTTACCTTAAAGAGCTAGAAAAATTCAGCGCATCGGGGGAAGTTGTCTAAGTCAGCGGTTCCCAAAGTGTGGGTCGTGACCTGGCACCGGGTCGTAGAAAATTTTTGCCGTATCGCGAAAGAAATTTGTAAAAGTACACAAAACAAATTGTTTACATCAGTTCAGCGTTGCCACTACTACTTGGAATATGGCAAGCTAAAGGACCAAGCTTTGTTATTTCTAAATAAACACGCACCACCTAAAAAGGATGCTATTTTTCCATTTAGGGATAGATTCACGATTTCGATGGTTAATAAAAGTAGCTTATTTGTGCGACATATTTCCTACATTCTATGAATTGAATTTAAATAAGCTTGGCTTTGATTTAAATATTTTCAAAGTATAGGAAAAAGTCGCTGCAATAATTAAAAAATAACTCTGTGCAAACAACGACTTTCAAAAGGATATTTTAAATCTTTTGAAACAATACATAAATTTATTGAAACCCATGCAAGCTATGATGAGGGATATTTATATCTAGGAACACTATCAGTTTCAATTCAAGAACATCTTTCGGAGATAATAAATAGTCTTAAAGACTACGTTCCGGATATTCTTTCAAATATATATGTATTAAAGATCCTTTTTCTGTCGAAATTGAAAAGTAAGAAGTGTTTACTTTTAGTGAACAAGTGTTGATAATTTAATGTACATTTCATGAGATACAGTTCTGAAAAAAGTTTTTGAAACTGTACCACTAATTAATTTTTGGTTGCGCTGTCAAAAGGAGTATCCAAGCATAAGCAAAACACTGATACAATTTTTAATGCCTTTGTCACCACTTATACGTATGAAGCTGCGTTCTCAGTGTACTTAAAAAATAAGTATCGAAACAGATTGGATGTCGAACCTAGTTTGAGAATAAAATTAATATCATTACCTCCTGATTTAAATTTTTATGTGATGACAAACATCATCATCCTTCGATCTAAGGACAAAATATGTGGACACTAAGTAAGTTTAGTTCATTTACTAAAGTTTTAAATGAATATAATTGTAAATTTTTTAAATACTTATATTTTTCTTATATAATTATTTTGCATTTTTGTGGATGAAATAAACTAATACTAATTTCAATTTTATTAAAAAAGAAAATGTGTAAATAAATGTTTTTTGTTTGTTCGAAAAATTTTATAACGTCATACCGGGCCGCTGTCAAAAAAGTTTTGGAAACACTGATCTAAGTCATTCAGTGACATTTAAGCTGACTCCCTTAACTATCGTACATTTGATTCGAGTCTATTGAAATAAATTTAGATCCATTCGTTTGCATGCTTGGTGTAATCCGGAACTACACTCAACTATACCAAACTATTCGTTTGTAAGGTGTACACTAGATTGAATTACACCAAGCCATTCGTTTGCTTGTCAAAATGCGGTGTAGTGTACACTGAGTGTAATTTTTCTGCACCATCGAAATTATCGGTGTAAGCAGTGTAGAAAATATTATCTGACAAATGTCATTTGCTTAGACTATAAGGTTATTTTTAAGTAACCGTAATAACTGAAGTTAATAAATAGATTTGAGGAAAAAACGAGTGCGCTCAGTAATCTAGATAATTAAATTAATTTGAGTATAAACAAGTGCGTTCAGTAATTTAAATAATTAAATTGATTTGTGGTAAAACAACCAAATAAGTGTACACAAACAATTAAATAGAATTTTGATAAATATAATCAAGTATTTTTAAACAATAAAAAATGAATACAGTGACATTAGATGACCCAGTGGACGGCTCTGCAAACCAAAATGTTTATATCTACACTTTTTACCGCCACTTCATTCGTTTACGAGGACAGCACTGAAATACAACTGATTTCTGGTGCTGGTGTAGAAATACACTTGACAGTTCTGAGTTACACTTGCACCGAAGCAAACGAACGGACCTTTTATAAATAAATACAAAACTGCTTCTTCCCGTATATCGAACTTATGTAGTCAGCTTAGCTAGTTATGCAGTTATCCGACAGGTGTGGACTGGATTGGAAGAACAACACAAATCTCCATTAAATCTATGCGGGTAAAAAAAATGTAAAAAAAATCAACACGGCCAGAATAATGCCTTTTATACGTAAGTTTTCCATTTTATTCCTTTTATACGACTCTTTTTCTTCGTGTTCAGAATTCAAATCGAATATCGAAAAACACGATCTAAGCTAACTAAAGGGGCTTATCAATTTTTAGCGTTTTCTTTGAATTCTACCGCTGCTTACCTGACGAATACTTTTCAAGTTCAATGTAGTGCAGGTAATTCAGGAATTTTTTTTTCCCATTTTTTTTTTTCAAACTGAGTAATCTCGCAAACGTGACATAATGGTCGATAAAGGTATTGAAAAACATTTAAATAATTTGTTGAAAGAAATAAAAAACAAAACGCACCGAAATGAATTCAAATCAAAAGCAATAAGTCAAAGAATCATTTCCGCAGGAAGTTGACTTTTATCTAAGCCATAGTTATATGAAAACCGACTGAGTGTGCTGCATGCATGGCTATTAGATTTCCTGAAATTAATACGACTCACGTTGACATTATTGTCACAAGTTTCGGAGCTGATCTTGCTTGACTTGAATGTTTATATGCGAAAGAAAAAAAACTTTTTGTGCTCATTTGAGTTACTTTCCTTCATTCACATACAACACTACGGAACTTGCGCGATCACGTCGATATCGCGAAGCCCCGCATTATTCTCCTATCAAATTTCGAAGTGGACAAACAACTCCAACCGCGCCTCTGTTCTTCAGATGAACCTAGGGAAGTAAAGAAGAAAATTTAAGACTACTTGTAACTATAACACACTTCACCTCGCTAACCAAAAACAACTTGACTTGAGTACTTTGTGTTCAAGTGTTGGGGCTTGAGTATTTGTCCAACATAATTTCAATATGCCGCCACGCGATTGTTTTCAGCAGAGACAACTTGCCGAGTGGTTTGCAGTCATGCAAACATTCAAAGTTAGGGCACACTGTCCCAAAGTTAAGTAAGTGCACCCCATAATAACAGGAAGTCAGGTAGGAATTCGGAAAAGGTACACACAATATTCTATCAAATCTGCTCTATTTGCATACACCTGAAGTAAGAAGACACACAATTCATCCTCACTAACTATTAACAACAGGTTTGCCCACTGTTATGACCATTTGTTCATGTACCTAGTTTCTGCATATTTTGGATTTAAGCTCATCTTTAAGCCGCAACTTCATTCGCGTGTAGGCATATGCATGCATCATGGAAGTACCTACTACACTTGAAATAAGGCCGTTTGCATACAAACTACTTGTCTCCTGCCTGTCATAACAGCAGCTCTGTACGTGAATGTCCTTTTTATATTTTATGTGGTGCGGAAAGGGAAGACACATTATCGCCTGCCCTCAGAATCAAGGAAATTTATTGGTAATTTCATGACATTTATTTGAGCCCCATGTGTTTTTGCCTCCGAGGTACAATTACTTGAGTTTCTTCTACCAGATGCCTCTCTATTCTCCGATTAGTCTTTGATTGATTGCTTTGGAATTGAGGTTTCTTTGCTGCAATTATTCTCTTGTTAACGATTTGATTGATTTATTGTGAAAAATAGTCAATTGTGGTTGCATTGGAAGATTTGAAAAAGAGGAAAAAATCGGCCTTATTTGTGCCTAATTGGTACGTGGGCGATGCTTTTTTCAAAACTTGATATACTTTAATTGGATGCCACATGAATGGATAATTATTCAGTCTTGTGTGAAAAAAAGTGGAATCGTGTCATGAGAGAGTATTATTATTATTACTGTAAGAAATACTTCAAGATTTATAATCTTATAGTAAGTACTCATGTAATACAACTAATAACTACTAAAATTTTAACAAAGATATTTAATTCATTATTTGAAAAGAAAGAGAAAATGTTGACAGGAAAAGTAAGAAAATTAAATAGATCTAAGAGAGAAGTACATACTTAAGTAAAAAGGTAAATATGCATACATAAAATCTGAAATAAAATCTACAATATTGACTAGTTGCAGTGAGTCTGGTAAGAAATAATCAGTTTCCTTAATGTGCCGAATGAGCCCGCCCTCTGCAGACTATTGGCAAAGCGTTTCAAATGGCTTGAGCAATGTAAGATTCTTCAAAAACTGTGGTGTAAAATTTGGGCAGTCGAAATTTATATCCCCTATTGGTATTAAAAAGCCGAATCTTATTGCGCAAATTAGAAGGTTAAGAACAAAAAGCCAGTTTGTAAAGGAACATTAAGATTCGTTGCTCAAAGTAAGTCTTCAGTGAACATCCTAGCAACGTAAAACGAGTCCAAAGATAAGCCTATTGCAGTCATTAAATGCTACATTTAATTTTGTAAATCATTGAGAATCAAACTTAGAAAATCAAGACAACCTTGACTAAAATATGGCAAGATCAGTGATTTGACTAGATGACAATGTAACTTGGGAGAAAGAAATCTAGCTGATAGCCAAAGACACGCAAGGTAGTATAGATTTTAGATAGAGTTAAGTCGGCATGGTCGCAGCATCTTACGTTAGAGTTTAAAATAACGCCCAAATTACGCGTTCTGAATTCATTTGGGATAGTTAGGCCATTTACTTTGATAGATAATAACGACAAAGTATCAAGTGGACCATTTACATATTTCACTCAAGTCATCATTAACGCGGGTCAAACAGTCTTCGATGAGTACAATAGGACGAGAAATTTTAATTTGGACATCATCGGCAGACGTGTGTATTTTACCATCACGGATCACCAAAGTTAAGTTACAGACTGAAACCCAGCGGACCTAGAATAGATCCCTGTGGAACCCCGCAGGTGAGATAAAGGAGATCACAATGAATACCTTTCTCAAGGGTTACTTTTTCAGCTCTCTGGGTAAAAAAAATTTTGATTAGGTTAAATTATACCGTAGAGGGTTTTGCTATGAAAATTCATTGCGAAATAAGTCATTCTAAAATTGACTCAGTTTGCTCTTAAGTCTGCAAGACGAGAAATGAGTTGAGAAAACTCTTTCTGCAAACGAAAAATCTTTAAAAAAGAAATTTTATTACAAAAAGAGGGCGTTTCTTATAAACAGTAACCGTATAATCGTATACAGCAGTAGGTTTTTTAGGTATAGGGACCACGTTAGCAATTTTCCATACATTAGGAAATACGGACTTAGTAATTCAAATGTTAAAAAGATGTAGTAGTGGACTGACAATACACGGAGCAATTAATTTGATAAATTTTGGAGACATACCATCTGAACCAACAGCATCCGCTTTAATGCGATAACTGGCATTATATACTTGGGTGTAATGAACCCCACGAAAACAGAATCAAGAGGAAAACTCTGGACCTAGATACGAGGTTTCAGGTGCGGGTATGTCACCACATGGTAGAGGACTTTCAACGAAATATGAATGAAGTTCAAAGTTGTAATGAAATTTTTACTTTTGCGAGACCTGTAAAATATACGAGTCTACAGGCAATTCTCGACCTTCTGCATATGAGCAGAGAAAATTAAAATATAAGTACCGAGGTACTGTCAGTTTCTGGCTTAAAGCTCAAAGATCAAAAATTCCACAAGGAAATTTTTTGATAGTCTGTACACTGCGTGTAATGTATTTCGATCAGCAGTAATAGGACGATCTCCTCAGGATAGCAATGAAACCCTGAAACTGCCTGTTGTCTACATTACAGTAAACTCAAATGTAAATAAGCTGCTGGTGGATATATATAGATTTAGTTAAAATTCTATATGTGAATCATTTTAAGGAAAATTGTTTGTCTTCAAAATTAAAATGATTTTTGGGCAACTCATTTCTAACTAATAAGTAGAAAGCGGTATTGAAATGATGTAGTTTTCAGATTTTTCTTTGCCATAAACGTTGGCGCTACGAAGATTGGCATAGAGTTTAAGTGAGTACATTTAAATCAAATTAATTTTTGTAGTATGCTCGCTTAACTTTACGAACTTTTAAAATTACTTTATTTCGTAACGCAGTATTACTAGTCTTAAGTCTGCGATAACGAAAAAAAGATATTCACTCTCGGACAGGACAGGATTACGGTTCAATAACTTTTTAAGTAAAGGATTATGTTCATCATATAAATATGCTATTGAGTCGCTGATAAATTTAATTTGTTCATTCGCAGAACATAGGCCGTATACATGGTTCCATGATATCGTTTTATTGTCAATTAACAGAGAATTTAAATCTACATATACTGTTGAAGTTTTTAAAGTAACTATATTTGGGAAAAACATTTAAAAGGAGTTTTACATCACAAGACATGAAAACAATATCGTGATCCAAAATGCTGAGACATAATTGATTAAAAAATCACCAAACGAGGGTTACTAATTAAAAACAGATGCAAGCGAGACGGGTTAGTAGTATTAAGATAAGCTGGTCACGAATTCACTGCATTTAAATGCGCATCTCAGACAAGAAAAGATCAGTATAAATACAGACTTTTAAAATATTGACATCGAAATCACCAGCAAAAAGAACATTACAATAACGTTGACTGAGCGAAGCGACTGTATTAAGGAACATATGTGAGGCAGCGATGCAAATTGAACTAGGAGGGCAATAAACAGTACACAAAACACATTTTTCGGCACCATTCTCAATTTCTAAGCATAAAAACTCGACTATGTATCCAGAAGAGCTACAAAAAATAACCTTGCATTTGAAATCCTGCGACATATATTGCAACTCCTCCACCAAATCTCCCACCAAAATCATTACGGTAGATCTGGAATCCATCCATAGAAATAAGTGATGACGTGATATCATTCCGCAGCCAAGACCCACTAACCAGAATATTATGTAGCTTAGGACAACGAAAGATATCTCTGAGCTCATCAATTTTACCACGTATATTATGCGCATTAAGATGGCAAATATTCAGACCTTCAGATTGATTGCAAAACACGTTCAGCATAAATCTCACATTGCTCAAAGCTAACAAATCACGCCTGATTATAGATATGTGTCACCTAACAGAAGGAAAGCTACACTCAGCACAAACAGGTAGACCGCATAACCTAGCTAAGGTGTATAACATAAAATAAAAAAGGGCCATGAAAGATGATGGACTTATTACCACGCAACCATAAAATAACTTTAAGTATGCATATTTTAAAACGTATGAAAAAAATAAAAAGATACATGTTGAAAGTAAGTAAGATGTAAATATTGTATAGCTTGAAAAATAACTTATATCTAAACAAAAGTCTAAATCCATAGAAACTGAAAAAAAGTAAAACAAAATTATTGCAACTTCAAATAAACTAAGAGTAGAAACAAAAACCAAAGTCGTCTTTATTCTTCTTGAAGTAGAGAATACCATCCCTCATTCTAGCTGAAAATAACTTCTCTAACTTGCGTAGTTTTAGCATTTCCTCAAGAGGAGAATTACTATACCTATACCCAGTTAGGGTATCATTTATAATGACTGGGCTAACAGAGGAGAAATCATCTAAATCGGAGAGTTTTATACCTTTTCTCCTTCGGAAAGCAGAGATAAACAGCTTCTGCTCAGCGATGCAGGAAAAGTGAAAAATTATGGGAGTATACGTGCCAGGAGAGTAATGTTTGATGCGGATGATTTTGTATATGAAAACAAAGCGTGCTCGATCACAGCGGCGATATTCCAGATGACACTGAGTGCACTCACATTATGCAAGCGAGATATTCCACTGATAATTGCAGCGCTCAGACGCTGAGTCTGCAGAATATTATTTAACTGAGACTTCAGCGTGTTGGGATCTTGTTGGAGTCTAGACAACGATTCATTGTAGGCAGCAATTTTTTTGTTAAACGCACTGAAAAATTAAAGGGAACAGTCTACAGTTTGTAAAAAAAAAAAATTAAATTAACGACATTTTTGCAAAAAAAAAATTGAATTTGAATTTTTAGTTTAGACCACACCAACTCCTGAGGGGAGTACTGTGTTGGTTGAGCAGTCTTTCTAGAGGTCATAAAGTTCTGAATACAATCGGCCTTAGACGGTGACCGTACATCCTGTATTTGTTAAGATACAGGATCTGTTGTGAAACCCTAGCATAATTTACAATCACTATGGAACTCCCAAACGGTTGATATGCCCCCCTCCCCCTTCCAAACAATTTTTTGAGGTCTAGGTGAGTACTAACACCTTCCACTCTATAGACCACCATGCTGGAAACATCCTGTGTTATCATCATGGACTTGGTGCTTGACTAATGATTCCTAGTACCTGCTAATGGAATAGATTAGTGATTGATTTTCAAGATGATTCTATTACGGAGGTTGATGGATGTCGCTTCGATATATATATTAATTTATATATGAAAAATGTTCATATTAGTCGATATGACAAAGAGATACTAATTTCTTTCGAATCTCTCAGTTTACAGTTTTATACCTGAACATGGAATTTTTATTTTAAGTGCTCTCAATCTACAGCACTGTAATAAAACAGAATGTCGCCTGCGTGTATGTCAGCTCGTCGTGATTTTACTGCACGAAAATAATTTTTTTATTGAGGGCTTTAACTCTTTGATGATGACAGTAACCACAATAATGTCAGCTGAGTCATGTTTCATGCTTATACAGAGTTTTAATTGCAGCCATAATATAAAAAGGATCCTAAATATGAGGGTGGAGAAAATTATTTTAATAGCAGTAGTACGAGTGATTATTGAAATAACCCAGTAATCAATTTGGCGAGGTTTTGCCAAAAGTAAGGAATGAACAATGGTTGTGAAACAGGACAGAATTATTGCAATAAAGTGTGTATATGGTTGCCTCTCTTTCTACTATTACCTATTTCTCGCTTTAGCAAGCCTCGTGCAAATTTGCATTACCTACTTCTTCTATAAAATTCGATCTTATTCAATTTTTCAACAATGCATTTACAATTTAGTACAATTGCTGACGCATTTTGTTTTCCACAGGAGCGGACTAATAATTGTAATAAAATTACAATATTGTGGAAATATTAAAAAAAAAATTGGTCTTACGTTTATAAATTATAAAATGAAAGTCAATCCAAATTCGTTAAAAATAAGTTAAAATTGATTAACTAAAAGTAATTTACTCAACTCTCGCATTTGGAAAGTATATAAAATATATATACTTGCTTTTGGTAAGGAATAGGCTTTCTTATGTCCATTTAGTCCGCCATCTAAAGTATAAACGAACATTTCGCAATATCGATTTCGAGGGCTATGCTCTCCCATGGCAAGATACTATCGAATTATTTTCAATTCAATTTGTTTGCTGGGAATTTTCAATACATATAAGAAAAAACTCTTTGCTCATAACAATTCCCAGCAGACAAAATGAATCGAAAATAATTCCAAAGTAACTTGCCATTGGCGAGCATAACCCTCGAAATCGATATTGCCAAATTCTCGTTTCTAATTTAGGGGGCAGACTAAATGGACATAAGAAAGCAAGCTAAAAAATGTAATTTATAAGTAATTCGCCTTTTCTTTACCAAAATCAAGTATATATATTTTATATACTTGTGTTGCGGTTTCCGAGTATCTTCCGGAATAAGCGTTGTTAAATAAATGGCGAAGCCAATTGAGGCTTTGCACCTATTTATTTAACGTACAAGTTGTTGTTCAATAAATGGCGAAGCCAAATAAGGCTTTGCACCTATTTATTAAATGTTCAACTTGTTGTTGCCTGAAGAATAGGCGAAGCCAAGTAAGGCTTTGCACCTATTTAATTATAGAAGACCTAGTTGGAGATTGATCAATAGGCGAAGCCGAATAAGGCTTTGCACCTATTTAATCGCTGAAGACTTCTTTAAAACTTAACTCTAGGCGAAGCCAAATAAGGCTTTGCACCTATTTTAATTAGAAAGACTTCTTTACGACTGAACTCTTTGTACTTTATTCTGTACTATATTTATACAAAAAATTATCTTACTCTAAGACTACTAATACTACACAGAATAATGTATAAAATACCTCCGACCCAGCACTTTATTTATTTAGCATATAATTCATACAAAGTGTAAGTCGGAAGTATTTCATTAACAACTATTACTTAATTTTACTACTTACGGAAGTATGCAAGTCACGGCACTCGTTGCTTTTTATAAATTTATACATATATCTTACCCAATCTATGTTGCGGGCTTTCAACTTATTGTTTATTTTAATTTCTTTCCTACTCGAATTACACTCAGTACTTTGCGGCTTATTACAAAACAATTTAGTTACTTACAAACATATGTTCTACCTCTGGTGCAAGGTCGTCGTATTTCAACGTGCGAATTCTTGCGCCCAGCGGTATTATCACATCATTCACTGAAATAATTGAGGTAGATCAGTGATGATTAATTATGTATGTACGTATACTGTTTGTTTTTACATGCAGTGAAAACTGATGTAGGTATGTAGGTATACCGTTTGTTTTTACATGCAGTGGAAACTGATGTAGGTATGTAGGTATACCATGCCGTAAACTTTTCGTTTTATTTCCTGATCGGAATACGTGAAATGTTTAATGTACTGATGTAGGTAGGTAGGTAGGTAATTGATATTTTTATATTTTGAGTTTTTTGAGTATGTAACAAATCTCCCCCTTGTAAAAAAAATGTGTTATTCTTTGAAGAGGAATAACGCATTAAAACATGATGAAAGGGTTTTATCTTATTGGCAGCACTTCGTTATTGATTTTATATGTATAAATTATGTCGAACTCCGGGACAAGCATACGGTTAGGACGTTAAGACTAATAAGTACAAGTTTATTTATGTAATAAATTAAATTAAGGTTAGGAATACGTTACAATATTTCTTATATTAGTACAATAAAGTTATAATATTTGATAGTTTGTTTGGCACACATTAAAAATTTCACATTGTAATTGTTTTTTCTTTTCTTTTAATATAGGGCACGGTTAATCATATTGTTTATACATATTTGTGTGTACATATTTTTCTTTATTTCAAGTATTGATAATCGGATTGCTTTCATATATTCTTCTTAATTAATTTTATTAATTATATATATTTGTTTTTTTTTTTTTAAATGTTTATACATAAAGTATTTTTCTTAATTAATTTTCTAATATTATTATACATTTATAGGTATGTTGGTTTTAAAATTGGTCTCTTATAAATTAACATTTTTAGTTTCTATTATTGTACACATAGATATTATTTCTAATTCTAATTTATGTGTATATATGTATATATTTTTATAATTATACATACTCGTATGCATGTTTTTATCTTTAATTATAATATACGTATATGTATAAATCTTTGAAAAAAGAAAATTTTTTTTGAAGAATTATATATCAAACAAGGCAGGTATTTCTTATTATTTCTGGTATTTTTATAAATTTATATTCAATGATTAATTAAACTACTTGTAAATTGCGGGGTCTTTTAATTGAATCTAGTTCAAAATTGGAAGTGTATTACAAACTGTCGTGCTCTTGAGTGTTTATTTTATTAAAAATATGGAGAAGAAAATTGGTGCTGCTTTTGACAAGTTGATGGCCTTGGCTAAATCGACTATCCAGCCGGAGAGGAATATTGAAGGTATGCCCTTATATCGAGTGGACCAGCCAATCGAGCCGTACGTGCCTCAGGGGCTGCCTGGAACCTCTCAAGAAGTGCCGGCTTACGTACCTGGACCTAGGAGGCTGACTTTAGAAGAATATCGCAGGAGGACTACGAAGAATTGCGGAGATCAGCCAGATCTGGCAAAGAAAACCAAGTCGACCGGAGGAGGCAGGCGTGTTAGGCTAAGCCGAGAGTTACATTATTTCCGGCTTAGGGCTAGTCTAGCCGCTACAACCGAGGAGCGTGCTCAGTATGAGGATTTGGCCAAAGGAAAATTGAAGGAACTTAACGCCTTCAAAAGGGATAAAAAGAGAAATTCTAAACTTCAAAAAGAAACAAAAAAAAATATGTCTAAATTATAAAATAAATGATTAATTATATATTTACTTTCTTTTTCTTTCATTAACCCAAAAGACATTTTTTACCATTTTTATCCCTAATAGGTAGGTTGAGGGGTATTATTTTTCTGCATGAGAAGTTCTTCTTTTGAATTTTTGAATAGGTGCCTACTATTGCTGCATGGGAATTGCAAAAATATATATATATATATATATATTTATATATATATATATATATATATTTATATATATATTTTTTTTTTTTTTTTTTTTTTTACCATTACTCATGGAATGGTTTCAATCTGTTGTTATGTACTGTTACTCGTCGTTTACCGATTTGAATAACAGTATTAACAGGGGTGAAAGCTTTTACCACGAGATATGGACCTAGCCATATCTGGGAAAGCTTGTGTTTTTTGGCCGGATTTTTCAGTAAAACTTTATCACCTGGTTGGAATGTTACCGGGCGTGAGTGTTTATCGTAATAAAGTTTTGACTTTTCCTTGGCGTTGAGCAGATTTTTCCGGGCGATAGCATATGTTTTTTGTAATTTGTACCTAAGAATGTGGTAGTAACTTTCATGGTTGTAAATGGGCTCTGGTTCTCTTTTCAGATTTGATGGTACATCCGCTGTAAACCCGAACAGACAATCCATTGGAGTGAGCTTAGTGCCGTCATGTGTGCTATTATTGTATACGAAAGCCGCGGTTCTCAGGAATCGATCCCAAACCTTTGGATTTTCGGACACAATAGCTCTTAAATACTCCACTAGAGGTCTGTGGGTTCGTTCAAGTGCGCCATTTGATTGCGGATGATAAGCGGAAGTCTGTAATTTTTTTATTTTTAGAAGTTTACAGACACGTTTGAAAAGATCGCTTAAAAAGTTAGATCCTTGGTCAGTTACTACCTTTTTAGGAATTCGATAACGAGTAATTATCTCATCGAAGAATATTCCTGCTACCGTTTCTGCTTCGCCATTCGGCATGGCATAACAATCTACGAATTTCGTAAGATTGTCTTGGAATGTCAATATGTACTTGTTTCCGGAGTGGGTTTCTTCAAGTGGTCCTACTATATCTAAATAGACTTTCTCGAAGGGCATTTGGGCCGTATCTGTTATGATCATTGGCATACGGTATTCCGGGCTAGCCTTCATTTTTTGGCATTTGGAACATTTCCGAATATATCTCTTAATAGAACTGAGCATATTCTTCCATTTATATTTTCTTTTTCTTTTTTTGTACGTTTTAATGACTCCTTGGTGACCACCAAATGCCGAGTCATGATAGTCCTTTAGAATTATTTGAATTTCCTCGGGGTCTGTGATAATTTCAGGAAATTTACTTTGAGAATTTATATAATTATTGCTCGGAGATAATTCGCCGTGTTCAGATGTATTACTTCCAGATTGGTTGTTTGTAGTTGATTTGTGTTTCATTGAGTCATTTTGGGGACTCCCTGAACTTTCTTGAATTCTCTGGGGAGTTTTGTGAATTATGTCCTCAATTTCTGTTTCCCTAGCTTGAGCTCGTGTAACAGCAAGGCAATGTGCTGGTTTGGACTTCGGTGTAGGCGAAGAACTAGTATCTTCATCGTCTATGTCGGAATCGACACGGTGATGTACCTGGGCCTCTACCATGATCGAATTGGGGCTTGTCTGTTTCAGCTGGGCAGGTATTCGACTAAGCGCGTCTGCATTAGTGTTATATTTGCCAGGCTTATATTCAATCTTGTAGTCAAATTCCGAGAGTTTGTGGTGAAACCTTACTAATCTCGAAGTCGGATCTTTTACATTGAATACGCCTTTTAAGGGCTTATGATCTGTGTAAACCGTGAAGGTTCTACCCTGTAAATAACACCTGAAGTTCCTGGCGGCCCATACAATAGCGAGCAACTCTTTTTCTATTGTGGAGTATTTTTGTTCCGCCTTATTTAAACTTCTACTTGCATATGCTATTGGCTTGTCTTTGCCTATTATCCCTTGAGATAAAACAGCTCCCAATGCTTCGTTGCTAGCGTCTGCCGTTAGATTGAAAGGTTTGGTGAAATCTGGGTAGGTGAGTAGAGGAGGATTAACAAGAGAAGTTTTAATTTCATTGAAAGCGTCTTGGCATTTTTGTGTCCAATTAAATTTGACGTCTTTCCGTAAGAGATTTGTTAGTGGCCTGACTATTTTTGAAAAGTTTGGAATGAACTTGCGATAGTAGTTGGCCAGTCCAAGAAATGATTGAGTTTGTCTCACCGTTCGGGGTTGAGGAAAATTTTGAACGCAACTTGTTTTACTGGGATCTGGAAGTGCTCCTTCGTTTGAGCATTTGTGTCCAAGGTAGATCACTTCTCTGCGAAAGAACTGACACTTTTCGGGTTGTAATTTAAGATTATGGGCTCGAAGTCTGTCGAATACCTTAGCCAATTTCTCGTTGTGATCTTGTAAATTTTTTCCATATATTACAATATCATCGAGATAGACAAAGCACTCTAATCCTTGGAGACCCGTCAGAATGTAATTCATTAAGCGCTGAAAGGTCGCAGGTGCGCCTTTCAGTCCAAATGGCATTCTCTTAAATTCATAATGCCCGTAAGCAGTACTAAATGCAGTTTTCGGTCTATCCCTTGGGTCAACCAGTACTTGATGGTATCCACTTGCAAGATCAAGTGTGGTAAAATACCGTGAATGCCCAAGTTGATCCAGTATATCCTCTATCCTGGGTAGTGGAAAGGCATCCCCTATAGATTTCTCGTTGACTTTACGGAAATCTACTACTACGCGCCAACGTTTATTGCCGTCAGGCCCAGCTTTCTTGGGGACTACAAGTAACGGAGAATTCCATGGGCTTTTGCTTATTTGAATGATGTCATTCTCTAGCATCTCTTTTATTTGTTCGTTAATAACAGCCCGATGTGTTTCTGGAAGTCTGTACATTTTTTGATTTATTGGTGGTTGATTATGCAATATAGGTATGGTGTGTTTTATAGTACTAGTGCACGTTAGTTTATCTCCCTTTAAGTAGAAGAGGTCATTATACTTATAACATAGCTCAAGAATTGACTTTTCTTCTTCGTGATTTAAATTTTCTTCCAACAGTAATTCTTTACGTAAAGCCGCAAGTCTGTCTTGATTAGAGCTTTTAGTATGGTTTACGTTTACTGAATATGGATTGGAAGTGAAATTTGTCTTATCACTTTTGAAGTTGTAGTAGCTATTGTTTTGTGCACGAGGGAAAGGTGGACCACCTTTATTCTGAAAACTTTGGGAATTACTGACGTCCAAAGGTAAATAGAGAGGCTGTAGGTTATAGTAATTAAGTGGAACTAGCGTAAGCGTTAAGTTCTTCAGGAATACTGGTTCTGTGTTTACGTTCAGAACGGATAACGGTATAAAACTTTTATTCGGACTAACTAAGCAATTTGCGACAAATACTCCTTCTCCTATCTCCTGAGACATACAGATCATTTCTTGATCCAATTGTAATGGTATGCTCACTACGATTTGAGATCGAGGAGGTATTTTATTAGGTCGCTGAAGCACTACTTCAAATTGCCTACTTTCGTCTTCATTCTCGGTTTTCAAGGTACTCGAAATTTCTTCTATTTGAGGTAAGAAATTTTTGCTATTGGGTGCCATTGAAGTGGTAGCAGAAGATTTAAATTGCTCCTCTATTTGATCCCTTGGTATTTCCTCCCCATCTTCTGTGGATGTTTCGAGAGGTACCGTGAACTCAATAGGATTGGTTTCCGTGCGAGGAAACCGGAGTAATTTGTTAGGGCCTTCTATATTGCAATTTTTTGCAAGAAAGTCATTACCTAACAGCCCATCGTGAGAGAGTTGGGCGTTATCTTCTACAACCTGTAGATGGCATGGGATACTGCGGCTTAGTAAAAAGTTGCCTTGGCAGCTACCCAATGTTTCTCCATCTCCAAATGGAGTTTTCAGAGTGACCTTTTGACTCTGTTCTATACGTTCTGGCGTATCAAGTGCTTCCTGTTTTATAAGACTTACTTCAGCTCCAGTGTCCACTATCAGCCGAACGGCTGCGTTTTTGCTTATATCTAATGGCAAATCTACTATAGAAATGTTTTCCCTTTTTCGGGGGTTTTTCTTTTGAGAGGACCCTGAAGTAGTATGATAAGTTTTCTTTAATGTCGAGCCGGGGACTTTTCGGTCGACAGTGTGCCGTTTCCCGAATTTGCAGTTTCCCATCGTTGTTTCTGCCGACAGGTGGACACGGTATGGCCCCTTCTGCTACAAAAACTACACATCTCTTGTCCATAATTAATTCTAGCTTCGCGATCTGAAGTGCCCCATTGAAAACTGTTTTTTGTATTTGCTCGCTCAGGTGGTGCCTTAACATTTTGTCGACAATATTGGACATCATGTCCTTTCGTTCTGCAGTTTATACAGAAAGGGGTGTTTTTGCGTTTTATGCAATCGTCATACGTGTGCCCCTTGTAGTTGCAATAGCTGCAGGTAATCTTGTTTAACAGTAATTTCTGTTTTTCGTCTCTTCTTTCTCCTGTATAATGAAAGGTAGAATTCTGGTATGGAAGTGGACTTCCTAAAGATTTTCTTGTTGAGCTGACTTGGGTCGAGTGCCAATTATCCGGTGAGTTTCTGCCAGTATTAAAGGATACTGAAGCTAATTTTGTCGGCTCCTGTGTAGGAGGTGTATGGAACTCAGTCTTTATGTTAGGTTGTCCTAGCTCACTTTTGTAAAGGTATGGAGCAACAGTCTCGTGAATAGGATGACTATAAGCATTAGCATAATTTGTGGAATTATGCCTTAAAAAGTTGTCCATTGGAAAATAGCTTGTGGGATTATGAATGGCGGGTTGTGGATTATAAAAGAGGCTGTGTTGTAATCGTTCCATGTCTAGTGCCTTTTGGATGAGTTGGTCTACCGAATCTTCATTTAAAGTGAGTAAATAGGCACTTAGATGCGGATTATTAGCACCACTCTTCACTGAAGCCATAGCAAAATCTTCTATTTGTCGCTTCACCATATTGAAATTTTCAGCACCATATTTACTCTGTGCCGCCTCATTACATTGTAACAATAGGCCTTTTAGCCTAGTTGTGAAGGAGTTAAATGACTCGTGCGGGTATTGTCGGCAAGTGATTAATCTATTTATCAGCTCATGGTAAGTCTCACGAGGTAAGTAATTACGATAAAGTAATTGTTCAACCTCTGCAAATGTTGTGAGTGAGCTAGATGCGATTAGCTGGTATGCATTTCCTCTCAATCTAGTGGGAAAAATCTGCATAAAAGCTTGCTTTTCCTCCTCTTCTAGGCACTGTTGTACTTGTTTGCAACAGCCTATAAAGGTTTGCAATTCTGTGAGAATTTGGGGACTAAATTCTCCAGAAAACAAGGGCACCATTTGTGCTGTCAGTTTAACTACTTTTTCATAATTCACTGGCATTTTGGCTGGTTGGTTTGGTTGCTTTCTCTGGGGAATATCTGGAGTATCGTTATTAGAAGTAGGCGAGGTTAATGATTTTTCTGTGATTAGGGCGTTTAAGCTATTTCTTCTTACTAGAAAATTAATTAGGCTGTGCCTTCTGAAACGTTTACCTGAGCGATGCTCACGATACCAGTTTACGGAAGGTCGACTTTGGGATGAATTACACTCTACACTTGGGCTATCTGGAGGACTGGTATTATCAAATGATAATGAATTTATTACCGTCTCAAAGGTAGAGCATGAAGAACTACGGCCAGTTTTAGGCATGAAAGCAAAATCATTCGAGTTAGAGAGAATAGAGGAGAACAGGGAATAAGTAGTTTTATCAAAGAAGTTTAATTAATTTAATCAAAGCAAAAAATTTTCCCGAATATGTGAAAGCTGCCTTGTTTTAGTCTTTTTTCTATTATTAATGAGGAATAACAGTTTTGCCTCTTTTTAACTTACTTAAGAAAAAGATTGTTGTCGTTTCAGTCAGCTTCGTTTAGCCGTACTCTTTGTTGTGTATTATTTATTCTTAAATGGAAGTCGTATTCTCCAAGTTGGGGACTTCTTATCTTCTTAGGCTGGGTTCTATCGCCAGATTCCACGGTAAGTAGCTCGTATAACTCGTAGGTTGGAGAATCAAGGTTTTTCAAGTGTATGTAGATTGACCAACTTCCTTGATCCTACCGGCTGCGCCAAAATTGTTGCGGTTTCCGAGTATCTTCCGGAATAAGCGTTGTTAAATAAATGGCGAAGCCAATTGAGGCTTTGCACCTATTTATTTAACGTACAAGTTGTTGTTCAATAAATGGCGAAGCCAAATAAGGCTTTGCACCTATTTATTAAATGTTCAACTTGTTGTTGCCTGAAGAATAGGCTAAGCCAAGTAAGGCTTTGCACCTATTTAATTATAGAAGACCTAGTTGGAGATTGATCAATAGGCGAAGCCGAATAAGGCTTTGCACCTATTTAATCGCTGAAGACTTCTTTAAAACTTAACTCTAGGCGAAGCCAAATAAGGCTTTGCACCTATTTTAATTAGAAAGACTTCTTTACGACTGAACTCTTTGTACTTTATTCTGTACTATATTTATACAAAAAATTATCTTACTCTAAGACTACTAATACTACACAGAATAATGTATAAAATACCTCCGACTCAGCACTTTATTTATTTAGCATATAATTCATACAAAGTGTAAGTCGGAAGTATTTCATTAACAACTATTACTTAATTTTACTACTTACGGAAGTATGCAAGTCACGGCACTCGTTGCTTTTTATAAATTTATACATATATCTTACCCAATCTATGTTGCGGGCTTTCAACTTATTGTTTATTTTAATTTCTTTCCTACTCGAATTACACTCAGTACTTTGCGGCTTATTACAAAACAATTTAGTTACTTACAAACATATGTTCTACCTCTGGTGTAAGGTCGTCGTATTTCAACGTGCGAATTCTTGCGCCCAGCGGTATTATCACATCATTCACTGAAATAATTGAGGTAGATCAGTGATGATTAATTATGTATGTACGTATACTGTTTGTTTTTACATGCAGTGAAAACTGATGTAGGTATGTAGGTATACCGTTTGTTTTTACATGCAGTGGAAACTGATGTAGGTATGTAGGTATACCATGCCGTAAACTTTTCGTTTTATTTCCTGATCGGAATACGTGAAATGTTTAATGTACTGATGTAGGTAGGTAGGTAGGTAATTGATATTTTTATATTTTGAGTTTTTCTGTATGTAACACTTGCGAACTGCGAGGGTTGAGTAAATTACTTTTAATTTATCAATTTCAACTCATTCTTAATGTACCTGGATTGATATTTTGTAATTCATAAACGTAAGGTCAATATTTTTTTTTATGTATTCCCACAATATGTTATTATAATTTTTCTTCTTTTAATTACGATTGTGTTTTAGGACTGCACTTTCATAGCTGTAACATAAACAAACAGAAACTAAAACTTGCATAAAGCTTAAATTTTCTTCGTACTTTCCATTTTTGAATTGATTTTCCACGAGGCATGCTAAAAACAAGAAATTGGCAATACTTGAAAGAATGGGAATCATATACACACTTTATTGCCATAATGCTGTCACTACTTCACAACTATTGCTCATTCGTTACTTTTGGCAAATCCTCGCCAAATTGTTTGTTGGGTTGAATCAATTCTCAAAACATGTAAGGAAAAACTGCTTCCTTCATAATATTTTAAAAGCAAAAAGCAGAAATTAGAAGAAAAAAATTGTTCAATTATTGCTTGTACTACGAGCCAAGTTCATCTAGTCATAGGATCTGCCGCAAGATTGATTGACATTTCTGATTATGTATACATTATATATATGTAAATACATACGGTGGTTGAGACATTGGAAATATATTTCACGGAAAATTTAGTCTTTAGAAAGTTAGAACAAATTGACTTTATACAGGGTGTTCGATACGTGCCGCATTTCCTTTATACCCCGGATTACTCACTCAATTTCGAGAAATAAATTGTATGGTAGGAGAGCCGGAAAATGCACGGTGTGGGCGGTAGGGGGATTTACGATTTTTGGTACTGTTTCCACTTTACACGTTGTAAATTTCTTGTTATACACCCTATCAAGGCGAGATTTACCTCAGGTAATAGCAAACCATCTAAGCTTTGCAATGAATGTCCAACCAGCCCTACTGTCACCTTCAATCTTAAGTTGTAGTACGTCAAAGTCAAATTGGAAAAAACATCATATTTTTTACACATTTTAACGATTTTCCCGCCAAAATACATGATAAATATACAGTTTATTTACAAGATTTAGAGACCCCGGAAGGTTATCTTTAATTTGACTAAACACACGTATCTACCTAAATGCAACCGTTTTTGAGATATTCTCGTTTCTATGATTCATAAATTCATGAATTTTTTGCTTATTTGCGTTGAATTGCATAAATTAGACGCGATTTCTATTGGTACTAGCAAAATTAATGAAATTATGCATCATAAAAACGGGAATATCTCAAAAACGGTAGCAATTAGGTAGGTACATTTGCAGGATCAAATGAAAGGTAACATTCGGAGGTCTCGAAATCGTGCAAGAAAGTGCTATCCTTATATTGCCTTTTAGCGGGAAAATCGTTGAAATTGAAAAACAAATTGCAAAATTTTCTAATTTGTTCGATTTTGACATCCTATAACTGCCGACGGAAAAGGAATAGAAAGCTGGTTGGAGATTTGTTGGAAACCGTGGAGGGTTTACTATCACCTGAGATGCAAGTCCCCTTCATAGGGTGTTTAACAAGAAAGTTACACGAAAATTACATGGTATTAGGAAAGAAAGAACAAAAATCACAAAACTCCCATACCGCCCTCACCGTACATTTTCCGACTCTCCTCCCATACAACCTTTTTCTCGAAATTGAGTGAGGAATCCGGTGTATTAAGGAAATGCGGTACGTATGGGACACCCGTAGACACTTGACGTAACTTAGCACTTCATGAGAAGTCCAGGAACTTCATGAAATGAAAGCATGTAGTGTAACAGTTTGCGCGTAACGACTTTTTACATTAAGTGTCTGAAATTTTTAGTCACTTCATGAAGTGCTTCAAGCCTTTACGCCGAGAGTGTAATACCAACCAATACTCAGACTCGCACACGAAGTGTTCCGTACCATTGTACACGATTTAACACTATGTACTTTTTATTAAAATTCTTTAGTAAAAGAATCAAGAGAGGCACTATAACAATATGTAAATATTTGTGATGTAATTGTCTAATCTGATTACATCCGTCAAGCAGGTATTTATCAAGATCGAGTAAGAACAAAAGTTTATTGTATGGGGACCCCTTTCAATTTTAATTTTTTTTGTTATTATTTGTTGTTATAGGGGCAATAGAAATACACACTCTGTGAATGCCATAATGGTGATCATTGATGAGTTCTTTGGTTTCTGTAGATACTTAATTACTTTGGAAATTCAAAAAACTGTTAAAAATCAAAGTGATTGCAGTTGGTCGATAATTTGAGGGATCGCTATCCTCTTCTTCCGTAAGCAAGTTTCCAAATAGTTGGAAATTTTCTTTTCGAATATGACAAGTGCAATAGCTTGCGACAAGGTTTAGCCATGGATGAGGCACAGCTTTTAATTAACAGGGGTGCGAAAGCATCAGGACCTACGGCTTTGGAGACGTTGATTCCCTAAAGGACCTTGAACACATCTCTCTTACGGATATGTATTGGCTTTTATATAGAGAATTTGAAGCGAATCTACCTGTCAAAATATTAGCTTGATCCAGGAAGTCAACAACCACTTCACCATTGTTAAGTATTGAAGATATAGAGGAATTCCTGAACTTATTCTTGATGGTTTTGACCAGGGACCAGAACCCTTTGCTATCTTTGCTGCTTGCCAAGATTCTTTGTCTAACATTCTGGTCAAAAAGAAATTTTTCTCTCTGGATAATGGATTTGCAGGTGTTCCGTGTAGCCTTGTAGACTTTTTTCAATTCTGGACATGAATTACAATTAATAGGCGCGAAAAGCAGACTCTTTCGCTTTTATTGCTTGGTTACACGTATCGTTAAACCAAGAGCAATTTTGCTGTTATTGAGACCTTCTGTAAGAATAAGGAATGTATTCATGCATGCCAAGACTGAGAATGTCACTAAGTTGTAATATGCATTCATCTACATCCCTCGAAGAAAAACAGACCGAGCAATTAATTTCCCTAAGATACTGATTGAGAATTTCCTAATCAGCATTTTGATTTTTTTTTATATTTAACGTTTTGACTAAATATTCTACTATTGCATTTTACGAAATGATAAAACTTTTTTTCCAAAACAAATATCTTGCTTTAAATGTAATAACTTACTACAACAATATACAATGATTTGTTTGCCATTGTGTAGTTTATTTTAATTTCTCCAATTACGAACTTTAATTGTTTCTTTAAATATTTGCTTTGGACCGCCGATAATATTCTAACAAGCCGTGTTTACATCGAAGACTCATTAATGAAACTTCGACAGCTGTTTTCAATTGAAACAAATCTCCCATCGCTTTTACCCGAATAGGCTCTGCTTCAAATTGAACTTTTCTAGAAATTTTTATATTTTATACAAAAAGGGCAGTAGAAAAATTCAGAAAATCTACTGCAATTTTTTTGGGGTCTTCAGAGGGGGCCCACGCCCCCGTGGCCCGTAGCTGGATCCGGAACTTGGCTCGTTGCCACCCTTTGGCTATGGAGGCCTAAAAAGACTGTAACTCATATTGGTCATATTCTGTAATTTTTTTAAAATAATATTATCTATTATTTTGGGGTTATAAAATTCCTTGTTCATGCAATGAAAATAAAACATTTTGAAAATTTGTATTCTGTCATGGATGCTTAAGATTTTTTTATGGCTTATTTTACGAACACTTCACATTAAATATTTAGTACCTTCTCCTATAGATTGTATTACTTTCTGAACAGATGGCAGATTTTACAAATTCATAGAAAACTGTATTAAATATAAATTACCAACTAAATAATTTTTTATTAGACCAATTACTTCTTCAATAGGTCCAGAGACACTTGGCTGTAACAATCCTAAAACAAGGCAACTCTCAATTATTGGAGCTTTATACGAACTAAGTGGCCTAATAACTGCAAAGTACTAATGATTCTTAAAGTGAACGGAATAGACATCATTCTGGTACGATGTTCCATTTTCTCAATATATATTTTAACTTCAACTTTTTCTACCCGAAACAACTTTTGGAATCTATAGTCTACAAATGAAATGGATCTCTGGAATCCCGAAGATATCGCACAATTCTCCATGATCTTTTCTACATTAAACTTAAAACAAACAAAACTGACATATTTCATTAACTATTTATTTTTTACCATAACGAGGGCGTATTTCCGCAATTTCCAACAAAATTGTGACTCTCAAGGCATTTGACATTTTTGATCTTAATTAAAAATGTTCAATCTGTATCAGCAACTTTAGAACACAAATGTCAAATGGCTTACTTATCAAATTTTGAAAAAGTGTATCAAAGTACCTTTAAAACGCGCTGTGGATCTTTTAGGTTATTCTCCATAACAAGAAATATTTTACGACAAGATGTATAAATTAAAATAAAATAAAATAAAATTACTCGAACAGAATAGCATTTTAAGGCATTATTTTATTTTAAGGCATAAAATCACGAAGTTTTACCAACAGCCACGTGCCAATATAACATTAGAATGAAAAATATTTGCTAAATTAAAAATGGTCACGTGATTATAAATTACGGTAGCGGTTTTACGTTTTATGGATTTCACATATTTTCATTGTCGAGGAATATTAAAAGACAAAGCCTAATATGTTGCTCACGTGGAATGAAAATTTCTCAGGCCTCAAAATTACCAAATATGAAATCTGGAGGCAGAACTGCAGCGAGCATCCATTCTTTAGAACATTATACGAAATTTTTCAATGCTATTTCAAAACTAATTTCTGTTTCTCAGTACTTTGTGTTTCAATTTATCGTAATCGAAAATGTAATAAAATGTTGCACATTACATTTTCCCTGCATATTGCATTAAATTTGAAACCATTGCAAATATGTTTTGCAGTCGTTGAACAAAGATAGTAAGGAGAAATAGCAAATGAGAAACAAGTAGAGACCACTCCTCAAGTGAGTCAGAAAATTTCTGGAAACTTACAAATTTCTATTCAGTCCAGAATTCTGTTGAATGAACTCGCACTACTTTCGCAGATAATTACTCACAAACTTTTATTAAATTTTCAAGAAACAAATAATCTATTGTGAGCAAATACAATATTGGTGAAAAATAGATATTTTTTTCCTCCGTTATTCTGTTAAGATCCCAAGTTAAAATTTTAATACGTTTTAGTGGATAATATAAGGTAAAAAAAAAAATTAAGTAAATCAAAAGTAGGTCTTCCAAGATATTCAAAGAATCTTTTACAATTTCTATTTTTCTAATCATTTTTACATATTTTTTTACCCCTTAAATAGGACCATAGGGTCAGAGCAATTTTAACCCGAATCCTCCTGGCGTTGCCATATTGCAACAAGAAACGTGCATTTCATTTCCTTCCTCTAAAATATAAACCAAAACTGAAAAGTGTACATTTTCGCATTTGTTCACTTCAAAACGCGTGTGGCTTTAATATTGCAAAAATAGTTTGACATTATTGCTTTGCCTTTTACTGTGGAAGAGGGAAAATTTGGTCATAAAAAAAAGTTTAAAATATCTTATAATGGCGCATAAAGAAAAGTAAGTATCTAAATATAATTCATTGTATAAATTATCGGAAAGTAGTGTACTGCAATTTCGTCAGTCAGTATTTCGGACGTTCTAATGAGTGAAATAAGTGATAACGAGGAAAAAAGTATTTTAGTAGTGTTTTCTTTTTTAATTTTTTGTCAGCGTGTCCATATGGAAACGCCAGTAGCGATATTGTACAGGTTTACCTTATTGATGTTTTATGCTAAATTATGATTCTTTTTCTGAGCTACGTCATTGTCTACTATGTTTATACCCTAGATGAAATCTATAGGGTATACTAAGTTTGTCATTCCGTTTGTAACACCTCAAAATAATGATTGTAGACCAAAATGGATTGGACACTCACGCATAATATTAAAAGTTATTTTGATTTTTGCACGTCCTTCCGTCTGTTCGTCCATCCGTCTGTCTGTGCGTACGATAACTCGAGAGCGCGTATACTTAGAGAGCTGATATTTTGCGCACCGACTTTAAAAAAAAAAGTAAAATTAAGTTCGAAAATGAGACAAATCGGCAACTCCTTCGTGGGGTTGCCATACAAAACTTTCGTTTTCCAGTATATATTTGGACACTGCCTAAGAACGCATCGATACAGAGAGCTGAAATTTGGTACATGGTGTTTTCATTGTACTAGCAAATAAAATTAAAAAAATTGACTAAATCGGGAAACTCCTTCTTGGTGTTGCCATATAAAAATTTATGTTTTTTACGTATACTGTGGAAACGATCAGTCCAAGACATTTTTATTGTTCTAAAAACTTCTTCAGAATACGAAATCCTCTAAGATTGGTTATAATCATTTTTTCTTCTGTCCGACAAACCGTTCTAGAAATATATGCGAAAACCACTTCAAAAATCAAACTTCCACATAAGGGTGACAATACGAAATTTCATACGGGCATTCATCTAAGGCATCATAAGATTTGGTCTTAGACCAATTCTAGCATTTTTACTTGTTTTAATTTATATGGTTTTCCAGCAAGCTCACGCTCAAAGAAACTCTCAATTACTTAGAAGAGCTTTGTTCAAATAGTGAAAATGATCTTCGAAACAATCTTTACCTTTAGCCACAAGAGAATGACGGTGATATGAGTGGGGCAGACGGTCCCGTTAATAAGAAGGCTATATTGCAGATAATGTATAGCCAGCATAATTGAGATCAGGCTGTGAAAGTCCGTTTGAAATTGGCAACACATTGAAGACTTGGACGTGGTCGAAGAGAATTGAAGTTTTCGAAGATAGTGCTTTGGCGGATATTCTAAATAATTCATCTTTGAATTTTTGTAGCAATTTATTAGATGCAACTCAACCAACAAACACATCTCGTGAGCCACTCTCATTCCACTTGCGACTTGTTCAGCAATCTACATCTAGAGATGTCCTTTGCCGACATTCAATTATAATACTACGTTCACTTGATCAAAAGATGAATCTTGCACATTGATTCCAAATTTCCCAAACGGCAATTACAACGATTACCAACATTTGAAATCGCCCGAACAATTTGAGAAATTTATATATGACGATTTGCTTTAGCATATTTGCGACTATTCGAAAGTATACGCCACTTACCGAGGAATAAAATGAGAAGATTTCCGTTAACCGTTGGTAGATATTTTTTCCCCTCTTCAGTGCAGCTAAAAACGTATATTTCATTTCAGAACTTCGTGTCTTCATTGGTATTCTTTTTGTTAGTGGCTACAGCGGCCAAGCAGCTACAGAGTTATGGGAGTAATAGTTGTATAATACCTATAAGAGCATGCGTCCGAACTGTTTTGAGGATATTTTGCAAAGTCTGCATTTTGAACCGAAGATGTGTGCTAATAAAAATGCGAATGTTAAATTGTGGAAGTTACGACCTATAACAGATTATGGTTGACGAAAGCATGATCGCATATTTTTGGAAGCAAGTAATTCATAAAGTTGAAGCCTGCGTTTTGAATAAAAGGTGAAATCTTTATGCACTTCCGGCGGATACATGATAAACTTCGAGGTGTACCAAGGCAATAATCCGCGATCTAACTTAGCGTATGAAGAACGTTTCGGCAAATGCTCTACTTCTCTTGTAAATAT
The DNA here is from genome assembly GCA_963924295.1 of Dioctria rufipes. Lineage (NCBI taxonomy): Eukaryota > Metazoa > Arthropoda > Insecta > Diptera > Asilidae > Dioctria > Dioctria rufipes. The sequence goes on along the minus strand of OZ002740.1, from coordinate 68,936,491 downwards.
TATTGACGATTTTTATTATAACGTTCAACAGTTGCCATTTTCACTCTACTTTGGCAATTTATTTACAAGCTTTCATTTGTTGGCTTATTTAAAATATCGTGGCTACAATGGGACTGGTACAATTCGTGAGAATCGAATACCGAAAAGTTGTCCGATCCCGCATAGAAAAAACGGCTACTACAAATCCATAACAATGAACGAGACTGAGATTCGGCTTACAAAATGGGTCAATAATTCGGTGGTCTGCATGTTGTCAAGTATTTTACGCTCCACACCATCATCTACTGTATCTCGTTATTCTAAAGAAGTTCGGAAGGAAAAATAGTCACACGCCTGTGTGTTGTGACGGAATATAGCCAGTATATGCGTAGGGTCGATCTATTTTACCAAAATGTTTGTGCTTACCGTATCGTATAGTATCGTATCGTTCATCGGCATGTCAATCCGGTTAAGCTTCAGCTTCAATTCAGACGTGAGGTGGCGATTTATAATTGGAAACATTTTGGTAATTCGTCAAGGTCACACAGTAGTGCTACAAACCAAAAATGGTGTTCGGAAGCGAACACATTAATTGCTACTCTTCGCTACTGATCAAACAAATCATCTCGTCATTCCACTGCAGAAGAACGGATTAATGCATTAATAATTCCAAATCAAATAAAACCTACTAACCTTGTGAAACCAGCGGTTTAAAATAAATAAAAAATAAAAATAACGTTTATTCTTACAGTTTTATTCGATAACAACTTTGGAAAAAGCGATTTTGTGTATGAATACACACCTGTACCCTATGGCTCCTGGCGTTGCTATGTATATGACAAGAGGATATTCTGAGAATACAATAACTTTTATCGAAAATGTAATGATACAATTCTTCCATTCTTGTTCTAGCAAAAGCGCACCTAAAATATTTTTGAAAAATTCGAAAAATTTAACGTTCAGGAGGATTCGAAAAAAAATGTAGAACCCATTCTCTCTAGACCTTGCGTATTCCAGTAGCTTTGCATCTTCGAACACTATTTTGAAAATCGGAGTACTCGAGCCATTGCAACGTTCGCTTGTTTTTGTACTATAGTCAGAGTCACTGACATGTATATAAATGTACTGACTGATCTCTTGTTTCATGCGGCACCAGTTTTAATTTCAAAAAGTATGCTCTGACTGGTGCTGTATTTAAATTACTTGGGAATTACAGTGGGATTTACAGAATTTACCGCAAAAGTATGTGGGACTATTTGTATTGTTCAATTTTAATTATAAGGCGAAGGAAGTGTTTTTACAAGACTGTTTTGATTGGAAATACCGATGAATCGTTACAGTTCAGTGGGAAATAGTGTTCTCATGGAAAGAGACAGGAGCATGAAAGTGATGCTATTTGCTTTCATGCATTTCTGGTTCAATGAGCAGTCCATTTATATACATGTCAGTGACTATAGTGAAGTGTGACCCCATGCGCCTACTTACGTAATTTTTTTTTTTTTCGCGAGGTAAGTTTTGTTAAGTATATCTTTTGAAATTTGGACATTTTATAATATTTTTGGATGAGCTCTAGCGAAAATAAATAAAACGTATATTGAGATTGTAGTTTTGAGTGAATAGCGTAGCTTTTCTACTCTATTCCGAATTTGTGGGTCATGTCACACATGTCGCTTATTTGATATCGAATGACCAACAATATTTTAAAAGTAACATATTCCTACAATTTCTTCGAGATCTTTTCTTACTTTTCCTTTGAGGTGATCTCGAAGCTCGTGAGCTATTTGAGAAACTGTCACACGTTTTTCTTAAAAGACGGTCAAACACTCTTATAAAAAAATTTGTGTAATACACAGGAGAACGTCTGTGACTTTAAAATTCTAGACCTACTTAAGGGGTATATAAATAATAATAATAAATAAAATAAATAATGAGTATTTTTATTATGCCCAAACGATAGCTCTTAAAAAATTAAGAATGTTTTACGAGAAGTATTTGATCGCCTCATATAATGGATCATCTCGAAGCTATGAAATAAAATATAATTCCTTTTTCCTACTGTAAAGTGCTTTACATTACGTTACTTACAATCTATTTATGATAAATTAATTTTATTAAAGGTTGTTTTATTTTCTTTTTCAGTGTAGAGTCACCAATAGATGTCCCACTCTGTGCTTTAAAATTTTTATTTCCAATCGTTTTCCTTTTCACTAAAAAAAAAATTATAAAGCTTTTCAAACTGTGCCAATATTTTTTACTGATCGATGAAGAAATCAGGAAATCGACTTAGATGATCAATTTTTTAAAACATCGATAAAAATCGTCTAAATTCAGGTAATAACAACCTAAAACATATAACTAGCATATAAGGCATAAGGACAGCAAGAGTCTACCAATTCCGTCTTGTAAGAAATCAAATAGTGATGATATCTCTAAATCCAGAAATCAAAATGTAAAGCGCCCAAGAAAACATGAATTGTACTCACTTACATGCAATAAAATGACTCTTATGCGGTTGAATAAACAGTTATTGAGAGCTTTACTTTTGAGCACAATGTGAACCAAATTAGAATCTCCCAATTAAAACTCGAAAACTATCAAAAGATATCTAAACATAACTCCTGATTAACAGAAACTGAGAGTCATGCGATATTCAATTTAAGTCAAACTTTAAATCTACAAGTAAAGTCTGATTAGATCTCTTAAAGATATGTCCCTTGAAAACGTATCTACTCTACATGGCTCCCAACAATGACAAGGAAAATAGCTAAAATCACTCAACATAAATAAATTAAAATGAAACCGTCATTTAAAACACCCTATATCCCCTCATTTGGAACCGCTCCGTGATTGACATGAAAAATATCGCGGCGCCTTTTCATGATAACTTCCCGGTTCCAAACAGTCAGGAATTTTCATCCAATTTACGATGGCAATGATCTGGTAGTTGGCTTGACATCTGATTGAGGTAATCAATTTCACAACAGAACAGACCTTTTTTATGGTTAGTTGCTCACATAGAGTTCCTTTGATGAACGTTGGTATTGAGACGAAATTGGGTTCATTGAAAAAATTCCTACAGTCCACATTACAGTTGGTTAACAAGGAAAGCGTAGAGTATAAGTTTTGTGAGGCGTTCAACCATTTAAAAGTTTTATAAGAAACTTTATCGTTTCAGTTCGGTTGAGGAAAAGTTTATTTACTTTTGTAGAAGCTTCGGTTTTTTAAATGAATGGAAGTGAGAGGGAAGCTGTTTTCTATAAGTGTGAAGTTTCTAAAGGAAATCTTTAGTCAATGTGAATAGTTCAACAAGATTTAATGGCCTTAGGAGCAGATATCATGACAAATGGAACTGCCACGGATGATTTAATATTCACAATAGAAGTTTAAAACAACAAATTAATTGTTGATAAGTAAATTGCTTTATTGCTGACATCAGGCTATAAAAAGAATCAAGGATGTTGTCTGCTTTGAGCAGCGTGCCTAATAAACAATTTTCGACCTTTCTCGCCAATTAGACGTCACATTTTTATTACGTCTTTATGGATCTGACTATGTACATCTCGTTGTAGTCTCATCATGTACCTTCTTTTAAATTATTTTAAGGCTACTACATATGGTAAATTTCGGATTTGCATTAGCCAATTCCAATTGGACAATGTTCATATGCCAATGTAAATGTGTGTGCCTGAGTAATCTAACTTAAAGAGGCATGATAAAAGAACATTGTTGCTTGTTAATTAAGTTCGAGAATTCTAGTAAAATTACATTTTATAAAGTTTTTGTTGGGTTAATTTTCCATTAGAAACGATTCGTTGTCGTCAGGGATCGAAAATAACTGTTATTTTCGGAAATTATTTAAAACCATCTCATCAAGACTAATGGGTATACTTAAAAAGTAATTTTGTTCAAGAAAGAATTTTTTGGGATTCTCCTGTATATAGCAAAAGCTAAAAAATGTTCTAATTTGTTATTTCATCACACAACCCATTAATTTTTGGTGACAAGTTTCAAGTCTTGGTTTGACTCATCAACAGGTCACAAATAGCGAAATTGTGTGATTTGAAAAACAAATGAAAAAATGAAAAAAGGAGAAAGAAATGAAAAGTTTGAGAAAATAGAAAAAACAATTTTTTTATTTATTAAAAAAATTTAAAAAAATTTAAAGAAACAGATTCATTCGAAGCGAATCGAACCTCTATACGCCACGCAGTGGGCTGAAAAATAAAAAAGAAAAGGAAGAAGAAGAAGCGTTTCGTGTCAGCAGAAAACCTTACACTCATCAGTGCAGCTTGGTTTTCTGCCTGCTGCATTTTCTTCTTTTTCATTTTTTCATTTGTTTTTCAAATCACACAATTTCGCTATTTGTGACCTGTTGATGAGTCAAACCAAGACTTGAAACTTGTCACCAAAAATTAATGGGTTGTGTGATGAAATAACAAATTAGAACATTTTTTAGCTTTTGCTATATACCGGAGAATCCCAAAAAATTCTTTCTTGAACAAAATTAAGTTTAACCCGGTAAAAAGTCCAAACATAATCTGTTTAAAAAGTAATGCAAATAGTTAATAATTTCTAAAAAACTTTTAAGTGTCATAATAAGAGTTTCAACAGAATTTTTATTTTATTTTTAGGTCTCATAATAACAGACTTAATAGACTTTTATACTATTATTTTAGTAATAGGAGTTATTGCAGACATTTATTAACTCAAATCATATAACTCCCATAAGACTTTTAATTTTTAGTCTCAAAATAACTGTCTTAGAAAGCTTTTATAGGTTTCAGTCAATTAGGATACTTACCAGAGACTTTTATTCTATTCTATTCGTTTCAGTTCTATTATAAAAGACTCACATCTTTTCAGTTTTTCGGTAATAATCTTAATGGACTTTCATATTTTACAGTCAGTTATAACAGTTATAGAAGACACTTATTTACGTAAGACTCACAACGGATCTATGACCGATCTTTTGTTGTAAATTCTGGTATTTGCTATAATGCATTTCAGGAATTGGACAGTCTGAAGATCCTGAAACCCAGACATCCACATACCATATTAGAAAATCCGGCTCAAATATTCAGCTTTAGTCACTAGCTGGTACAGCAAGTCGAAGCCTTGTATTTGGACAGGTCCTAAGTAATTACCATTATTACATAAACGAATTTACCTTAATAATTGAATATAATTGAATAAAAATCTAAAAAAGAAAACATTTTTTTGTTTTTGTGGTTTCAAACTACACAGGTTTTATGGATTAAGATAAAATAAATAAATTTTATTACATTATATATATCTTTATTCATATAAAATCAATTGCAGTTGGTCGGCAGTATCGGCAGTCACATTAATTGCAAACTTAATTACTATTGGAAATTGAGCCACTGGTGTTGGCGGACTATCAGATTTCTGAAATCCAGCATAGCAACTTGTCCTAATATATAAAAAGTGTTCACTAAAAATATCTTATATTTGCCTTATGTAAAATATACAATGTAAATGATTAACAAATTTCTTTACTGTAATTAATGGTTTTTAAGTATTTGATTTTGGTTTGAAATTTAAGTGAAAATTCTTTAGAAAATCAAGTATTTTAAACAAATCGTAGGCTGAATTCTCAAAAGTTCCATAGACCAAGTTTTGTAATTATAAGGTTTTTATTGAATCTTTAGGTTTAAAACGCGCTCTATACGAATTTTTTACCTGAATGAATTTATCTTTTACCAAGCTGAATATATAAGGTATTGGTTTAGTTCAACAGATCAAAATTTACGTTATTATTTATAACCATTTTATTCTTATCAGTTTAATATCCTCAATATGTACTACAATGGACTCTTTTATGTTCTTTCCCTATAAACCGATGATTTAGTGTTTAAGAGTCGAAAGTCCCGGAAAATTGGATTTAGAACCCTTGGAAATGAGTTTGATAATTTATTCTTAATATTAAAGGTTCAATTTTATATGAAGCTTCCTATGGCTGTCATTTTGAAAAAGGTAAATCTCATTTTATTCTGAGTGCTTGACGTGTAAAGTTGTAAAACGAGTGCTGCTGGTTTTTACTTTTTTTCAGATATTGATAATCCTACCGTAACAAAATGTACTTATATATACATTTTTATACCCTAGATGAAATCTATAGGATATACTAAGTTCGTCATTCCGTTTGTAACACTTCGAAATAATGATGGTAGAGCAAAATGGATTGGACAGCCACGCATAATATGAAAAGTTATTTTGATTTTTGCATGTCCGTCCGTCTGTCCGTCTGTCTGTCTGTCTGTCCGTCCGTCCGTCTGTGCACACGATAACTCGAGAGCGCGTATACTTAGAGAGCTGAAATTTTGCACAAGGACCATAAAAGTCAAATTAAGTTCGGAAATGAGACAAATCGGGCAACTTCTTCGTGGGGTTGCCATACAAAGCTTTCGTTTTCCACTATATATTTGGACACTGCCTGAGAGCGCGTCAATGTTTTGAGCTGAAATTTGATGCATGGTGTTTTCATTGCACTAGCAAATAAAATTTCAAAAATGGACTAAATCGGGCAACTCCTTCTTGGTGTTGCCATATAAAAATGTAGGTTTTTTACGTATACTGTGAAAACAATCAGTCCAAGACATTTTTATTGTACTAAAAACTTCTTCAGAATACGGAACCCTATAAAATTGGCTATAATCATTTTTTCTGTCCGACAAACCGTTCTAGAAATATATGCGAAAAACCATTTCAAAAATTAAAGTTGTTCAAATGGGTGACCATACGAAATTTCATACGGGAATTCATCTAGGGTATCATAAGAATTGGTCTTAGACCAATTTGAGCTTTTTTACGTATTTTATTAGAATTTTATATATGTCTTGAAATCGAGTCTTCTGATTCATCAGAAATAAAAAGAACTCCATCAGAGCCATCAATATTTTCCCAATACTCATGTGGTAATCCATCTTATGAAAGTAGCTTTGACGAAGAAATGAATAAAAGTATTAACATATTAGATTATAAAAAAATCAGCGTTGCACAGACTAGGTGTGACACGAGCATCACCGAATTAGATGTTGCCCATGAGATTGTACAAAACATAAAAAGTACGCATTCAGTTTCAATATTCCAAGAATTATCACAATTGCTACACCCACGTTCTGTTGAAAATGTAAGCGCAGATTCACGCAAAAGAAAGGTGAATCTTTGTGTGGAGAAAGAAAATTATGCAACAGGTACGGAAGCAAGGAAAAAAATTCACAAATGAAAGGGGAAATAATACCCGGAAAGATTCTTTAAAGCATTTTTTTAGAAGAGATTGCAAACGAGTTCATGCCGCATTTTGGACGTTCACAGACAAAGAGAAAAGGTTATTTTATGCTAAATTTGTTACAAGGCACCCAGCACGAAGGAACTGCTACAGAGATCTCTAGAAAAAACAACAAGTTCAAATAACATTTGGAGATACACAATGAAAAATTACAAGTTTGCAAATCGTTCTACCTACTAATTATGGATATTACTCACAAGCGGATGAACGTTTTAAATTTGTTTTTAAATAACTATAATATTGCGAAACACGTAAAAAATCAAATTAAACCTGAAATAATAAATGAAGTTAAGCAGCATATAGGGCATGTCCGAAAAATAAGTTGAATAAACTCGTAACGAACAATTTTTGAAAATAAAAGTACAAATGTTTAGTATTCTTCAAAATAGCTCTCTTGCGCGTCAAAGCACTTTTTCCAGTGATTGTGCCAGTTCTGTAGGCTTCCTGGAACACTTTGAGGGGAATTTCCTTCAGACACCTCGTCACGACGTTTTGCTTTCAGGGCATCTACCACCGTCCCATAACAATGACCCTTTAGGCTTCTCAAAAAGGAAATTAGCTGGTACCAGTGGTACCAGATCGGGACTATATGGTGGCTAGGATAGCATTGCCATACCGTCCCCGGCCAGGAACTCGCTAACAATATGCACAGTATTAGACGGCCCGTTGTCGTGAAGAAGTCGCAAATTTTCGTTGATCTCCTGACACCAAACACCCAGTTTTCGGTACTTTACACACTTCTGCTATCATTTGTCGGTCTGAGTCCAAGACTTCCATCACTTTCCGCACATTCTCGTCAATACGAGATGGAAATGAGCGTCCAGGCCATTGTTTATCGTCGACGTCATCTCTCCGCTCCCGAAACATCCATCTTGATTCATCGGTAAATCATATTTTGGTCTTGGAGCCTAATTTCCTAAACTTAACACAAAAGTTAATGGCATGTCGCTGTTCAGTGAAAAGTGGCATTTTAGTCTTCCAACGCGTCAGTCGAACACAGGTGCGTTATACTAGCAATCCGCACTAGGGAACTACCAGCAGGCAGCTGGCGTGACCTTCCCAAGACAGCCTCTTACTTTTCCCCCACCAATCGGAACACTGCAGCCTTTCGGGTCCGGGTTGGCAAGAAAAAATCATTCGACTTATTTTCCGGACAGACTCTGTATTAACGCTTTCCTTGTGTAAACTCTCACTATCTTTGAGCGTAAACCTTCAGACACTATTTAGAATCTGGATTAAATTTAACGAAAATGTACAAAATAAACAAAAAAGAAATAGAAAATTCTGTCAAATATTTTACATACAGGAAAATGTTCAATAAAAATTCAACTTATCATTTATCAAATCAAAAAAAGATTTCTTTGACATTTGTGATTAAAAAATAAAGAATTAGCCAGTTATAATTAACATATGCACTTTAATGAAAAAGTCAAAGTGAGGCATAATTACGATAGGCAAAACGTGAATAGTTCAATAGCAGTTATTCTTTACGGTCTCCAAAATATAATCGCATTGCTGCGTGGAAATATCTCGAGCTTTGCAACTTAAGTAACATGACAAAGTACAGCATTTGGTATGAAAGCCAAAGTGGAAGAACCGGTAATGATATTGACAGTGCTTTAATAAAGATATTAAAAGCTGTTGTAAACGACAACACTTGCGTAACTTCAAAAATATTTTGATCGGACGCATGTATTCCGCAGAAGAAAAATATAATTACAACACTGGCGCTTTTGAACTTTCTAAAAGAACATGCTCACATTTAAAAATCGAGTACCGTTATTTTGAAGCTGGCCATTCGCCTTTAAAATATCTTGATCCAGTTTACAGTGCAATCAACCGTCATTCAAAAAATACATATTTCTTTAGTCACGTCTCGCTACTTCGATTTCGAAAATCAAGCAACTGAACCCAAATGACGTTTTCAACTACTACGCTGCAAGTATAGGTTTGAGTTTTGTTCAGTACACTGCAGCAAAGAAATTTATTTATGACAGAATCAAATATAGAGAAGATTGCGGAGATGAATCTCTTCTACCAAGTGTTGATATCTTTCCTGCAGTACTTAAAAAAAATCCCAAATGCAGTTACCCAAAATTTCATTAACCAATGTGCTGGGAAAAGTTTCAAAAGATAAAGTTAATGACATCGAAAAAGGCAAACAATTGTACAAGGCTGTATTAAAAATATAAAGAACAGTATTAAAATTCCTAACATTCCTTTAAAAAAAACTGAGTCTTGTTCTGATTTGTTTATTACGAAGGTTTATTTTTATTTGGTAATGTACACTTTATAATGAATAAACTTTTATTAACCAACAAATTCAGTTTTCTTATGTCCTTAAAGTATAATTGAAGCTAATTATAATACCAGAAAAGATATTACCAGTCTCTAATATAATTTATTCTTAAATGCTCAATTTCCAAAGAAATGTCCAATATCCCTCTAATTTGTAGGTGTAAAGAATAGGTCCAATATGCAATTGGCTAAATCTCCAATATTGAGTGAGAATTAACTGATTTAATTCTTTTTGTTTTCTTATTTGAAACCGTAAATATTTCGAAATTTGTTAATAAGAGCAAGCAAAAAATAAGTTAAAACTAGTTCAAAATTTAAAAATCGTCTCCTGTAAAATTTACCTTTGGATATTGAACCCTTAAGAATTCAGCTGCGACTAATATTAAGAGACACATAATTTTGGTTACAAAATCTAAAATCGTCAAATTTAGAACACTGTTACTTACGCTTAGAACATATAACTTAATGAGGGGAAATATCATGTAAAACCCTATCGGTTCTTATGCAAAGGGGTGCAAAAGTAAGACGGATTTAACCAATTGTGTTAATTTTAATGAAACGTCAGATTCGTGTTTTTGTGCCGGGTTTTGTATTTTGTGCTGTCTTTAGTAAAAAAATTATTTTTTGATTAAATTGTTCGGCTAATTCTGTTAATTTCAACACTTTGAAGTGATACTTTAGTGATTCAACCTTGGACTGTTTATAAACTTTTGAATATTTCAACAATTAATTGTGGGTATGGAACCCCAAAAAGGGAGGGGAAACAAAAATAACAAGACAGTGTTCAAAATATTTTATAGTTTACGTTTTGGTGTTCTCAACTTTGTACTTGTAAATATACCTAGATATCTAGTAAACTAGGAAAGAACCTATTATTAGTCCTAGACCATGGTAGTAAATAGAGGCTCCTTCTGTTTAAAAATATGCAAATTCAATCGTTAAATCCATTTTTCGCATGTCTGTGCATAGTAAGTCGGTCAATAGAACTGGTTTCAATATTTTTTTTTTTTTTAAACATTTAAAAGAACTTTTTATCAAAAATCATCTGGGACTGGCCTTTTTCCATTATTTTGGGAAAAATCTGGAAAGTTTTGTATTGCAACCTGCTGGATATCGATCATTTTCGAACATAGATCTACAATTACTATTGGGACGATGTATACAAAAGGGCACCTCTTTAGATGAACGCGTTCTCAAGAAGTGCCCGAATATATACACATGTATAAAAGCTTTTGTATGGCCATACTAGGCAGGATTTTCCTGATTTTATTTATCTACAGAATGATGTTTTTTTTATCATAAAATGACTGTATAGAAAATCTTAGCCTTTTTAAAAGATCCATACTTACATAACTCTATGGTAGAAATAACTTTGAACAAATGAACATGAACCTTTCCAAACTATCCTAATTGTGAGTTTTTAATTAACAGCTTTTTATGGTACGTACTTACGAAGAATGCTATCAACGTTCAACAGCGGGAAATTTTCTAAATGCAAATCAAGTTGCAAACACAGAATATCTCCATGGCTATTGACTGGCTTGATGAGCGCATTAATTTCATTTCCACTTTTGAATATATGAATACTCTTGTGGCTTACATCTGTTGTTTGGTATTCCATTTGATCTATGAACTCCCAAACTTTTCTTCATAAATTTAACCAACAAGCATAAAACTGTACGCAAACTTTATCCGTAATATAATAATTAGTCAAACCAATTGTTAAAGTTACAATAGGTTCATATTTCCTTGTATTTGGGATTGTAAAATTACAGTCAAGAGGAGTTAGGAACATGAAGGTAAGAAATTAGACGTGAAGAAACCCGATTTACGTAGAGGCTTCTGGTTATTACTGGGAGTTTATCTTTACATCGGCTTTCCATTAAATAAAAAAATTTAGCAATCTTAGTAGGTATATACGGTTAATTAATGATCAGTCTGTCGTCGTTAAATTTGTAAATGGCCTTTTGTCTTTTGTAAATGTTTGTTACAAGGTGCAACATTAAATTCATTCGAGATCATGACTAAGAATGTGTTGAAACAAAATCGTCAATTAAAACTTAGCGGGACATCTGTACTGTCTTGTAGTTTAAATTACAGAAGCCCTTGTTACTTATTTTAGCACGTGTTGAAAACTGTTATTGGCAGCAGTTGTACTGGTTTTCTTTTATTAAAAAAGGTTTCATCGTTGTCGTTCAGGTTAGCAATGGACCTCCTATGGATACAGTTGCTATTATACCAGCAGAATGTTTGAATCAGATATCAACAAGCTTTTAGTTTCTTGTTAGCACCACCGCATGACTCCTTTTATGGATGAACTCAATGCAATGATAATTTAAGCACTCAATGATTACCAAAGAAGCTTTTACTTACGTTTTTGTAGTTACAATAATAATTGAAATTTTTTCTCACGTACACACCTATGTAACTATGAAGCATAACAGGTATCAGGTAACAAACGAATTCGCATGAAAACAATTAACTGAAACGTAAGGTTTAAATTAAAGACAAGGACTACACCAAAGAAATTAACAATAAAAAACTTACATAAAATTCAAAATTTATAAAGTCAAATCGAAGAACTCGTTAAAAGATGTAAGCTAATTTTGAAATCTTTATGTTATTTCATAATGTTATGCCGAAAAAAAACTTGTGTCCTTTTAAAAAGTAAACTACTCGCTGAGAGTATCAGTATTTTGGATTAATATTGGTTAACCATTCCATAGATCATGTCATAGCTTTGACAAATTAAGAATTTTGAAAAATGTCGTACGATAACGTAGAATAAGTAAATTAATGGTTTTCTATCAGATTATTTGGTTGACCTGATTCTTTACAATTCCTTAACATGTTCTTTAAGGTCTCTTTCAACTCTGCTCTATTTAACTGTAATTCCGAACTTGGCCACGGTCAACGTGTTCATAATACACCAATCAAAATAATTGATTACTTAAAAATCATCTTTCTAAATGGAATAGCTCAGTTTTGCTTGACCGAGCGACGTTCACGTTATATTGTTGAACTACAGTTTTACCGTTACCTAGGTTAGTTCTTTATCATCAAATAACATTTTTGCTTTTTTTGGGCACTGTTATTAAGTCAATTTTTCTTTAAAATCATAAAAAGTCATGGCTCCAATGAAATGTCTTCCTTTGTTATCTGTCAAAGCTGTGAAAACATAAAACTCAGCAAAGAACAAGAAAATAACATTTCCAAAAACAAGTATGCCATTTAACTGAAATTTGCGTCAAGTATTAAATATATTTTTTAAGTGTATGAAAGCTTTCAAAAATTGCCCGTCTTCGGCAGTCCATTACGTCATGAGTAATTTTTATTTAGATATCAGTTAGCTTCTAATCCTCTTTATTAACTTTTTCACAAAAATATTGTTGTTACATTTGTCAATTTCATTGTTACGTTTATTGCAAGTAGACAGGTTGGTATCAATCATGACATTGAAAAATATCTACTCGCATTTACGAAGCCAATATAAAGGGTTTTCCAATAAGAGGTGTTATTTTAATTAGCCCGCTATTTCGGTAGATGTCACTTTTGGAGCTGTCATTTTTTTGACATTTGACAAGTAGAAACTAAACCATTAATAAAAATGGAACGATACACGATTCAACAACGCATTGAAATTATTAAAATTCACTATAAAAATGGTGAAAATGTGGCAGAGACGGTTCGTAAAACTCGAACATTTTTGGGTCGTCGTGAAGCACCTTGTCGGACCGCAATACAGAAATTGGTAGAAAAATTCGATCTGTCGAGACAAGTTAGTGATGTGAAGAATAAAACCCGTGCACGTCGCTCAAGAACAGCCGAGAATATTGCTGCTGTAGCCGAAAGTGTTGAAGAAAACCCAGGTTTGCCCATTCCTCGTCGTTCTTTGGAATTAGGCATTCCACAAACGTCATGACACCGTATTTTGCATAAAGATTTGGGTCTTAAGGCTTATAAAGTTCAGTTAACACAAGAACTCAAGCCGGCCGATCATCAACAACGTCGAGTCTTTGCTGATTGGGTCCTTGAAATGCATGAAAATGATCCGGAATTCCATCGAAAACTCATCTTGAGTGATGAGGCCCATTTCCACCTCGATGGCTTCGTCAACAAGCAAAATTGTCGCATCTGGGGCTCAGAAAACCCAAGAGTTATTGTTGAAAAGCCTCTCTATCCTCAACGTGTGACTGTTTGGTGCAGTTTATGGTCCCGCGGGGTCATTGGATCTTACTTTTCCGAAAATGAGGCTGGAGCAACAGTTACGGTGAATGGATTGCGCTATCGGCAGATGATTAATGATTTTTTATGGCCGGAATTCGATGGTATTGATCTGGACAACGTTTACTTTCAACAAGACGGCGCTACGTGCCATACTAGCAACGAAACCATTGATCTTTTACGGGAAAAGTTTCCGGACCGTCTTGTCTCTCGAAGAGGTGATCACAATTGGCCACCGAGATCTTGTGACTTAACACCTTGCGACTTCTTCCTTTGGGGCCACGTGAAAGAGAAGGTCTACGCCAACAGACCAGCGTCGATTCAATATCTCAAAGATGGAATTCGTGAGGCTATCGAGGACATAGGGCAGCCACTTTGCGATTCTGTTATGGAAAATTTCATGAAAAGGATATGGTCCTGTAGGAGTGGTCGTGGTGGTCAATTGGCTGATGTTATTTTCCATTATTAACGGCATACCTACCTCTTTATAATGAGATAAAGATCCGATCATTTATCTAAAAGAAATGGCATTTTTCTTTAAATATCAAAATAACACCTCTTATTGGAAAACCCTTTATTTGAGTAATTTATACAAAGATATTATTCCAAATCGATGGGTAAATGAAAAAAGATATGAAAAAATTGTTTTTTTTTGTATTTAAAAGATAAAAAAGAAATCGCTGCGTCTAATGTGCTATCAGCGCAAATAAGCAGTTCAGCTCACCAAAATTATGGTTGGATTTTTCTTGCGTGTACATATATGTGGTGAACCCTACGAAATCTTCAGGTTTAGGTTCCTAACTTATTATTTTGCAAAATGAATTAAAAGGGGTGGGACTTACGAGAAAACAGCTGATTTTCCCTTCTTATTTTTTATTATGAAAACTAGGTATATGCGATCAGTTCATCTAACTAATTTAGAACATAACAAATATTGGTCAAACTAAATCTAGTTTTGGTTATACTAATTAGGGTAAAGTACTCAGTTATAGCCCGCCTTAAGATAAGTTCAGCTAAGTCAACTTGGTCGTAGAAATACAACTTGACTAATAATAGAAAAACACATTGGTTTTAAGATTTATATATTATATCCTAAACTATTTTAAATTTTTTTGTATTTTATACACAAATATATGCAAATTATGCAAACCTTCAGACAAATAACATTTTTCCTTTGCGGGCCCCCATTTTTCCAGTTGCGAGCCTCCACTCTTCCTATTTTGGGCTACTAATTAACCCTCTAGCCTCGGATAACGCAGATATCGCGTTTCACTTTTTCTATGCATTTCCTCTGGGTACGCTAATACCGCGTTGTATATAATTTTTAGGATATTTGAGCATGTGGAAACGCTATTCCCCCTTCGATTCAATTTTCCTTCATTTTTTAACATCGGGAGACGTTATTTCTCTGTTCTAAAGGGTTTTCCAATAAGAGGTGTTATTTTGATATTTAAAGAACGATGCCATTTTTTGAGATAAATGTTCGGATCTTTATTTCATTATAACGAGGAAGCTATGCCGCTAATAATGGAAAATAACATCAGCCAAAAGACCACCACGCCTACAGGACCATATCCTTTTCATGAAATTTTCCATAACCAAATCGCAAATTGGCTGCCCTATGTCTTCGATAGCCTCACGAATTCCATCTTTTAGGCCTTGAATCGACGCTGGGCTGTTGGCGTAGAC
This sequence comes from Dioctria rufipes, assembly GCA_963924295.1. Classification (NCBI taxonomy): domain Eukaryota; kingdom Metazoa; phylum Arthropoda; class Insecta; order Diptera; family Asilidae; genus Dioctria; species Dioctria rufipes. The sequence continues at coordinate 68,920,992 of OZ002740.1, read as the reverse complement.
CTTCTCTTTCACGTGGCCCCAAAGGAAGAAGTCGCAAGGTGTTAAGTCACAAGATCTCGGTGGCCAATTGTGATCACCTCTTCGAGAGACAACACGGTCCGGAAACTTTTCCCGTAAAAGATCAATGGTTTCGTTGCTAGTATGGCACGTAGCGCCGTCTTGTTGAAAGTAAACGTTGTCCAGATCAATACCATCGAATTCCGGCCATAAAAAATCATTAATCATCTGTCGATAGCGCAATCCACTCACCGTAACTGTTGCTCCAGCCTCATTTTCGAAAAAGTAAGATCCAATGACCCTGCGGGACCATAAACCGCACCAAACAGTCACACGTTGAGGATAGAGAGGCTTTTCAACAAAAACTCTTGGGTTTTCCGAGGTCCAGACAATTTTGCTTGTTGACGAAGCCATCGAGGTGGAAATGGGCCTCATCACTCAAGATGAGTTTTCGATGGAATTCCGGATCATTTTCATGCATTTCAAGGATCCAATCAGCAAAGACTCGGCGTTGTTGATGATCGCCCGGCTTGAATTCTTCTGTTAACTGAACTTTATAAGCCTGAAGACCCAAATCTTTATGCAAAATATGGTATAATGACGTTTTTGGAATGCCTAATTCCAAAGAACGACGAGGAATTGATAAACCTGGGTTTTCTTCAACACTTTCGGCTACAGCAGCAATATTCTCGGCTGTTCTTGAGCGACGTGCACGGGTTTTATTCTTCACATCACTAACTTGTCCCGACAGCTCGAATTGTTCTACCAATTTCTGTATTGCGGTCCGACAAGGTGCTTCACGACGACCCAAAAATGTTCGAGTTTTACGAACCGTCTCTGCCACATTTTCACCATATTTATAGTAAATTTTAATAATTTTAATGCGTTGTTGAATCGTGTATCGTTCCATTTTTATTAATGGCGTAGTTTCTCCTTATCAAATGTCAAAAAATGACAGCTCCAAAAGTGACATCTACCGAAATAGCGGGCTAATTAAAATAACACCTCTTATTGGAAAGCCGACTTTCGCAAGCAAACTGCTGTCCGTGTCTACGAACATATTATGACATTTTCTAATATATTATGCAAAGTTGTGCTTCAAAATTCATGATTAGTTGCACAACAGCGTTTGAGCTATTTATGTTACTGTTTCATTTGGCATGTGAATTGTTACCCCCAGTTTTGAAACGTCGAAACGTGCAATTTCTTTTTCTGATACCGAGACTGATGACGAATCTTCGTTGCTAACCTACAGTAATAAAAATTGTATGGAATACAGTGATAGTGGTTCCAGTAACAATAGCGTAAATTTAGGCAGTGAAAACAGTGGTTCTGAGAACAATTTTAGTGAGGGCGATGAAGAATGAGAAGCGAATGGATAATATTTCACCTGCTTCACGAGCTTTCTATTTTACTGCAAAACAGATAAAAATGCAGCACCACTCAAGAATTTTGAAATATTTTTTGATGATACTTTGATTGATTCGCATTCTTGTACGTGAAGCCAATAAATATGCAAGTTAGGAACTAGCCAAGCAGTCTCGAAGAACTGCATGCTCAAAATCAATAAACTGGACCGATGTGAGAGAGGAAGAAATGAGAACTTTTATAAGCGTTTGGTTATTACAAAGTGTTATCAGTTTACATGAACAAGAATGGTACTGGTGAAAACGAAAATCAATTCATATTCCAATTTTTTCAAAGGTCATGTCACGAGACAGATTTAGGTTGATTATGAAAGGCACTTTTGTGATAACTCTATATTCAATCAAGATACACATCCATGTCCAAAGTTGCGAAAAATATATGAAGTTATTGAATACTTACGCCAAAAATTTAGCTCAGTTTTAGTTCCAGAAAAAAATGTTAGTGTGGATGAAAGTTTGTTATTATTCAAAGGAAGAGTGAGTTGGAAAAAATACATTCCCTTGAAAAGATCCCTTTTTGACATAAAATCATTCGATTTATGTGAATCACACTCAGGCTACATATGGAATTTTTTACTTTATATTGGTAAAAGTACGTCATTCATGGATAAGTAGGACAAGTATCCTATGTCTACTAAAACTGTGTTTCATCTACTGGATTCTATATTAGAAAAAGGCTATTATGTAACCACTGACAATTTTTATACGTCTCCCCAACTTGCTGATTATTTGTTACAGAAAGGATCTACGATCAACTTTTGGAAGTATAAAATCTAGGAAAGAGAAGTCAGGGCTTATCAGAGGCACAAACTGATGGTTCAAAAATGGCCAGATAAAAGAACAGTTTGTGCTTTAAGCACAATTCACAACCCATCGTCGTGTGCAGTTAGGTCAAAGAAAGGCGATGAAATAGATAAAACCTCAATGATATGTGACTACAATAACACGATGGGCGGCGTTGACATGGCTTACCAAGAACTTTCATATTACGAGACCACTTGCAAGCTACAAAAGAAGTATTACAAGAAAGTGTTTCCCCATCTTTTGGATCAGTCTGTATTCAATGCATTTATCATTTACAAAAAAGTTAAGAACACAAAAAAAGCTTTTTTGGAATTTAGAATGGATGTTATTGAAGAGATTTTTGAAAAATATCTACAAGCATCATGCCGACATTTACAAGGGAATAATAACAAAACAAGGTTGATTGCGTGGCACTTCATTGCTCCAAATCCAATCAAAAAGGAGCCTCGCGGAAGATGCGCTTTATGATGTTCTAAAAAAAATGCTGATAGAAAGAAAATACGAAGAGAGACAAAAACCTGTTGTGTGGATTACACTGTTGGTTTGTGTATGGAACCTTGCTTCAAAATATTCCATACTCAGAACTATTATAAAAAAGCAATTTCAAATAGCCGGCGATTCTATCCAGAAAAATAAAAGAAGCACCTGCGGCTGAAGGGTTAAAACAAAGAATTTTTAACAAAAATATTTTCATATTTTATTTTCCTTATTGTATAAAATACTTAAATTATTCATAGGAACTTTATTGCGAAAAAAAAATGTAAAGAGGTTACAAACAATACCAAGTTATCCTATTTATGTATTTACTATTTAAGACGGTATCTTTTGCAGCTAAAATCAATTTGGGTGTAACTTTGGTGCACAGCTTTTACAGTATATTGCATATTGCGTAGCCAACATTTAATGCCCTTATTTTCTTGAGTGATATGCCCAACACAATCAAAACACAAACCTCTTAAAGCAACCTCATTTTAAAAAAAAATTTCCAGAACGTTTTCTTTTGAAATTAATTTCTAGGCGCGTATTTTCTTCGGCATGTCATTTCCACTCAGAGTTTCCAAGTGTGCCACTTGGGAAAGATGCATCAATAATTTGGACATTGTCTGCTATTGTTTTTAGTTTTCTACCTTTTCTTTTTCTTCCTTTCTCTTTCTTCACTATTTGTTTCACCATCTTTTTATTTTTTAATCTCAACCTTCTTCGTCCGTTTTGTTTTTGTTCTCATCTCTTTCCGTTTTTCTTTTAAAGCTCAGCTTCAACCATTTGGTTCTTTAGTTCTTCAAACCTTTGAAATGGTGTTGTTGAAATAACAAATCTTCGTTTATCTGTCCTTTACCTGTTCTAGTTGGCATTTTTTGTATTTTAAGAAATCTTGTAAGGTCATTATTAAATTCATCTAAAAAACAAGCGTAAAGCTAAAGCACCCTATATGCCAAAAAGCTCTTCGTATGGTTCCCCTCTCTCTACACGAAAATTTCGGTCAATCAAAATTAGAATCCAAAAACCCCTAGGAATTTTGAAAATCAATAAGAAGGGTGGCTTGAGGAAAAGGTCAGGCAGTTAGTTTTTGAAATCGTATTTGACTTCTACTTCACCTTACAAAAAAAATCATAAATCAATAAAAGTACGAATTAAATGAGAAGTCAGTCAGTGAGTTGTCTGTGCATAGGATTTTCAAACTTATCAAAAGTGTAAAATTTTCAATGTAGTTCTTTCTTCTACTTTTTGGAAAGTATCGTGAAATAGTTGTAATTCTGATTGTGAACTGTGAAATTTAAATAAAACTCTTTTGAAGACCTTAATTTTTTTTTAGAAATTCCCCGTAAACAACAAGGGTACTAGAGATCTTCGCTGGTTAAACAAGCACTCCTAGTCTCCCGCCGGAAAATCCCTAGCCCGGCAAAACATGTCTTCTAATTATTTAATTTCCTTGGTGCTGGCAATGCTTACAAACTTTTCACACGTCGGACTCTTTACATCATTGGATTTCGTTGAGATGAGGTAAGAACGCGCTTCAATATTTATATCATTTTAAGTTGTGGGTATGGGAAAAAAAATTGCTTCAAAATTTTTGCCTAGATATTTCGTGTATTCAATTGCGGTGAGATCAAAGGAATACAAACCACATGTCATAAATCCGTTCACTTTGCACCTAATGTCGATGCAACTATTGAAAACATCTTTAAAAAGTTCTGAATATTTAATTCTTGTTAATTTATGCTCTAGATTTTGTAGCCTACATTTTTGCACAGCCTTCTACCAATCAGCTTGTAGAGGTTAAATACAGCAACATCACCCGGTTAAATTTGGATATAGACAATTTGGAATTATTTTATGTGGTTTCGATAATTTATAAGAAAGATGAATCTTATGGCCATCAACGTACAAAATAATACAAAACTTGATATTATTTTCGAAAAGAGCAGTATAGAAAATTTCTTGAATGTTCATATAAACTAAGTGCCTAATCATCCAACCATTATCGGGCTTTTCAGCCTTTATTTATACCTACCGGAATAAATTCTAGAATTCTTTTATACGGGTATACTATCATCGATGGTATGACTTGACAAGCAGCGCAAAACAACTGAACATAAGAGTTAGATTTTCTTTTTCTTGTCTGCAGTCAGTATCGCACACATTCCTGCTACCTATGAAGAACTATATTGTAGTAAATAGCCTTTTCTGGTAAGAACAGAAAACGAAAGCGAGTTACTTTTACCCGAGATAATACCTATATACAATTTCCGATTAGCAAATATGTTAAATTGTTATCGTAAATCAAACTAGATTTACCTATTTGCTTTGCTTTTTATCTGCTATGTTGTGATCTGCGTATCAGAATAGGGCGTATATATGCTGTTGTCGTATCCTTAGAAGCGAATATTTTCAAGCTCTTGGGGCAAAACATAAAATTTGTCTCGTCAAAGTTATCCTAACCTCGGAGAGAAACTATACTCTTTAACGTAATTATCAACTTGTTAAACTACTTTCGGAAATCGCTTTCTGCTTCTTTCTAGAATCTATAATTGCTTCTGGAGCTCACATGACTACAACCAGATGTCCAGGAATAAATGAGTAATACTACTTATTCCGAAAAGTGTTATTTCTAGGAAAACCAAATAAAAACTCTTGAAGAGCTCCGTGTACATCAGCTTCCTTCTTGGGAATCTAATTTCAAAATTGAACCAAATCCAATCCACTATCTTATTTTCCTCATCAATCGTTAAAACAGGTGAGGGAGTATCGATAGGCTTTCTATTACGACAATGAAAACGATTTTATACAGTAGCACGTACAATATGATATTTTTTGGAGGTTTCTTTAACAGATGCCCCATTTTTATACCCTAGATAAAATCTGTAGGGTATACTAAGTTTGTCATTCCGTGTGTAATGCACAGAAAAATGATGCAAGTCCGTCTGTCTGTCCATCCGTCTGTCTGCCTGTGTGCGGACGATAACTCGAGAACGCATATAATTAGGAGCTGAAATTTTGTACGCGGACTTTAAAAAAAAAAGACAAATCCGGCAACCCCTTCATGAGGTTGCCATACAATAATTTCGTTTTCCACTATATATTTGGACATTGCCTGAGAACACGTCGATATAGAGAGGTGAAATTTAGTTCATGGTGTTTTCATACTAATAGCAAATAATATTTCAAAAACAGACTAAATAGGGCAACCTCTTGGTGTTGCAAAATAAACATTTGGGTTTTTTACATATACTGTGAAGACGATCAGTCGTAGAAAATTTTGTTGTACTAGAATCATTTTTTCTGTCCGACGAACCATTCTAGAAATATATGCGAAGACACATTCAAAAATGAAACTTGCACAGATGGGTGACGATACGAAATTTCATACGGGCATTCATCTAGGATATCATAAGTATTGGTCTTAAACCAATTCTAGCTTGTTTACTTGTAAATATCTTGCAACCCCTTTTGAGTTTCATCTTCAGTGCAATTTCTTCGTTTAGACATTTTAAAAATGTTTTTGTTTTCAGCAAAATACCGTTGAAAGACAACCTAAATCATCAAACAAAGCTATGCGTACGAAAAAAAATTGTTTTCGTTAAAAGTTTCACGTCGAAATATATTACTATTGAATTGAAAGCAATATTAAGCTTAGGTATATGACGATTGCCAATCGAATTCGCTAAACAATTCACATGTATTTAGGGAATTGGAGTTCGGGGAATTTGTGCTTGGAGGAATTCTTTTTTTACATGAAGCACTCTATATTTTTGTAATATATTTCTTATTCGACACATTGATAGCGAAGTGACTAGCTGAACAGTATATGTATTTTATAGTAAAAAATTATTTTTGCAACTTTATATTGAAAGCATAAGTAAGTTGAAAATATCTATATATTTATAATAAATAGTTGTTTATATTTATATTTATTTTTCCCAAATTGAATAGAGCAAGAGAAGATCTCGTAGTGCTGCCGAATTGCATAAAAAAATAACAACATAACTGAAGACTCTTCTGAAGTCAGGTTTGCTGAAAATGAGAATGAGCTATTTGAAAGCGAGAATCAAGTGAGGTACATTTTCGGATTCTGATGAAAGCATCGAAATCGAACCTTCATACAATGCAAATGAAAATATTTCTAATGTACGACGCAGTAGAAAAAGAATGCTAGTCTTGCAGAAACGGAAAGCGACGTGGAAATTTGTGATGAATCCCAAAATCGAGAAAAAGAAACTGATATTTCTGTTGATGGGAACATATGGAAAAAACTACAAGAAGGTGTAAGTGGTTGTAGCCCAACAGCTTTCAATATATTCAAAGATGTGCTAGGACCGCCGGCCTACACCAAGAAAAATGTTATGCTAAATAATGTAAGTATCGCGCTTGAGCTGATAATTGATGTAAGTACATATGTTTGATAAATTGTACTGAAATAGGGGCATTTCGAATTTTAAAAAAATAAAAAATAAAAAAATAAAAATAAAAAAAAGTCCTAGATACGCGCTTTCTTAGCAATTCTGTATGCACGGAAAGCTTATGAAGCAAAATCTCTGAAGGCTTTATATTTATATTTGCTAAGAAATGGGGACCCAGTTTCTTTTCACGGATAATGTCCAGAAACAAATTTATGGAAATCCCCCGCTTTATACGGTTTGACAGAAGATCTGAACGTAGTAAACGTAACTTTGTTTTAATTTCTCAAACATGGAATAAATTTATTGAAAATATTCAAGCTTGTTATAAACCTGGCGCTAACATTACCATTGATGAACAATTGTTCCCAACAAAGGCCAGATGTCGTTTTACGCAATACATGGCAAACAAACCCGATAAATTTGGCATAAAATTTTGGTTGGTGGCAGACGTAAACAATAAATATCTTATAAATGGCTACCCTTACTTAGGTAAAGTCGAAACACGCGCCGCATCTGTAGCCTTGTAGTGACCATATCACATCAACATATAAAATTACAAAATATCAATTCTGTAAGACACTATGCTTAACTAACCAACTTCATAATCATCATCACATCATCAGTAACGCTGAATTGCTACTTATTGGTTGGGCTGCTAATTATGTAGAGAGTCAGTCAGGCAATCAGTCACGATCTGAATTCCGTTGCAGCTGCTTATCAGTTCCCTGAATTGTCAAGTTGAATAGAAATTAAGTTGTGACTTTATTTGGACTAATTCATTTATAAGTAGTGAAGAAAGAAGTTTTTATGAAGTGCTACACTGTTTTAATCCAAACATAAATTGTCTCCACGCGGGAGGTGAAGTTGAATGTACTGCATACAGGAGACAAGGCCTTGAGCGAGTTCATAGTGGGGCCATATTTTGGACGAGGCAAAAATATAACTACCGATAATTTCTTTCTTTCACTTGCAAAAACATTACTTGCAAAAAAGACAACTTTGGTTGGTGCAATATGGGCTAACAAAAGGGAATTTCCCAAATCAGAAAATATATGAAAGATAACCTGGAACGATTTTCTACACTTCTTTACAAATCCGGGTCTTGAGTTCTAACTACATACAAAAGCAAACCACAGAAAAAGTTTTATTACTCAGTTCAAAACATAAATTTGTAACAATTGAAGGCAATAATAAACGTCTCCCAGAGACTGTTAAATTTTATAATCAAACGAAATTTGGAGTTGATGTAGTCGACCAAATGGCACGAAAATACAGTGCAAAGGCAGAATCTTGCAGATGGCCGCTACAAGATTTTTGCAACATATTATATTTGGCGGCAATTTACGCGTGCTTCACGCGTTCCCAGGCAGTGTCCAAATATGTAGTGAAAAACGAAATTTTTGGATGGGAATCCCGAAGCAGTTACCCGATTTCTCCAATTTTCGAACTTCATTTCACTTTTTTTTTTTAAAGCCGATGTGGAAATTTTCAGCTCTCTAACTACACGCGTTCTCGAGTTATCGTGAGGATGGACATGCAAAAATCGAAATAACTTTTTTATTTTATGCATGGGTGTCCAATCCATTTTGCTCTACCATCATTATTTCTATTCTAGGTGTTACAAACGGAATGACAAATTTAGTACACCATTTAGATTTCATCTAGGATATAAAAAGGGTTATAAAATATGTTAATCCATGTTTTTTAAAGTATAATTAATTTTTAGAAAATTTATTTTTCGAATAATTTTGCTGAAACAACGCATTGAATATGACGAGTTTCAGTTTGTCCTTAAATCTAGTGTTAAAGGTAAGTTACAAGTTGCCTGTAATTAACTTGTTTACAGAAGAAAACGTGGAAGCGAAAAAGAGCAAGTTGGAGAAATTAAACGAGAAGGTGAAATTAAATAAGGCATAAAGGAGTAATTTGTAATAGAAAGTTTTAAATAAAATTGTGCACTTAATATTTAATGAATCAATCTTTTGAATGAAAGAAATAAGCAAAAAAAATCTTAATAAAGTTAAATCAAACCGATAAACTACGGATGAAAGTTTAATAATTAAAGAAAATCAAATTGTGGTTAAGAATTATGCAAAGTTTCCACTAATAAGGGACATAAAAATGAAGTGTACAAAGCAATCTCTCTCTTATTTTTTAGCAAGCGACAGAGCTCAGAACAAGGTTTAAATTTACAATTCGTCAATTTTTTTTTTTTTTGGTTTTTCATTTTCATCAATCAAGCCGTAAAGATTACAATGCGTGGACATTGCAGTAAATTACACTGATTAGTAGCAAAATTTAATGCTTTGCAATTTCTACAGCGACAAGTTCGGTGACCTCCTTTTGTGGTTGCCCTTTTCTCATTTTGATTACTGATTTTTTCTCTTTAATTTTTAGTTTTCCAATTTTAATTTTTCTTTAACTATTCCAATTCCTATTAACGTAAATAAGTGCCAATATTTTTCCAAAATTTCTGTTGTTTTAATTACATAGTTTTCTCAATTTTTTTTTTAATTTTTTCTTACCTTGATATTATTATAGAATATTGAATTAGTTGGCAAACATCAGCTAAGTTTATTAGCAGCAAACGTAATAAACTGAACGTTTTACATGATTTATTTTTGTATTGTTATTCACAAAATCCTGCAGCTTACCGAATCTTTTTTGGTTTCAGAATCTAGGAGATGTGAAGATTTGTATTCATAGCTTTGGTGTATTTTACAATTCGGCAAAGTATGCAATCATGGACGGAGGATTCGATAAGCTTAGTACTTTTCAGCTTTGCAAATCTGAATATTATACATTACAAAGAAATAATTTAAAATCTCCGTATATAGTTAATTTTAAATAAAATCTATTTAATTCTGTTAAATAAATCATTATCAATTTTTATTTCTCGCAAAGGTTATTCGGAACATGCCTAGAAGAATCAATTCCCTATGAACATAAAATATAAAGTACATACGTCATTTTTTCTATTAAATGAGTTTTCTATATATACTATAAATTCGGTACTAAAGCCCTTCACTTTCTATAGCTGTTTAAATTACTTTCACACCGATGCCAAGATAGGTGATTCACAAACTAATTCTGTCCACAGGAAAATATTTCTCGCATTACACTTCTTTTCAATTCCTTTCTATCTTAAGGTTAACCTTAATAACCTTGAACCCCCTAGTGTAACATCCACCACATGAAGTCCCATCTTCTATTATCCTCGGAGCGCTGTTGTTTCATGTCAAGTGTCCTTATTATGATAAGCAAGTGTTACTAACACTACGTGTATGTATCTTTATAGAAGTAGAACTTTATCAGAAGAGTACCTAATTTATTTTTCATCACCACTGGGGCTGTTTCTACTTGCATCCTAAGTAAAAGGTGATCCCTCTGCAATGCTAATTATTTTAACGAAAAGCCATTGGCAATAATTTATTTTACAATTCTCAACTGAAGCAACTGTATCATCACGAATGCAGTATAAGCTGCGCTGAGACTTCCTCGAGCAAGGACACAGTGAAGGTGCTGTAATGAAATTTATGCAAACGTATGCCAACTATTGCGTCCAAATCTATTCTTATATCTTGACTGAAAGGTAATTGTTTAAAAATTACAACAGCTCCCGAGTAATTAACTGTCATTTATATTTGTTTCGTGATATCATTATTACTAATTATGCAAGTTATATCTCTTCTCAAAGCAATTCGAGGCTTAGGAAATACATATTAAAAATACCGACTTTTCCTTCCTTCTACTTAGTTCTGCAAATAAACTATGCTAACAAATTTCTGCTTAACTACTTCGTTATTGCTTTGACAAGTCTAACTAAAATTTTAGAACAAATTATGGGTTTTTAAAATACTGAATTTGATAAAAGCAGCTGTGTTAATTTACTCTTATGGAATACCATAATTGCGCATACGATCTACCAAAAGTTGCAGATGGTAGTCATTTAATTTGTTAAGATAGAACAAACAAGATCAAATATCTCATAATAGTACCATAAAGAGGAAGAACAAGCAGGATAATAAAAATTTAGAAAAAAAACAGAATATAATAATAAACCTCTGATTAGTCTACAAATAAGTCATTCAGGTTTGAAACAATAAGTGTTTATTAACATAAAAACAACAAACGAATCGCTTACACCAAGAAACTTATTATATGTATGTATATAAAGGGTTTTCCAATAACAGGTGTTATTCGAATTAGCCAGCCATTTCGGTAGATGTCACTTTTGGAGTTGTAATTTTTGACTTTTGACAAGTAGAAACTAGGCCATTAATAAAAATGGAACGATACACGATTAAACAACGCATTGAAATTATTAAAATTCACTATAAAAATGGTGAAAATGTGGCAGAGACGGTTCGTAAAACTCGAACATTTTTGGGTCATCGTGAAGCACCTTGTCGGACCGCAATACAGAAATTGGTAGAAAAATTCGAGCTGTCGGGACAAGTTAGTGATGTGAAGAATAAAACCCGTGCACGTCGCTCAAGAACAGCCGTGAATATTGCTGCTGTAGCCGAAAGTGTTGAAGAAAACCCAGGTTTGTCCATTCCTCGTCGTTCTTTGGAATTAGGCATTCCACAAACGTCATTACACCGTATTTTGCATAAAGATTTGGGTCTTAAGGCTTATAAAGTTCAGTTAACACAAGAACTCAAGCCGGCCGATCATCAACAACGTCGAGTCTTTGCTGATTGGGTCCTTGAAATGCATGAAAATGATCCGGAATTCCATCAAAAACTCATCTTGAGTGATGAGGCCCATTTCCACCTCGATGGCTTCGTCAACAAGCAAAATTGTCGCATCTGGGGCTCGGAAAACCCAAGGGTTATTGTTGAAAAGCCTCTCTATCCTCAACGTGTGACTGTTTGGTGCGGTTTATGGTCCCGCGGTGTCATTGGACCAACAGTTACGGTGAATGGATTGCGCTATCGACAGTTGATTAATGATTTTTTATGGCTGGAATTGGATGGTATTGATCTGGACAACGTTTACGTTTACTTTCAACAAGACGCCGCTACGTGCCATACAAGCAACGAGACAATTGATATATTACGGGAACAGTTTCCGGACCGTGTTATCTCTCGAAGAGGTGATCACAATTGGCCACCGAGATCTTGTGACTTAACACCTTGCGACTTCTTCCTTTGGGGCCACGTGAAAGAGAAGGTCTACGCCAACAGACCAGCGTCGATTGAAGACCTCAAAGATGGAATTCGTGAGGCTATCGAGGACATAGGGCAGCCACTTTGCGATGTGGTTATGGAAAATTTCATGAAAAGGATATGGTCCTGTTGGCGTGGTCGTGGTGATCATTTGGCTGATGTTATTTTCCATTATTAAAGGCATACCTTCATGTTTATAATGAAGTAAAGATCCGATCATTTATCTCAAAAAATGGCATTTTTCTCTGAATATAAAAATAACACCTCTTCTTAGAAAACCCTTTAGTATGATATATTTAACAATTGCAACACAACAACTTGGTTTTAACTCTATGCTTATGCTATTGCTTCATTTTAATCTGAAATGAAATAGAAAACGCAATGGTTAGTTGGTTATGATGCAGGATTCCAGACGTTGCAATAGTTTATAGCCCACCTTTATATGCACCTTTAAGCTGTGGATAGGATCCAGTAATTCTATATACCTTAATGCGGTGGATGGGATCCAGGGATTCTATACACCCCAAAGCGGTGGATAGGATCTGCTAATTTTATACCCTTAAAACTGGTGTAGGATCGTCTATAAACTTTGCAGTGGTTTAGAGTTCTTGAGGCTAAGGAAAATCCAATTGACTAATTGAAAGCATCATCAGATTTGTTCCCAATTTGGCAGTTTTAAGGCACTGTTTTGGTAGATTGGTACTTGTAACTTACCAGATAAATACGTGAAGCGGTGTACATATGTTACTGCTATGACGAATACTATAAACTTTATATCTCCAGATAGCTATAGTAACTCCAATTGTATAATTTACAATATTAGACAATTGGTCGCAAAATAACCAGTATAAAACACCGTTTGGCAGATTGATAATTTACAACACTACCTATGACTGCTCAGAAAGGAATCCCATCATCCGATGGTTTGATTTGACTTGAGTTAAGACAGTACATTCTCCCGCCTCTTGATTTGAACGCTATTTAATACTTATAAGGTCGTTTGATTGTAGATGCCCTTTTTATGTTTGGAAAATATTATGTGGCTGTCGTCCCCACCTTGTATATTTGACTTTTGGCGGCTATTATCCTTGTCCAGGGAATTTCATTTGTTATTAATTCGAACATGGTAGGAGATGCTTTTAGATGTTTTTTTTTTGTTTTATTTTGTCCGCCATGTGACAAAGGTTTTTTCTGGGTGTCTTGCTGTGTATAGGGTGACGGCTTACGTCTTAATATATGGTACCGTTGTATAAGGATCGTTTTTTTTTTTTTTTTTTTTTTGTAAACACTAACTCATCTTGCGGGCAATACAGCATTTGTGCTGCTAATTTTTTGAAATTTTATGGGGCCACTCTGCTCTCAAATGCCATCTTTGGTGGCCTTTGTAGAATTGGCAATACTACTTTATTTGGCTCTCATCTGAGCAATTTCTCTATAGACCTGTTGTCGATTTCCAAGCCATTGGCAGTTATGCCGTCGTTGTTTTTTTTAAACATGATAAAGCGACACCTGAATTAAAGTCTGTTCGAGCTTTGTTCAAGAACAGGAACTATTTTTGTGATTAGTCTTTTAGAAATTTTGTTGGTGTTTTTAAGGTTATAGTACGATAGTAAAGTACTCAGTGGGTTTCCAGAACGCGACCCAGTACTTATTGGCGAGGCGGGAGGTTGGTTTCCTTAATAATGACTATGCTGTTTCTAGACGGAATTCTATTTTTCTTTGCCATTCACTTTTTATTTGTAGTTCGTTTGAATAAGCGGTCGACCATTTCTCCCAAAATGAGTTTGTTAATACTCGTTAATATTGTCATCTCTTTATTGAACGATAGGGGATGTCTGGTAAGGCCGCTTAAATAGGTGCTAACAGTTCTTTGCCTGTGATGTTGATCTACTATCTATATCTGAAACTGTATTATTATGTTTATTAACTGGATAATATTTTTCAGTGTCTGGTCTCGATTGATAATGTAAAATTGTATTGTGATGCTTGTTACATGCAAAGCACTTTCTTTTACTAAGGCAGTCGCTAACAGTATGAATTCTTCATAAGCAATTTAAGCAAACTTTATTTTCTTGGACATATTTCAGTTGGTTATGTATACATTTAAAGCCCTTAATTTTGGGCAATAGAATAAATATGTAGCTCGTTACACATTTTACATGATGGTATATTTCTATTTGCAGAATTTTTATGCAAACCGTATGCTGTTTTGTGTATAGGTTTGTATTGAGTTGAATTGTACTGTTTTGAGTAGTGCCTTAATAGCTGGTTGAGTTCATAGCTTCGAGAATTCTGAAACGTTTTTCTAAAAACTCGTTGAATTTTATGTATGTAGGAAAATCACTAATCGAGCTGATTTCCTGTTTCCATAGATAATGGGTTTCGGATGGTAGTTTTAATACTAATAAATTTATCATGTTGTGTAAGAAGATTTTTATGGCTGTAGGAGATTCGATTTTGATATATGGTTTAGAAGGAGCTTTAATTGGGTTAAAAGTAAGTAGATCCCATGCCTTCTCGTAATTTGTAGTAGTTATATCGAATTATCGAAGCATTTGCTCGGCTTCGCCAGTGAAGCTGCTTTTCAGGTTTGCATTCGCCATCAAATTTTGGTATGTCAATTCGAGGTAACTTTATATCTGATGTATTGTTATTAGAATTATTAGCCATTCTTTTTGCCGTAAGCAGGCACTGGTTAATGCCATCGGTTAATAGACTACGAAACTGAAAGTATGAGTCTTCCGTACCTACTTGTCATTAAGTTTTGTCTGAAATATGAATCTTCCATTTTGTCGGTTTCTTCCCATATTGTTAGATGATTATGGGAAAATTCCTTGCACTAATCGTCTATGAATTTTATTTTAGTTTGGTAGTACCCAAAAGTAGGTGTCTTTATATGCTTGTGGCTGGAGATATCCGCTGTTAATTATGTCTGAAGGGCATTCACCTTTTGAATAAGCTTCTTGGTTGTCACGCTCATCGTTTAATGTACCAACAAATACTTGCCCAAACTGAATAATTTGTATATATATCCGGTTTCGAAGGACCACGTACGAACTTCGCATTAGGTTGTATCATAAAATTATGAAAAGGATGCTGATTTTAATAATGTCATTCAGGTTTGAAACAATAAGTGTTTATTTAAGCCTAGTATCGAGTTCGAGTAAAATGTGACATTTCCATAAAAATTTTAGCGCTGGTAAATCGCAAGCAAAAATTTTTCTGATAATTTTGCTAGAGCAGTACGGAGTTCACTGGTAAAAAGTGAATATTTCTCTATTTTAATGTAGATGGCACTTTGCATGTCTCCGCCTATTTTACTGAACATTTTAATGCGCCTAGCATTAAAATGCTGGTAAAATTATGACATTTCCTGTTTCTATGACAATTTTCAGATTGTTTTTTGAACTTATTGAAGAATTTAATTTTAATTGCAAATTTCCAGACTTGTTCCTTAATTTATTGAAGGATTTAAGTTCTTTTAACAATTTTCAGATTAATTAAGTCAATTCTTAATTGTGAATTGTAGAAACATTTATCCAAACTTCATAAACAATTTGAAGTTTTTCAACGATAAAATTTTTAGACATCTGTCACTTTGTTTTTTCCAAATTAACATACGTCAAAATTTTACCAGCGATTTTTTTTAATGTGAAAAATTTGGAGACCGCGTTAAATTTTACTTTGCCCGAACTTACACCAAGAAACTTATTATATGTATATAGGTAACTTAATTTATTTAACAATTGGAACACAACAATTTGGTTTTAATTCTATGGTTATTCTATTGCTTCGGTTTAGTCTGAAATGAAATAGAAAACGTAATGGTTAGTAGGTTATGATGCAGGATTCCAGACGTTACAATGGTTTATAGTCCATCTTTATATGCACCTTAAGCGGTGGATATGTTCCAGTAATTCTATACACCTTAAAACGGTGGATAGGATCCTGTAATTCTACACACCCCAAAGCGGTGGATGGGATCTGTTAATTCTATAGTTTTAGACCAGGTATAGGATCTAGGTATGAGAACAGCTATAAACTTTGAGTGTGGTTTAGATTTCTTGAGGCTAAGGAGAATCCAATTGTCTAATTTAAAGTATTATTTGATTTATTCCCAATTTTCCATATTTAAGGCACTATTTTGGTAGATTGGTATTTGTAACTTACAAGGTACACATGTGAAGCGGTGTAAAGCGGTCGTGCAGCCAGCCTTGGGTCTGCAGTTTTTAACTATTTGAGCAATTCGGTGAAAGTTTACAAGGAAATGATCGAAAATTCACATTAGATCTACTTCTGTAGACACAAGATAAATATCACAAGATGAAAGAAAAAGGTAAGAAGGCAGCTAAAGACTATTCAGTTTTTATTACAGGTTCTTGGAGCTATGGATGGTAATAATGTTCCTGTTCTGACACTTTTATCCTTAATTTGGAGTAATAAGCTCAAAATAACGTTACATATAAGGATTTGTATACTTAGTTATGTATTTGGTAGGTGCGTAATAAACAATCGTAGTAAGTGCTTAATTATCGTCTGTATCATCAAGAATTTCTTAACGTACATAGGGCCCAAGGTTATTGAAAAAATGGTGGTGAATTTTTTGATTGTCTCGGGATTTTGTCAATACCGATGTATTTGGACCCAGTCCAATAAAATCATGAATGAATATATTATTCATTACCATCGACCAACATTATGTACTATCATGTTGCAGGCGGTTTCTCGATGAGATTTGTTATTTGAAATTTGTCTTGCGAACTCTCTAGATATTGTTGCTTTTCATAATAATACAGCCATATTTGCAGAACATTTTCGATTAAATAACTGAAAAATATCTGTTAAATTATGTAGCAAATCTTCATAATCCAAGTTTATGGATTCTTTGATGGCCTCGATCTACTTCAAACTCCGATTTTTTTATTTTTTTAGTCCATCCCAGTTAATCAAGTACTTCCTGATACTTTTGTACAAATCTTGAAATTTGAAATTGTACTTATAGAAAACCTCAAGTGTATGTATACTCCTTACCTTTCCATTAATAAATTTCCTTGAGCCTAACTTTCTAAAAATTATTAATACTCTTGCTGCTTAATACAAAAGTTAAACGATGGAAAATTAATTAAGCATTTCACAGAGCTGTTTTTCTTTCACAGAAAATTTTATGACTACGCCTTCTTTGGTAACGACAAGCACGGAAGTACAGCAGTCTTCTTGTTTTCAATTTCTGACTTTGGATCAGAGCAGAAAATTTGCAAAGCAACTGCTTTCTCAACTTTTGATTTCCACAGCTTAATCATGACGGATATTAAAAATGTTCAAAACAAAGTTATTCCTCCAATTTATGTGGTTAATTGAGAAGAGAGAGAGAGAGAGAGAAATTCTTCAAAATTAAATTAAGTGGTAACGATAAGATTTCCGATCAAATATGACAAAGAAATGAAGCGAAGGCAATAGGGAAAGCTTGTTTGTGCAAGTAATATTCACATAAAATTTATTTCGATTGAAAATACTTAATGAAAAAAATGCGTTATGAATTGGATAACCTGCCACATCTCGTAACCATAGAACAAATTGGTGTGAAACATTCGAAGTTTTGTTCTTACTAAGATTTCAGTAGATGGAGTTCCATATCTGAGTCATCTATAAAAAAGCAATCTTTGATTAGTATGATTGGGAGTTGACAGGCTTTTTTGTTCTGTCAGATTGTGTAATTATCCCACAGAGGTTACCTCTACTCTCTCGTTATTTATATGAGTTTCGGAGATCGAGTCTGTATTTATCCACATTTCCTTTATTTTTGCTGAATCATGTCGCAGACCATCTGGACTATTTTTTGTTTTGAGATTTTGTATCATATGGTATTTAGATCTTGCTGTTTCTGGCAAAATGAGCAGTTTTTATTGTTGAAACGATTCATCACTCCTTTGAAGAATTTCGCGCACATGTAGTGTATACCATATTAATACATGTTCTGTTTGCAGGGCCAAAGGTACTATGATAGTCCAAAAAATATAGGTTCAATATGAGAGCGATTTTGTGTAAATTGCTCCACTATAATCAACTCAGGAGTATTCTTTAATTAACCTAGTTTGTTGCATGCCCTTGTATCATCCTCTTCAAAAACAGATCAATGGTTTCTATCGAGTAGACGTGTACCGAATTCCCTCCCGCTTAGTTCAAGGCTTTGTCTTCTTTATTCACGGCGTTTTTTATTCTGTATCTTGCGGCGGACAGTGTTGGGAGATCTCAAGTATCTATACTTCTCTCTGTGCTTTTAAGATAAATCTAATCCTATAGTACATATTTATTACATGTATATATACGATTCACTTAAAATCCGGCATTCTACTCTGTCGTGAAGTCTTAAGTTCTTATTTTCCCTGTGACTACATTTTTTTTTGCTATAAATCTCGATCTAACGTGCATAGTTATTTACAAAATCTTGTTGTCTTGTTCATATTTATTACGGAAGCCGAAACTTGCATCTATCGAGAATGAGTACTGAAGGTCGCTGCAATACGCAGACGAGCACATCGTCATCGACGGGTGGAGTGGTTACACTTCTACAACCACCGTTACTTCTGGCCTAACGAAGACAGTCACTACTGCATCATTGGGTGCTGCAATCTCCCCCCCCCCCCCCCAACCCCGATGTTAAACAATATGACTGTATGAAGTGTAGACGACATAATTACATAATTATTCAACGAGCTAAAAGAAAAAAAAGGTCTGTAGAAAGATGTTTATCTATGTTGCATCAAAATTGTAAGAAACCCGAATTTCTTCCAAGAAAAGGAAATAAAGTAATTAAAGTAATTGGTTGAAAGAGATTGAAGCAATGTTCCTGGTACTAGACCTTAGATTAGATATATAAATACCATAGGTAGATACAAAAGGTGTCACTCGAGCAGCACTATTATCATCAAAAAACACAATTCAGTCGAATGTAGTGCTTCAATTTGTAGATTGCCACTAATCGACATTAAGGATTGTATTCGCAGCATTGCACTTTGAGTAATATAAATTTTTTTTATTTACTGTTTTTTTTTTTATTAAATCCAAAGCACCGACCGCATTTTTCATATTGTCTTCAAACCATCAGTATGCCTTTATTGCGATGTAGCTGCAAAATTCTTTAGAACGCTTTTCGATCTACCAATTAAACAGGAATAAGTGATTTGTGAAGTGTGATCTGCTTATAATGATAATTTCGAATAGTGTGGAATAATCGTGAATGGTAAACATAAGAGTATTTGACAACTCTAAATTACCCACATACTTCATATTACCTGCAAACTTCTTTATATATAACACAAAATCGATGTGTTTATTTAAATAACTAATTTACCGCCACATTTGCAAAAAGGGCGATGTAAGAAAAAGTTTAATAACCGGGCCTTAGAGCTGCTGCCTTCGCGCAGGGTTACTAATTGGTTTAATAATTTACGTATAATAATTAGACTTACATATATTAAAACAAAGCGGTGTTCCACATTCCCGATCCTATTGCATGTTCACCAATTCTAATCCATTTGTGTTCCCCGATTATAATTTATTAAAAAATAGAATGCTCTAAATTTTCGCTATAACTCCACTTTTGGAATCCATTTATAGTGAATGACAGCTAATGGGTGTATTTTGTGAAAAATATGTTTGGGTGCCGTTGATGGCAAACATGTCAACTCTTTTGCACCAAAAAACACAGGCAGTCTATATTTTAATTATAAAAAAAAAACATTTTCGACTGTATTAATGGCAGTTGTGGACGCAGATTATAAGTTCATTGTAGTAGACATTGGAGCATATGGTTCAAATACAGACTCTACCATATTTATGAACTCTGAGGCCGGGAAAAAATGGCTGCATAAACCTCATGAGCAGCAGGTTCCAGCTGACTGCCCCTTACCTGGTAATACTGAGCCTCAGCCATTTGTTCTTATTGGAGATGAAGCGTTTGGTTTAAAGCGAAATTTGCTTACAACTTACTTTGGAAGGCACTTAATTATGGAACATGCAATATTTAACTACCGGTATGCTCTTTTTAAATATGTGTGTACATCAAAACTGGTATAATATCTCATCCATTCATAGGTTATCTAGAGCTCGCAGTATGGTAGAAAGTGCTTTTGACATCCTCGCACATACTTGGCGTATTCTTTTGAATAGGATTCAAGTTGACACAACTACTATAAATAAAATCATCTTGTGTTGTTGCACGCTGCATAATTTTCTCCGAATGAATCTTGAAGAAAACTTAGAAGGAGATCAATCGTCATTGAAATTGAAATTATTAGTAGTAGCTTTCTATCACCCTCTGCAGCTGTAAATGTGCGTAATAGTTTCACTAAATGGTGCACGGAGGATGGTGATATACCATTCCAATACGATATTATCAACAGACGAAATTAAAATTATAATTAGACCAAAAATAGGAAAAATAAATGAAAATTTTTTAATAGAAAATCATTTTCTTTGAAAACAAATTTATTAAAGGTCAATGGTTTAAGATAAAGAAACTAAAAACTGAAAACAGTCTCCTTGGCGACAGCAATACTTATACTTACTACTTAGGTAGTAATAGGAACTAACATTGCTTAATCTCACATATTTATCTCAACGTCCTCTAGTGCTTCAAGGCACTTTTTCTGTAAATTTAATTGCTATTTCCTCGTGAGCCCTTCCGACTGCTTGGCTAAGGACATGAAAAAATTTTCCATTGCTGATGGGGCTGGCTCATTTTCCATAGCATGTAAAATTTTATTTAGGTTGTCATCATTGTCCGTTCTGTTTGCTCTCTCTGGTCTTGTTTGTGAAATTTCACCATGGTCCAGAACAACATCAACCATGTTACCAGCTGTAATATTAGTAATGTTGTCATCAACTACGAACGAACTTCCTTATGAAGCAAAGTTGCAGATTGTGCTAGAAGTTAAAAGTATTAAAAATTGGTCTAACGAGAGTGAAAAGCAGTTAATATTACGAGGGGGTTTTAATAAACGAAATTAAAAACTTTAATTCTTCAAAATGAATCCACTTTACATTTCTAACTGCTGCAAAGCCACTTCGAGCGAAACTCTCGGCTTTAAAGTACACCCTGAAAGTGTCTCGTAAGTTTGTCCACTTTCTTTGGCAGTCCCCAACTATATTTAAAATGGATAAATTTTCATTTAATTCAAAATATTCGAAACATTTTGCCTGACTTTCCTAGAACAAGTGCGATCTCTTCCCAACTTCTTGCTTTCTTGTACTTATCCTTATAATCTGCACACGTCTTATCGTATAGACATCTTTGACTCTCTATTTTTAATATCAGTTTAGTTTCGAATTCTTTATCCATTTTATATAATTTTATATAATACCGCACAATATCACAAATCACTTCAGTTCTATCAAATGTAAACAAACGAAAATGAAGTTAAATAAGACCGAAAAGAATATTCGTTCGTATGTGGAACATGAAGTGTAGAACGAATATATACTTGACAGTTCGGAACGAAAATTTGTTTCTCATACGAATAAACATAAGAATGTGTTTTAATTGAATTAAAACTTTAAATATGAATATTTGTTTTTTGAAACTGTAATTAGAATAATTATCCAATATTTTATTACAGGTATTGCAGCTTACATATTTCTGTTAGTTTAGGGCAAAATTTGTATTTATTCGGTTCAGTGTTTTCGTTTTTCGATGTGCAAACGCCCTAAACCATAAACTTAAAGCATATTTTTTATAATAAGAAAATAATAATATTTTATCAATCACTTCATTGAAATCTATTTCTAGTTTTATTTTTGATTTTGCGATCAATGATTTCATTTTGATAAATTCTTAATGCGACATGTACTCTTGTAGTCGAATTGAAGGGGGAAATAATAAGCTACCAAAATGAGTAAAAAAAATATTCTTTCAAAATCTTTAGACTTCTTTGAAATTGGTCATAAATTCAGACTCTCGGATGAATGAAAAAGGAATTTTAAATTCAAGAAATTATGTTTTTCGAAACGGGTTTACTAGTTGAAAGTGCTCACAGAAATGGAACGCCTCAATTGTGAGCTATCAAATGGGAAAAATTACTCTGACCTAGCTCTTCCCAGAGTTATTTAGTTTTAAGTAAAATTTCGTTTTTTTTTAGTTTATTTAAGAAAACCGTCTCCGTACCGTTTGAAAGGGGATATTTCCCTCCACAACAATCCTGCTCGGATTGGCATTTGTTTACGACTCTGTGAAACATTTATATACGATATGTGTGGGGCATCCTATCTATATAAATTGTACCTTACATGTGCAACATTGACATGCTAAGCGGAGGTAATACATACGCTGAAAATTTCCATAGGTGCGATATGAACAAAATTCATTTCGAATAAATACCTATAAATTTTATTCTCGCTGAAGAAGAAGCTCCCCCTATAGAATTGATCCTGTAGCAAGCACGAGCCGAAGTAATAAAAAAGCGCAAATTACTTTTATACACTTATTGCTGGAAATATTATCTACCAGTTCGTGTTGTCATAGATGAGAATAAATAACAAGGATTTTTTTATTTATAATATAATCATGATATACCTAAATAAGTGCTAAAGAAATTGCCGCATAATGTAAAATTCACATTAACTCAATCATGTTTGATAATGAGGTTCTTTCGAGCTTTATTGAACTGCTGAAATGACATCACCATGATACCTTACGTAGGTACAAGTTATACTGTTCATATATATAGTAAATACACTGACTTATAACAATGGACTGAGCGTATTGCCATTTTTCTATAGGAAAGAAACACAAAATATTGCTTCCTGAACGTTTACTTATGCCATGTGATGTATTAATTTTGGCTGCAGATGTATTCTCCGAAGAAATAATAAGGTAAAGATAGTGTTTACCACGCTCAGTCTTTCTTATCTATACGCAGGATTCAGGTAAAATAGCTTTTGAAAATTAAAGTCGGAATGAGCTTAATTCCTTATATAAGCGATTAAAATATCACTTGGGCACAAGAAAATATATTTTTTTAATTTAATTCGATTTTCGGGTGTAAAATTTCATCTGATTGTTTGAGTTTTACATGTTTTTTATGTAGTAAACGTTTTAAAGGGTGCTCTAACGGTGATATACAGAAACACAATATTTGTGCCACATGAAATAGCAAAACGATCAGTCCATTGTTATAAATCAGTGAGTAAATAGGATTTAGTCAGTATTTTTCTACAGTCATTTTAAGAAAATGTAATAAATTTAAATAAGTTACCAATTTAGACATTTATAAAAATTTCCGTTAATGTTAATTAATTACTTGACGAATATTTTCTTTTGGTGTCTCAGTTGTTGCTAGTTTATTAGCAAAAACCGTGCTTTTGAAAAACCTGAGGTTAACCTCGTCACTCAATAAATCTAGATAAATAAAAATCAATTGTCGCGTGTATGTTACATCATCACTTGAGAACGACTCCATCTGAAGCAAAACGTCACTACTTGAAACATTTTCTAAAAATGCATGCGATTTTTTTTCAGTTTTTTGCAACTTTTATGCATTATTAACCATTTTAAAAGATTTCCTTTGCTTATTTTCTGTTAAATGTGCACTTAAAAACTCAACTCGATTTATTTGCTTACGAATTCTTCACAGCTGTCAAAATTATTTCAAGTGATGACTCAATGAAAAAAGAAAAAGTGTTTATCTCATACTTGTTACTTACTCTTTATACCATGGGCTCGACCGATTTGGCCTATTCCTCCTTTTTTTTGTATTTGGGTTTGTCGGGACAAGGTTGTTATAGAAAAATTGGGATCGGCAAACCTTTCTTGTTGCTGCCAAATAAAACTTTGGTTTTCCACTACATATTTGGAAACTGAGAGCGCGACGACGTGGTGAGCTAAAATTTTGTACGCGGGGTTTTAATAACAAACAATGGTTAATATAATGTAAAAAAATGGACTAAATCTCCTTGCATGCAGGACTTTATGGTATTTCCAACGACTGTTGTGGTCTAAACTAATAATTTCGGATTTTCTTACCTATTCTATTAATTTGACCTCCATTTTTCGTTTTGCAATGAGATCAATATAACTTTTTCTTTATAAAAACTGTAAACAGTAGACTCCCCTCTTTAATTTGACCTATTACACCCTATGTCCTCAATGCATACTCAACTGTGGCCGTATGCCCTGTACTTTTTAAGATACAGCGTATTTGTGAAAAACTAGCTTTCTTCTTAATCACCCTGTAACTCCAAAACTGTGATATGCCCCTCTGCTATACACTTTTTTGCTTGCCTAGGTGAGTACTATTTTAGTGAATACTCAGGATCTGTGTCCTCTGGACCAACCATATATTTTATTTTTTTTATTTATTTATTTATTATTATTAAAATATATACATCATTTTCCTTCATAAATTTACATTCATATTTTCATACTTATGTTTTCTACTTTTCTTAGTCCCACTCAGTCAGCATAGCTGGTATAAGAGTTGGGAGTATGTGTTGTATACAATTTCCATATTTGCAAGACTTATTAAAACCATTATAACAAAAGATAGATATATACATTGTGAACATATTATATAATTAAATGTGTCAAAATCTATTTTCTTTTATTAAAAATATTTTCAGGTACATAGGCATCCGATTTCCTTTATATATCCTAATTAGTTGAATTTGATCGCATTTTATTTAGATACTTCATGTTAATTTAGGCAATTTTTTTTACTATTATTATTTACTATTTTACATCTTGATTTACTAGGGCTAGAAGTCTTTTCCAGATTTGCATTTTAGGTTTGCATTTACAATATCTTGGTTTTGCTTTGTTGTTACCTGTATTTTGATTCCATACCTTTCATGTTAAATATTTTTTCAGTTTTTTAACAAATATCAGTATTGTGGGCGCCGCTTTTATGTTGTCTGGTAGTTTATTGTATATTTCCCCAGCGGTGTTTAGTAAGCATTTTCGTCGTCTTTCTGTTCTTGACTGTATTGGTGTTATATTGTTCCTGTATCTTGTTTTGTGGCTATGAACATCAGTATGTCGTACAATTTCTAGATTTGTTTTTATGTTTTTCCTCAATATGTTATACATAAATTTGCATTTTTCTATTTGAATGATCTTTTTCAATATTGCCTGTTTTGTGTATTGATGAACAATGTTTGTAGCAGTATCCCATGGCAGGCCATAAAGAGATTTTTGTGCTTTGTTTATTATAGTTTTAACATCAGCTTTGAGTCTTTTTGAGCATTGTGACCAGTTTATGAGGTTGTATCGTATGTGTGATAGGATATGTGAGTTGTAGATTAAGTCCGCTACAGGCTTTAGTAATCTGATATTTCTCCTCATAATCCCAATTAAAGGAGCGAGTTTCCTTTCCAGTTTTGTAATGTGCTTTTTCCAATCCAATTTCTCGTCAATTTGTATTCCCAGATAGTTTATGTCTTTTACTCTTTGTATGTTAATGTCGCCTATTTTTATGTCGATGTTCTTGTCTGTTTTGCTTTTCTGTTTGAATATCATATATTTGGTTTTCCCTTCATTTATTTTTAGCTTGTTTCCATTTGTCCATTTCTTGAAAATTTCTAGATCTTTGTTCATAATGAGTTCCAGGGATTCCATGTTCCTCGATTTATAGACGATGTTTGTGTCATCCGCAAAAATGTGATATTCACCACATAGTTTGGTGTACTGTAAGTTGTTTATATACAGAAGATAGTAAAGGCGCCAGTATTGAACCCTGTGGTACTCCACATGTGGCTGTTGTAGGGGCGCTTAGGATTTCGTTTATTCTTGTCTGCATTTCTCGTCCGGTTAGGTAGCTTTTTATTAGATTGTTTGCTGTACCTCGGATTCCCATTGTGTATATAAAATCTAGTAATAGTTTATGATGTACTGTATCAAAGGCTTTAGTTAGATCAATAAAGACTGTTCCTACATATTTTCCTTCATCAAGGTAGTTATTTATTTTATTTAATGTTTCAGCTGTAGCCAATTCTGTGTTGCTTTTAGGCTGAAAACCAAATTGATTTTTGTCTATTCCTCCATTTTCTAAGATGAATTTTCTCAGTCTAATTTCTATTATTTTTTCAAATATCTTGCTTACATTACTTAAGAGGGATATAGGCCTATAATTATTCACTTGTGTTATGTCGCCTCCTTTCAGAATGGGTGTGATTATCGTTCTTTTTAGGCAGTCAGGAAAGATACCGCTGTTTAGCATTTCATTTATGAGTTGTGTAAGTGGTTTCCCAATAATGTCAAAAACATCTATTATATCATCAACTGAGATATCGTCTTTTCCCGGGGCTGCATTTTTTTTTAGGCTTTCAACTATATTTTCAACCTCATCCATGTCTGCAGGCACTAAGAATATTGACTTCGTAGCCATTTTATTTACTGTTGGGTATTCAATTTGTATACTATTTTGGATATTTACGCCAATATTATTGAAGTAGTTGTTGAAATGGTGAGCTATCTCTTCAGGCCTCACTATGGTCGCACCGGTTTGATTTATTTCATGTATTTGTCCCTTGATACTTGACTTTTCTTTATTTAATATGTCCTTGTTTATAATACGCCATAGTTTTTTTGGGTCCTTACCTTCTCTTAATATTTTATTATTTATGACTCTTTCCTTAGCTTCTCTTATGGAGGCTGTTAATTTGTTCTTCATTCTCTGATAATTTATCCGCAGGTATTGGTTATTTGGTTGTGCTTTCATTTTTACATATAATGTATCCCTTTCTTTCATTTACATTATTATTTCGTCTGTTAGCCAGGTGTTTGATCTATTTCTGATTTTTTTGTAAGTAATGCTATCTTCTTGCGATTTTTTCGTGATGTCTATTATCTTTTCAATAGTGATATCTTGCGAGGTTGCGAGCTTCTCTCGGACATATCTTCTATATTTTTTCTTATTTGTTTTTTTTTTAATGCAGGTTGTCACCATAGGTTTTTTCATATTACAATTTGTTTTAATGTGTGCCACTATAATGCGATGATCAGTGATAGCCGTGTGATGTAAGGAAATTTGAACTTTGTTTGCCTGCATCATATCCGTGATGCAAAGGTCTATAATTGTACCTGAAGTGGCATCTTGTCTAGTGCAATACCCCCTTTCCACATTATTTACTATTAAGAAATTATTAGTTTCAGTTATGTTGATTATTGTATTTGCTGGCCTACCGCCTTTTAGGAGATCAATATTCGTATCCCCTATAAAAATTATTTTTTTCTGATTTGCTAAGATATTTTCAAAGTGGTGTATATATTCTTGTAAGTATTCATTCGGGGACCTGTACCTGGTCATAATTCTTAGGTTTTTTTTGTCTTGTGTTTTTATGTCTATAATAATGGTGTTATATTTTCTCTCTTTATGTATGACCCGATAATTTAGATGATTATTTATGTATATTGCAGTGCCTCCCCCTCTAGCGTCTTCCCTACAGTTAAACTCGCCAGAATAGTCGGATATCTGGTAATGTTTAGTTTCATTTTCATATAACCAGGTTTCATTTAGTATGATAACTCCAATGTTTTGATGTTTTATCGTAAGTGCCTGTATTTCATGTATCTTATTTCGCAGACTCCTGACATTCAAATATAGAATTTTCATTTAATTTATTTTTCGATTCATTTTTTTTTTTTTGTTATTTAGGTTTATTTTAGTCAGACTATTTTCTTTCTTTCGTTTCTATATATTTTTTATATGTTATCTATACTATAATTTATATTCCTCTTTGCAGCGTTTATTTTCTTTTGGTATTCTGGACATTTAACACTGTCAGCTAGATGATATTTACAATTTACTGCTGTTTTCGTGTTTTTCTGGCAGTTTATACATATAGTTGAGTTTGATTTGCATTCCATGGTACGATGTTCTCCTGCACACTTACCACAAGTTGTTTTGTTTAGGCAGTTTCCCGCTTTATGATTATATCCATTTCAATTGTAACATCTTTTAACTCCAAAATCTTCTCTCACAAAGTGCGTATTCCATTCGATGTTAATGTATTTGCCGACTAGTTTTTTATATGTTGTGCCGCAGACCTCCATGTAAATTGTCCATTTCCCATTTTGTTTATTTTTCCTACTATGTACTATTTTAATTTTGTCCTCGTCAGTAACGCAGCAGTTTAGCTGCTTAAGCTCTAATAAGAATTCATCAGTAGTGTAGTTTTTTTCTAAATTTGTGACGAAAAGTCTTGGATTTCTTTTTTTGGTTAGGTATATATCAGAGTCCGCACTTAAGTTGTTTTTTATGGCTGTAGCTATCTTTTCATTATTTATTTCTTTATCTGATTTTATTACTATTCCTCCGTTTTTAATGTTTTTTATCTGTACAATTGGGGCTCCTATCTTGCTAGGTTGCATATTTAATTTTACAGCCTTTCTTGTAGTATCATTTGTTTGTATTTTTTTCGGTTTTATTATAATCCCTTGTGACATTTGTTCGGTTATTTGTTGATTTGGTGTTATATGATTTATGTTGTTTTTAACTACGGCTACATAAGAGGCAGATATTGTGCCTGTATGTCTTTCTACATTTTCCTGAATTTTACCCATCTCATCTTCCATTACTTTCATATGTTTTCATTTTGATCCATTTTTGTTAATAATTTTTTCTGTAAGTTTATAAATTCTGATAATTTGTTTTGAGCTAACCACCTAATAGTGTCCTTGCATTCTCTGCAGATCCACGTCGCAATTTTAAAGTCTTTAATCTTTATAATCTTTGGTACTTACTTCGCAGCATTTGATATGATACCATTTCTCGCAGAAACTCTCACATTGTAAGGCTTTATCATCATATGTGACTTGATTTTCACATTTTCTACATACAGAGTCAGTGCTGTCATTTGCGGCATTCGCCATCTTTGAGGTTATTGATATTTTATTTTAATTTTCAACATCACACCTTTTCTTACTCATTTAAATTCTAATCACATTTGTAGTAATCATCCAAATAAACCAATTTACCTTACACAGACTATTTGATTTTTATTTTATATTCTTAATTTTGTTAAAAAACTCTGAGCTCTATAATGGCGTATGTAATATGTTCTTCTTCTTCTTTTTCAATCTGAGTGCAGAGATGGTTGAAGCTTTACCACTTGACGAAGAGCTGGAGAAATTATAACTGAAGCTCAAGTAGATTGAAAAGTTGCTACCCTCATTCAACAACAGCTTGAGGAGCTCGAATGAAGTTGTCGAAAGGCTTTGGGATGAAGCGTGTTTGCTACGATAACTTGTAAGCTATACCTGGAGAGCTTGCTTGCGCTGCGGTAGATTGTGTGATCCTTCATTGTAGTGCATTATCGATGCCGTTCATGAGTGACGACTACCACCAAGGGAGATAGTAACTACCTGCCCAGAAAGTTAAATATTTCCTTTGTAAATACTTACCTAATACGCGACGTATTGTATCAGCTGTATACTGGATAGCGTGTAATGAAGGTTCTTGAGATTGCCCTAAAGCAACTCTAAGCCGAATATGCTCGACGTTCAATGGGTCTATAATGTAAAACTGACCAGGTGTAACGGGTGAAACTCTTCAGATCATTCAGCGTTAGGCTGCTCCGCGTCTGACTGTCCAACGTTTGATAAAGGTAATTGTACACCGTTATTGTTGAGCTTATAGATGACCTAAAAGGTGGAACCTGAAAAGATAAATGGTTACAGGTCTGCCAACTAAAACGAGCATCATCATAATCCAACAGAAAAGAAAGACGCTATTCCAATTTCAGGAGCAATGGCTGAATTTTTGGTTTATATTCACGAATGTAATTTTGTTTTTTCATACAATCTTCATGATACAAGTTTTCTGTTCCGTTGATAAAATTAGTAAAAACTTACTTTTTACAGTTGACATAACATTCAAATTCTAATTTTTCAGAAATATTCGTTGCGAATCAACGCCTACCCATCTGTGGCTTTCGACACTCAACAAGGTATTACTGGCTGAGAATCTTGAAAAACAAATTGCCCGATTTACACGGTGACGGTGGTTGGTCAAGCGTTCAGAAAACCGGTGACAAAACACAGACGCGTCTCCACCACTGACATGCATATAAATGGACTGCTTGTTGAACCAAAAATGCATGAAAGCAAATGGCACCACTTTCATTTTCCTGTCTCTTTCCGTGAGAGCATTCTTTCTCACTGAACTGTAACGATTGGGAACGAGAAATTGCTTGAGGTTCAGCGGTATTTCCAACCAGAACAGCCTTGTAAAAAGCACTTCCTTCGACTAATAATTAAAATTTAACAATGTAAATAGTCCCAAATACTTTTGTGGTAAATTCGGTAAATTCCACTGACATGCATATAAGTAAATTCGCAAATAATTTAAATATAGTGCCAGTTTACGATAGTTCATAGCATTGACAGTGAGGGCACATGAAACAGGAGATCAGTCAGTTCATTTATATACATATGAGTGGTCGCCACAGATATTCTCCTGCCAAACCTGCAAAATTTTAGGTTTGGCGTTCGCTGAAACGCCATGGTGCTCTAGCTCGTCCAGCCCGAGTGATCGGCGATGGGATTGTAGTTGAACCATCAGGCATAAACCTTATATGTCGTGTTGATGCGTTCGACGGAGACGTCGTTTAAGTGTGTAATTAAAGTCTTCCGACACTGGCCGAAAACGTTCTTCAATGAACTTCTGTTGCAACGGGGAACTACTAGACACTGACTAAGCAGATTCCTCCGATGCAACAGTATTGCGACGGGAAGTGTACGATGAATACACTTGGCCTTCGCTGAAAATTTCAAAATTTGTGTAACTTGGTTTTAAACGATTAACCGAAACGTTAACCTCCCTATTCTTTACATTGAGTGTGAACTAATGCTTTGAGCGTTTAATGACTTTAAAAGGTGCTTCGTAAGGTACTTGGAGTGACGTACGTTTCGGTTCTTAGGAACATATGCGAACACTCGTCAAGGTCTTTAAATCCAAAAGTAGCTTAACGAGGTTGGTTAGATGTGGGACGGTTCTGATATCAGGGAAAAGAACGCATAAAGAAGTGACGAATTGATTTAGAGGCCGATACTTGGAATTTTGTAAAAAACCGCCAGGTATGCGTAAGCCTTCGCCATACACGAGTTCCTCAGGAGTGGCCAGAAGTTCCTGCCTAAAAGTAGTTCCTATGCCTAGAAATACAACGGGTAAAGCCTTTGTCCAGGTCTTTTCTCGATAAGCCATTAAAGAGGCCTTCAACGTCCGATGCCATCGTTCTAAAAATCCATTGGCGTGAGGATGGTAAGCGGTAGTGCGGTTACGTTGGAAACCTATTAGCTTGGAGGATTCAGATTATGCCCCTTAATCGGTTATGATAGTCCTAGAGACACCAAATCGAGCTATCCACACTTGGCAAAGTGCAGTCGGGACTGTTGCGGCGCACTAATGTTGATTAGAAGAATGGCATCTGGCAATCGCGTAAGCCTATCTATAATCGTAAGACAATACCTAATATTTTGCGAGAGACTCACAGGACCAACGAGGTCAACGTGAATGATTTGAAAGCGACCGCAACATTCGTGATGTGAGCCTAGAGCGTTTTTGCAGTGTCTAGACACCTTGCTCCACTGCCAAGTTAAGCAGGCCCCGTCAAAGTTTTGACATCTTTATTGATGGACTACCAGCTGTATCTAGACGTGATCATTTTGTTCGCTATGCGAATGATGGGGCGGGACATATTCTGTACGGTTTTAAAAACCTGAACTATGAAAAGAGGCGGACAAAATGGTCAGATTTTTGTTTATGAAACTTCGCAGTATAATTCTTTGTTAGAGCCAAAAGCGGGAAATATTTCGAATATGTACCGAGAATTTTAAATGAGCTGTTGAATTTGCATTTCAGCTTCAAGATTGATTGAGCCTAGAAGTTGAATTTCCTCGCCTCTAGATAGAGCATCGGCAACCACGTTATCTTACCCGGGTACGTGTCTGATGGCTGTATTAAATTGACCCACATAGTCCAAATGACGTGATTGCCGGGGGAAGCCTTTTCTGGGTTTTGCTCAAATGCGTATTGCAAGAGTATGTGGTCTGTATAGAGCGTGAAGGCATGTCACCCGAGTAAATACCTAAAATATTTGACACTTTGTTTACGCAAATAACTCCAAGTCATAGGTCCTATACTTCTGGTGAACGTTGATCAATTTAACAGAGTAGCCGCCGTAGATTTTTTGTTGTATAGCCGCATCAATAGCAGTATCCGAAGCGTCTACCCATAGTGATAGTCCGGCCAAAGCGATGGGGAAGGCGAGAAGAGTCGTTTGTGCCTTAATTTAGCCTTAGTCACTTCGAAGGAGTTAGTTGCTTGGCTAGACCAGTCAATGCGTTTAGCACTATCTTTCTTAGAGCCGGACAGATACCAGTTTAAATTAGAATTATGAGCCGCAGCGGTTCACAAGAAATGGCGGTAGAAATTATTCATACCCAAGAAGCGTCGTAATTGCTTTTTGGTTTCAGACATTTTAAATTTTGAAATTGCTTCTACACGATCGGGAGCTGGCCTGATGCCCTTCGGGGTACTTAAGTGCCCTAAAAATTTTACCTGCGATTGTACGAATACTCATTTTTGCACGTTTATAATCAGTACGTAATCCTCCAGTTGTTTGAAAATAGTCCTCAGCTTGAGACTTAAAAATGATTAGTATATCGTCCAAATATACACAACAGAAAGAAAACACTTGCAGGACCATGTGAATAAATCCTTGAAATGTTTGAACAGTATTACACAACATAAACGTTATGTGTGTGAACTCGAAAATTCCAAAAGTGTGCACATTGCCGTTTTTGGGATATCTTTGGGCTCGATCGGAATTTGCTTTTGCTAAGTAAAGAGCTGTAAAATGTGTGCAGTTTTCTAACTGTTAGTGGAAGTCATGCAAAATACTGGGTAAAGGTCTTGTACCGTACTGGAATTTAGCCTTCTGTAGTCCCCACATGATCGTCATTCACCATTTTTCTTTTGAACCAGATGCAATGGTGAAAACCAAGGACAATTTGCGGGTCGACAGATTCTAAAAGAAATTAAAATTCCTTTTTGGCTACTGGAAATTATTCTGTAGAAAGGCGAAGAGCTTTTGATGAAATGGTAGTCCCTTTTGTGATAATGCGGTGCGTACCTATGTGTGCTACCTGCTTAGTAAATCCTGTTTCGATAGTGATGGCGCGATACTTTTTGGGTACCTCCTGAACTACTGAATCGATTGTTGTATTAATCAGTACCAACAGGCCTGAGTTTTGACTGTTGATACCCTGTACAGATCCTACGAAAGAAGTGAGCGGATCAATGAGAGACGTCTTTTTAATATATACTAGAAGGTCATAATGACACAGAAAATCTGTGCCTAAAATAGGTCTAGGAGCATCTGCAATTATTAATTTCCAGGAAAAAACTCTGCGTAATCTTAAGTCCAATGTTAGCATTTTTCGACCAAATATTCTAATAGGCGAGGAATTTGGCGCCACCAACTGGAAATCAGAATTTGAAAAACCATGTAGAGACGTTTTTGGAATAACGTAATCATCCGCTCCCGTAACTATGAGGTAATTTCTTTTTGAAGATTTATCAAAGATTTAAAAACGACTATTGTGTGTGCCACATTAACACGTCGTTAATTTGAATTTGGGCCTTGATTATAGTCTATAGTGCCTCGCTGCACTGAATTTAGATAACATCCCTTGAATTTACAAGGGGTGTGGCACTCTCTTGCATTGATACAAATTTTACGATGGTACCAACACAAACCTGAATTCGAGTCAGATGTCGACTTACGAGAAGATGGTCGGTGTATAGATCCACTTCTTGAAGAGCTTTCTCTAGTTGGATTACGAGCCGTCAGGGACTTTCGAACATGCAAGTCACGTTATGCAAGTTCTTGCACAAATTTACAATAGCATGATAATGATTGCCAGGCGACGGACTTATTAAAAACACCTCTGCTCTGGGACTAACGTACGCAATTTAATCAGCACATGTTGGCAACCAGGATTACAGGCAAGAATCGCCTGCATGCTTGCTAGCAAACGCTGCAACTAGAGCAAATTTAGTACCGATTGGCTAAGTTGGCCGTTGAGATGGTTGGGCATCACCCAGTGAAAACTAAGTCAGTAGCTGTTTATGCTTTTGGTTTACACTGCCGGATACCTGGAAATCAACGTTTCTTTGATCTTATCATACCTAATTGAATACGAATAACGTAGCTTACCAAACATACAACCACCTGGTCGAGCGCACAAATGACATGACGAGTTGTCTTGGTTAACGCCAACTAAGTCGAGCTGTGCCTCTAGCTGGAGGAAACACAGCTCCGGGCCATTCTTCCAGAAAGGAGCTGGCTTGGCAGATACAGCAGTTGGCTTATCACAAAAAGTGCAAAGCAAGCAGAAAGGATTACATTTTCGGTATAGAGTGGGATAAGTAATTTTAAAGCTAAGGTTTTGGATTTAAGAAACCAACATGAAAAATTGATATTGATGACGTGTTTTTTTATACAAGTACTAGTTAAATAAAACAAAACGAGCAAGAATTCCGAAATTATAATATATACTACATACTTGGAACCTGCCTGAGATGGCATGAGCTCATATTCGGCGTACTAGGCGTTTTTATAAAAATTGCTAATACGGATCCAAAGTGGAGCTAATCGGGCAATCCTGTCTTGGTATACCCATACAAAACTTTAGTTTTTCACTATATATTTGGACACCGCCTAACTCGTCGACGTACAGTACTGAAATTTTGTAGACCGGCCTTTTGCTGTCATCGGATAGGAAATTTTTCAACTGAAATTACAGAATCGAGCTGCAGGTATGTAATTCCATCCTAAATTTTGCGTAATTTTCTGTGTTTCAATTTCCAACAGCATTTTTTACCACCAGTTAATTAATTAATTATTAATCGAAATTACTTATTATTCATATTTGCCATGGGGATTATAGTCTTGCTGTATAATGTTCAATGTACATGTATGACGTTATAATTGGTATAAACTTGTATCAAAATTATATTATGATCGCAGCTTCATATTTGTAAAAAAAAGACTTCTTTTGATCACATAAAATTGATGTATTCTCCTGATATTTATATAGCATATGCTTGGCTAAGATACATCCTAAAGTGAAAACATATCAAATGATCATGCAATTATTCTGCGAATACCGAAATAACCAAAACAAAGTAACACATATTTTTGACTTTTATATTTTGCAAATTATTCGAGTTGAAGGATCTTGCAACAGAGACCCGGAAAAAAGCTGACTTTCTATTACCATCAGTCAAGTTTAGTTCGTCATTAATTCCTCCCAGGCAGTAAACATTGAAGGATACTTGATATTTCTATCTGGATTGTATTAGATCATATAAGCAGATATTGATTTCTCGCCTGCCCCGTAGCGAGCAGCAAAAGGACCAACAGTTTCTAAATGAGATGTATTTTGATGATCCGCAGCCCTCGCAAATGCTTCGCGATATGTAGTTCTTGAATCAATGACGGGTAAGCGCAGTAGTTATAACAGTTGGCATCGCACATACAAGCTACCAGCTTCTACAATCATGGTTCACTCTCCGAGCTTGCGATGTACTCTGACAGAATTGTGGAAGTCTGCCGGACTAGGTACGGTAAGAAACCGTTTTTCGAATTCTGGTGATTCATTGTTACGTATCTTGAGCATTCTACCAGCAAGCACTGTAGTAGATCCTCAAGTCGTTAGCGAGACTGTCATGTTTTTGCTAGTCTTACTAATCGGCATGGCTTTTGTTGATATTATCAGCGTTTCCCTAGTATGGCCATAAAATGTATTCCTCTTTGGAATTTTGACAAAATTAACCCTCTTTCAAACTAATTGGTCACCCTCATTTGGCGAGTAGAAGGCAGGCTTTTTATAATAATCGATATTTGATCAATTTTCCAGTTCCAAGCAATATTATCTCATTGATACCGGTGCTAACGTTTCGATCATTCCAGCTCCAAATTAAAAAAAAAACGTTGCAAATAATTTTTAATTGGCTGCAGCAAACTCGGCTTCCATCCTTACGTATGGAGGAAAAACTATAAATTTTAGATTTAGGATTAGATCGGAATTATCAGGTCATATATTCATAAGCCTATTTTGGGCGCCGAATTTGTTGATAAGCTTAGACTCCTTGTGAACCTTAAGAAACATTACTTCTTTTTGCAAGTCCTCATTAATTCCGCAGTCGATCCTCAGGTCAAAGAATTGCTCCAAGAATTTTATCCAAGTACCATAAACAATGGTTATATGAGACCGGTGGCACATAAGGTAATCCACCATATTGTTACCACCGGACCACCAGTGGTCTCGAAGGAACGTCGAATACTTCCAGATAAACTAATCGTTGCGAAAAAATAATTCAACTTCCTGCTCAAACAAGACATTTGTCGTTCCTCCGACAGCTGCACGTCCTGATCATTACGTACGGTTTTCATGAAAAACGGAGAATGGAAGCATTGTGGAGATTAGAAGTGTTTGAACACCTGCGATATTTCGGACCGCTATCCCATACTCCCCTTGGTTTATTTGAATTCGTTCAAATGATTTTCTTCACTTGGAGCGCAGCGCATTCCAAACAATCCAAAGATTTATTCACTCGGTGCGTCCAACGTACCTTTTATTTCGTCTAACTTTAAGACCTTTTAGTCACTTTAAAGTCAGTAACAGAACATTTCGATTGCTTGAGGTTAATTATAGTCGTTTTAAGCAACACGTCTTATTTATCAATATGAATAAAAGAAAGTTTCAATAAAACATTGAAGTTATAACCAAGTTTAAATGTCCGCAGACTTAAAGAAATACGACGCTTCGGTGTGCGAAAAGTTGATCTTCCGCTGGCCAAACTAGCGTTGAGCCATATCATAGCTGGCACATCCATCGGCTTCTGCTCTGCTATTGTGGGAGACGTATCTGACGTAAGGCTGGGAACCGTGGTTCGGTAACACATTCTGATTGGAAGCCATTGGTCTTCTTTTCAGACAAGCTCTCTCAGGCCAAATAAAGCGCTTACGATCGGCAAATTCTCACAGCATACAGTGCTATTAAGTACTTTCGGTTTTTTCCTGGGGAACAGATTTTATGTTGTTTACTGATAACAAACCTCCAAGTTACACTTTTCAGCATAATTCAGATAAAACATATCCACGTCAGTTACGACACCTGGACTTTATTAACCAGTTTCCCACCGATATTCGACACATTTCCGATAAGGTAAATATGGTAGCCGATACTTTGCCCCGTGTTGACGAAATTTATGTTTCTCGCACCATTGATTTTAAAGCCCACATAAAGCACCTTAATGGAAACTATTATGTGTCGCCAAGAGGAATCTTGGTGACTGATTCCACACCTTGTTTTCTTTGGATAACGTTCCGTTTTTAGGGAACAGTTCGGCTATACAGAAGTATAGATCAGATAAGGAAAGAATGTTCGATTATCTTAAAATAATTTTCAAAATTCTAAAGTTTTTAAACCCTAAGATGAATTTGTAACAACTCCCCATGAGGATAGTGAAATCTATATATCCGTCGGTCTTTTAAAACCATGTAATAAGGAAGTATATGACGAAATTGGCCACCTGAGCAAACTTCATCTTCGCCTCGTGCCAAAACTCCATAGAGCAACACTCAGTCCAGCGTCACGAAACTGATAAGCACAGTACTTTTAACAACACCGCTGTTAATGCTAATCTGCCGGCAGAACGTATTTCACGAAGTGGATGACCTATTAAAATTCTAGCTCGATTTCGCTGCAACCGTCACGGCACGATTTCGTTGGTGAAGGAATACTACCGTTACTACTCTCTGATTCTCGTAGTAATTATTTTGATCCACTTTTCGGATTCTTCTGGCACTACTCCACAATGTAAATTATTTCGTTTAGTTCATTCATTAATATTTTGCGCTAATAAATTGTCACTTAAAGCTGAAAATTTGTATTTAAAAAGTGTCCAATAAAATGTTGAGCTTTTTAAATGCAGTTAGAAGTAATTTTAATTCATAAAATTGATTATCATTATTTAAAAAACTAAAAACGTGCTGAAGAGATTTGTAAGGGTTTTGACTTTGGAATGAACCAGGGACCACTTAAAATATTATAGTCGGTACCACTCAAGTGTACTTCAGACAACTTATATTATATGTATGAGTAGCGTGTAATATTTTTAAAATTTTCGTATAGCTTGCCAGAAGTATTTATTGCTATCGGAGGCCAGTAAAAACGAATAATTGCTGTGCAATGTATTTTGGTCACTTTTGTGTTATGTATAACTCAAATAAAAAACTTTACCCAAACTGGCTGACTTTTATTAAGAGAGTTCCAGAACAACCAAAATTTTAGGCTCATAATCACATTATACTGTCGAATGAACATCCATTCATATATTTGATGTGAGGCATATTAAAACATCAGAGCCAGAAATGCTTATGTAGCTATAAATCACATCCCTATAAATCACAGTCTACCTTGTATATATGTATGTGCGCAAGTTAGTAAAGTACATCCTGGATAGAAAAGGATCCGTTCTTGTTAATCCATTACACGCCCAGACAATCCAGTTGCTTGTATAAAATTTAATAATTCAAATTCAATGCAAATTTGTGCTAAAGACATGCTGGGACATAAATTTTACGCTGTTCATTAAAGCGAGTTTTCCTCGGATGTGCGATAAAAGTGATAGGGAAAAGGATAAGAAAAGTAGAAAATAAAAGCAATGAAAAGGAAGACTTGTGAAAAATGAATTTTCCTGTACAATTTATTCTCATGTTAGAACAAAGGTCATGACAGTTGATTTTCTCTTTGTCTGAATGACAAAAAAAAATGTTTTTACAATTTTATGAATTACCATTCGTCCTTAATGTCACTTATGCAGTTCCCTTGTAAATTTATACGCCGGACACTGACATAACAAAGTGGTGATAGTCAATTTTACAATAGGAAAAAAATATTTAACGATTGCTGCAATATTCTGTGATGGTAGGAGCATACTCGTAATACTGGCTAAACCCTTGAAGCGTTTAAAAAACTTAATAATAATTAGCTTTTATTTATAATATCATACTCCTTATGAGAGTATGCTTAACATCGTTGATAATTGATGCAGAAATCTGCCTGGCTTCTAGTAATGGAGGGTGTCAATGGCACAATTTTTGCATAAATTAGCACCTCTCCAGATCTTGTGCGTTCATTATGCAGAATTTATGAATTTCATGACCAATTCTCATTGTTTACTCTTTCACGTAGGGTTGTTGTTTCACTGCCAAGAAATTCGTTGGTTGGCAGTTTATGCATTTAGATTGGCAAATATTGTAATTTTTAGTTTACCAATTTCAAGCCTGTTCGCACGATAACTCGAAATCGAGTTCATTTAGAGAGCTGAAAGTTTTCGGAAGGTTGCCCCAAAAAAATTTAACTTTTCATTACATACAGGGTGATTCAAAACAAGATACCTTCCGGTATATCACGCGATTCCTTGAGGTAAGCTGATCAAAAAATTGTTTCACATGGTAGAAACTTCTACAAATAGATGCGAAAAGCCATATGGGCAGGCCATAACAGAGGGTGGGCCATGAGGGCCATTTGGCTCAGGCCCCGAGTTGTGAAAGGGCCTCTATTTATTTCCTAATTTGGTCACAGTAGGTGCGGAAAAATTAAGTTGAAATATTATTTTGAGTATTAATTTATTTTATTTTAACCAAAGATTTATAAAATATAACGATACAAAAGTTATAGTAAAAATTTCAAGTTATTGTTATATGTATGTATAAAACTTTTTTACGTAGTAGGCCAATTGCATAAAAAAGAATATGTTGATCTCTGAAAAATTCAAAAAATTTTAACGTAGTAGGCCAATTGCATAAAAAAGAATATTTAATTTTCAATAATTAAAAATTTAACTACATTTCCTATTCAGTACAGTTTTAATTTTCCTATTGAGTATAGCTTTTGGTTCCGTACTATAAATTTTAGTGATTATAAAATTAGTGTTTTTTTTTTTATTGTTTAGTGATATTTGTAATCTGTAAGTTTAAATGGAGTTAATATTAAAAATAGTTCTATTTAATTCATAAGTAATTAATTTTAGGAATATAATGAAAAGAACATATCCGAGTGGCGCAAGCAAGAGACGACAGAAAAAAGAACAAGAAAAAGCCAAGCAAAGTCTGTCACGATTAACGAAATTCTTTAATAAAAAAAACATCCCTGAACAGATTATCAATCAAACAGTCAATCCTGAAAATGAAACTACTCATGCTATTTCACAAATGGCAAATGATGCTGAAAACAATAAATTTCCATATCGTCTGACGAAGAAGGTTTTAGCGAATGGAGAAATTTGCAAGAGAGATTGGCTATGTTGGAGCAATTCAAAAAAGTCATTATTTTGTTTTCCCTGCTTCCTACAGGATACGAAATTTGATGCATCAGTTCTCGGTAGCCAATCAGGATGGGATATTTTAAGAGGATGGAGGAAATTGAAAGATCGCGTACCCGCTCATGAAAATTCAATTATTCATAAAAAAAATTATGTCCATTGGAAATCAGCAAGTAGATCTGCATTATTAAAGTCCTCATTAGGATCATCTCTACTGAAACAACTAAACTGTGAGGCAAGTAATTGGCAGAAAGTTCTTCATAGAATTTTGGATGTTATATTTTTCCTAAGTGAGCGTGGTTTGGCATTATTTGGTTCTAATGAGAATATTGGAAATTCGCGGAATGGAAACTTCTTAGGTATCATAGAATTGCTCAGTAAGTATGATCCAGTTTTATTCGAACATGTAAAAAGTGTTCGTGAGTCACAAGACAAGCACAAACGTCTTCAAGTTCATTATTTATCATCAAGAATTCAAAATGAATTCATTCAGATTTGTGGAAAATTTGTGCAAAGAAAAATTACTGAAGAAATTCTTGATTCTAAATATTTTTCCATTATTTTGAATGCGACACCAGACTGCTCACACCAAGAACAAACGTGTCTTGTAATTCGTTATGTAAAAATAATAAATAGTGCATCGTATTCAATTGAGGACAGATTTATTACATTTGATTCATTTACACAAAAAAGAGGAATCGAAATCGCTACGCGAATTATTGAAATTCTTGAAAATTTTGGCCTTGATTTTAATTTATGCTTTGGGCAAGCATATGATAATGGTGCTAATATGGCAGGACAGTATAACGGTGTGCAAGCAGTGCTGCTTGAGCGTAATCCGAATTGCATTTTTTCCAGTTGTGGAAATCAAACTCTTAATCTTGTTGGAGTTGACTCTGCTGAATCATGTAAAGAAGCAGTTACATATTTTGGGAGAATTCAACAGATGTATAATTTTTTTAGCAGCAGTCCTAGAAAGTGGGAGATTTTAAAGAAATATTTAGCTGTGTCACTTCATACAATATCAAAGACAAGATGGTCTGCTCGAATTGATGCTGTTAAACCAATTTACAATAATCAGTCAAATATTCTGGCTGCTTTAGAGGAGTGTAAGTCACTAAACCTTCCACCGCACGCACGTACCGAACTTCAGTCAATTTTTCAATATTTGGATACATTCGAATGCATTGTGTTGACAACAATATGGCTTGAAATATTAACGTTATTGCAACAAACTAATTTAATTATTGAAGCACGCAATGCAACACTTGACGTCGAAATGGAAAATATTAACAATCTTATTGCAAGGATGAAGATAATGCGTGAAGAGTGGGGCAGATTACTCTTAAGTTCAAAAGAGATTGCCGTACTTTCCAAAATTTCAACTGATTTTCAATTAACTCGTCATATTAGGTCACAGTTTGATGCTGAAGAACATTATAGAGTTAATGTTTTTATATACATTATTGATTCGGTTATTTCAGGCTTGACACGTCGCTTTGAGTCTTTACGCAAAATTTGCCAGACTTTTGGATTCCTTTAGACTCTTCAAACTTCATCAGATGAGGAAATAAAATCGAGAGCAAAAAATATGCACTTAAAATATCCAAAGGAAATTTCAAATGAAATATGTGATGAAATGATATTTTTAAAAATATTTTTGAAGTAAACTTTGATATAGAATCATCTCCAGCTAAGTTGCTGCTAAACATTTTAGAAAAAAACCTAATTGGATTGTTTCCAAATATATCAACAGCTTTAAGAATATTTTTAAGTCTACCTGCCTCCGTTGCTTCAGCGGAACGCAGTTTCAGTGTGTTGAAAAGGGTTAAAAAATTTAACAGATCTGCAATGAGCCAAGAACGGTTGAATGGGCTATCAATATTACATATAAATTCAGATATTGCACGAAATATTGATTTTTCAACTATTATAAAAGATTTTGCTACAACTAAAGCTCGAAAAGCTTATTTGTAATTTAATTATTAATATCATACTTTTTAAATAAATTAAAAATAATAAAAGAACTATGTAAATTTGGTTTTTTTACTCAAACAAGAGGCCCCATATTTTTTATTGGCCTGGGCCCCCTCTCAGCTCTGCAAGGCCCTGCATATGGGTATTCATCTATGGTATCGTAATAATTGGTCTTAGCCAAATTCTAGCTTCTGACCTTGTTTCATATGAAGTAAAATTGAATCTTCTTTCTTCAATAATCCAAACAAGTGCTTAAGCATTAGGCTGTGCTAAAGTAGATACTTAAATTGGAAATAGCAAATTCAATTTACCTTAGTACAATAGTTTCAATAACTTAATTGGATCCTATGAAATAAATTTATTAAAAATGGTCTATTTTTTTTTTATTTTCAGCATGAATTATGCTCAAAATGACGATGTATGATATCTCTTATTAGTTAGGATGTATATCGCAGATAGATCAGTCTCATTTATCTAGCTTTAAGCCCCACTAAGATTACATTTTTTATTTTGAAATAAATGATAATTTATTGAAACTTTACAGGATAAAAGACTACTATCTCTACAATGCAAGTTTCTCCAAGTCCTAGAGGTCACAATTTTTATTTGTCAGTTTTCTTTATTGTCGATCCTTAATCGCATTTGTGAGCTTTTTAACTTTTTCATAATTAATCGTAGTGCCGTCTGGCATAGTGAATTCAGTATGTATAGCATCTTGATAGGTGAAGAAAAAATTCGGCATCACTTTTCCATACAAGAAACCGTCCGGCACCACGTCGGATGCGGTTTTCACTTAAGTGAAATTAACTTTGTTTCTTTCTAAGAAAAGTTGGGACAAGTCTCGTTCCTTGTCACTATACGATTAAAAACTCATTTTCTTCCCTGCAAAGATGATCCCAAAATGCGAGAGCAGCTTGAAAACGTTTCTCTTTGTATTATTCTGTCAATAACCAATGCACAAATCGGGCACAAACTTTTCGAAACTTTGTCGACTTTGCAGATGCTCAGTGATTATTTGGTGCACACTTTCATATGAAATCCCAAACTCATTTGCTGTCTCAGCTACATTCAACGTTTAAGCTATAGCTTATTAAAGCTTGTTTTTTACAGATTGAAGCTTGGTTGTAGATGTGTAGATGAGAGAGCACGAAATTTTGAACGGTAAAAATCGGAAACTTATTTAAAGTCATAATAAATTCCAATGCAAAGTGTCACGATTTTTTTTGTAGTCCAATATCTGGAAAATACATCGAATGCAACTATTTATCTCTTTGTGTCGTCCAATGTATTATCTGCATTATATCCACTCCAATTTTTTAAGCAGATGACAGGCAAAAACATTATCTCGGCGATGACAATGATCCCATCAGTCATTACTTTAACGAAGAAACTAGAGAGATACCCATATAGAAGGCAAAGGAAACCAATATACGGTCACAGGAAAATACATAGAAATCACATAATCGAAAAAAGATCTGGAAACCAATGTCCCACGATCCAGTGTGGGTAGCACAACAATTGTATCAATTGCTAGAAGAAATTTATTAAATACCCTGAAAGACAACATCATCCTAAATAAAAGGAATTGTTTGAAACTTACGCAATACCTTGTTCGACGAACCTGAAAGGGAAAAAAAGGAAATTTACCACTTTCAAAATAAAAATATAACAGGCATCTTACCGGCACCTGGAGTATGCCACAGGTGCATAAGTCCCTCGATGACCTGAAAAGAAATTGAACTCAATTAGAAATTGAATTAAATACTTGTAAATATTGAACTATAGTACAAAATAAAATACAATTAAACTAATAAACAAGTAAAT
The DNA here is from genome assembly GCA_963924295.1 of Dioctria rufipes. Lineage (NCBI taxonomy): Eukaryota > Metazoa > Arthropoda > Insecta > Diptera > Asilidae > Dioctria > Dioctria rufipes. The sequence continues at coordinate 68,876,500 of OZ002740.1, read as the reverse complement.
GTATAATTTTATTAAGCACAAATGAATTTCCCGACATAAAACTCATAACCAAAGGAACAACATACAAGGCAATAAAACTACAAGTAATTTACCTGCCACAACTAATTAAACAGGTAAACCCAACAACTAGGCAACCTGTTGGGTATAAGCTGAAGATTGGTGGACATTTAAGGTGGCAAAGCACCAAAATAATCTCACCTTCACAGGTGTCCACCAACCTTGAAAAAAACCAATACAAACTATGGTAATCCAAAGAATATTTATAAATACCTGTAGATTATGATGTCCTGTGCTAATTGATCTACAAATCACTCCACAAAACACAATAAAAACTCTAAAAAACTAATAAAAACAAATCGTGCGCGTTTGACAGTTCGGATTAAAAATTTCACGGTGAACTTCATATTCCCATGACATGCGATACGTCAAATTGGGGTAAAATCGTCGCGCGATTTTAATGGTGCCGTTCGTTTCGCGGTATTTTTTGCGGGATTCGCGTAATTCGCGATTTTTAGATTTCTAATACACACTAACGAGTGCGAAACAGAAACACTGTGCGAGCAAGACAAAAACAGTGAAATTCAAGAGAGGAATTATCAAAATTCGTAAAAATCAATTAAAATCAAGAAATTTAATATTAAATCTTTATGGTAAATAGGCCAAAAAATGTAGAAGTCATTTTGGCATATACCAATAATAATTAAAATTCTTAATTTATTCACAAAAGGCCAATATTTGATAATTTCTGTTTATGGATAGTGAAATTGAAACAAATCTGTCTATAAAAGGCGTGTCATTCCTTCATTCGATCTCTTTTTCATTCGAGTTGTCATAAAGTCTACACATGCCAGTGGTCATAGTATACTTTCCATGCAAGTTTTTTCTTAAGTTATTTTCGGTTTTTGGACATCAAAATTGTTCCTCGGCTTCACTTCGGAAGTTTTTGTTGGAATACAAATCTAGCACCAAATTTCGTGGCCATTTTTTTGGAATTGTACAAATTCACATTAAGGTTTCAACAAGTAAAGGTTTATAAAGAACTTACTTGTCAGTATTTATTAAAAAAGGTAATTATTTTTTGAATTTTTTTAAACCGTTTGAGGTTAAGGGACAAATGTGATTGCATGCCACAAAGGTATAATTACTAGTCACAAATTAACCTAAACAAATTGTTCACTAACCATTAATAAAATTTATTCCCTTTCAGAAAATTTTTGTTTAATTAAAAAATGAATTTGTAAAATTTTTATTTTGTTTTGACATCTTGTGAAAAACATGCCATATGGCATATTTTACAAACCATGCTAAACCAATACAAATTTAACGTAGAATAAGTGCATTTGAATATTCACGTGTCTATTAATTAAGAAAATTTGAAGTATATAGTTTTTAAACAGATAAGGGTACCTTAAGAATCATAACGTAAAAACAGAATTAACGTAGAAACAGAATTAACGTAGAAACAGAATGAAGTAAAAACGCATAGGACTTTATCTAGTTCATGAAATTTCGTGTGATATTTGAGCAAATTAATAAATTAGAACTTTTGTTTAGATTTATATATAATTAATTGTGTTAAATAGATTTAAAAATTATAGAAATTACTTTCAATTGTTAGAGTCTTGAATTTGAGGAATTAAAGAAAATGAATGAATAACCAAATGATATCTTTAAATCGCTACACTACCTTCCACCATTTTATTTCAGCACGCAGCAAGTTTTCATTTGCAAACGCAGCTTAGGGTATGTCAACTATAGGAATTGATATACAATTTACGAACGCAGTGCATCACATGTCAATTATGGGAATTGGCATATTATTCACTTGTAATAAAAGTTTTTTTGTTTGCAATGAGTGACACAACCTAATTGTAAATTTAGCTTATAGTCTAACTATTGTATACTACTTAGCATAACTATTACTTAAAATAGCTAATCACTATTTCTCTACAGCTACGACTAATAAAACTTAATGCTACTAGATGAACTAATCTGAAATAGAAAACAAGCATTAGCAAAACGATTAATTTGTTATTGAATTGCACTTACCTGATATTACCTATTGCCTACAATGCAAACGCTACTGCCGGCTCATCACTCTAAGGATCCCAATGAACAATTTATACTTTATTATAGCCACGGAAATGCTCACACAACTCTTTATAAAACACACTGTTTTATAAGATTGTTGTTAAAAATGTTGTACGAGCTTTAAAAAAACTCCTATAGAGCTAATTGGGCACACTATATAAGGGTTGTGGAAGCTAATTTATAAAGCAATAATAAAACGTTTTAACAGTCTGCGAGAAAGTGTTTGAAACCCTTATAAAACCACTTGTATCTACAACTTGGTTGCGGACATATTTTATAGTAGTTGTGAAAACTTCCTTCCTGCAGTTATTTGTTAAAACTTATATGTATTTGTGTAATATGGATCTATTGTTGTCTTATTCTTTCTTTATGAAAAATCTATTATTAATTTACTTCAGAAATGTGTAATCAGGAAAAATAATTTATGAAATCAGACTTTGTCAGCTAACATAATTTTGATTGCAATAATGTTTTTGTAATGCTTAAACATTAATTTTCGATTAATATTGAAATAAAATGTCATGCAATTCTAATTTTATTGTAAAAGTTATACTTCTAGCTCGAAAAAATACAACGCGCCTAGTAAATTCTAAAAATAAATGAACTTAAATAAATATTTATTATTAAATATATTTTTAATGTTAAGTTCCAAATCGTTTAAAAAAATTAAAAATTAAAAGTGAAATCATTAATTTTTTTTTTGTTTTATTTGCGTGTTTATTTTGCGTGTCAGTAAATGAAAAAGTTAAATGCTAAAATGTTGCTCGCTGCAATTTATTCAATTTTTTATAAAATGGCCGAATGTTTTCACCTCACATTACAGCTCTTATAAAACATTTTAGATTCGTGTTAAATCTTCAGGATCGGAAATGTCAAAGTGCATACTCCAGTACTTAGTTTTACACAGGTTAATTGGTATTTGTGACGAACGGTTTTTGTTAAAGTATTTTGTGATATGTTTACAAAACTCTCCGACAACTAAATTGCTCCGAAAGCTAAATTGTTTTAAAAGGCCTTTCAAAGATTTGTTTCGAACTATTATAAAATACTTATAGAATAAATTAGTTTCCGGAGCAAAACTGTTTTATAAGAAGTTCGGAAAGCGTTCTCAGTGCTACATTATAAAACAATTTAACACCGGAACTCAATAGGAAAAAGCGGTACCTCTATAAAACATTTTAGTTTTCGTGTAGCTATTATACAACCCTTATAAAATAAAAATCTAATTGTTGCAACTAATTAGTTGCAAAAATGTTCATTGGGATAAGATGTCCTCTTAGGGTAAAATGTGTACCTGGAAACACAACTAGATCCATGCAGTCCTCTGGAACACGTACACGGGGAAAATGAGAGCAGATTACATGGGAAGACAACAGGATTAAAACAAGAACTTTGTCAGTTGAAATGTGAACATAGCCTAACAACACCGTAACTTTATATAGCAGACCTTCATCCTGCAGCAGTCGGAGTTGAATCCTTTGTTCCGAACGTCTTCAAGATATAAAGTAGGGAAGAATACGCTCCTTGGAAATGGCTGAGAGCACCCCAATAACAAAGAAAATGCACTAGAACTCAGCTGTTATCTGAAGTGGAGATTTATGAAATTCATATAACCCATAAATTGGCATGAAAAACACAGAAATGCATCAAGCATAATACAAGAAACAAGTCAAATATAAAAAAATCACAATTACGGAAAAATGATTTTCGAAATTTTTTAATTTTAACGTTCAAAGTTCGAATTCGGAACAATATTCGATAGTTCTTTCCTCCTGCACTATCGACTATTGCCCACGATGCAGTAGATACACAGAAACATTTTTATACAATTAATTCGCTGGGTTAAATGCAACCAACACATTTAGTGGAAAACATCTCGAAACAATAACAGTACCAATCCCACATAAACACATGGTCACAAAAAAGTACACACTAGAAATTCGCGACAATCGCACCTTTAGAAGTGCTGAAATTTGACTTTAAATTTGACTATAAAAGGAAGACACTACGAAGACTCGCTCTCTTTTGCTGCTAGTATCGAGCCGAGTCCATATGTAAAAGCGTAAAGTAATCTTCAAGATTAAGAGGTTTCTTCAAGCAAAAAAAAACAACCGTTAGTCAGGCGGTCATGGCAGAATTGTGGAAAGTGAAAAGCTATGGAGCGCGAGTTAAGTTTTATCTAAAACTTCTTATTAAAAAAAATTAAAAATTAAAAAAACCAATCTGAACTTTTTAGAAATTTATTTTTAAGAAAACCCGTTCGTACAATTGTGAAAAATAGACTGATTGCTTTTCTGACTGAAAAATATAATTTGTTATTCTACTTGATAAAAGAAATGCAAGCTAGTCAAATTAGAATTTACTAAACTGTGGGAAAGCTTAATGTGCTGTTTTCCCTGGGAAGGTACTGAGATTTATTTTAAGGTGTCGTATTGCGTCTGGGATGAATAATTACGTTTTTTCCGGTCAAGTTTGAGTGGTGGTGTCCGTAACTCGCGTTCAAATAATACCCTGTAGCCGAAAAGTTGTAAAAGGGTAAAACCAGTGTACCTGTGAGTTGGTGAATCAACAAAAGCGTGTGGAGATGGGGTAGCGGAGGAATTACCGTAAAGATGACATAAAGATAAGTAGGCAGTGCCGCATTTGTATCTTATCGCCCTTAGGCAATGTATATTAACGCGCCCCATAATCTGTAATAAAAGTTAAAAGTACATATGTACAATATGAACTAATTATATGTAGTTTTTTTTTTTTTTATTTATTTATTTAGTAGTAAGTAAAAATGTCATAGTGTACACATCAAAACTTTCGCCTTGATTTTTTGTCAGCAAAATCATCAATTATATCAGTATAATTAATATTTGACGTAAAATCAGATTCTATTGATAAAATAGATAGTCCGTTTAAGCGTTGTTCTTTTACAGAGGATCTTAAATACGTTTTCAACCTTTTCAACAACGAAAACCTTCGTTCCACAGAGCAGTTAGTTAAATGTGTGTCCAAAAATGTTCTTTTCTTTTATATTTAGATATACAGTTTCTACTTTTTTACTATACATATTAGTTTACTGAGTTCTAATATAGAATTTTCAGAATTTTCATTAGATTTCAAATATGATGCCAAGTGAACAAATTCTTCCATAAAACATTCATCTAAACGTTCTTGTATATCCGGTATAAATTTTCTGCATTTTCCAATATTTATTTAGGTTGGTATATAGTTAAATTGTTTAAAAATTCAAAGTTTTTGTAAATTAATTCATATGCTTCAAACCTCTTTTTCAGTTCTTCAATAAGACATAAGACAAAATCCTGATTGGTATGTAATTCCGATTCATCAATTATTTTATCATGAAACATTTTCCCTTTTCTCCCTTATTTTCTTTCAAATTCTTTAGCAAACGATATTTCCTTGCCCTAGATTCATAGTTTTCATATAAATTTGACATTGAATGTACGAATTCAATCAATGATTTGTATGGCTCAATAACAATCGACAAATCAATTTCCATAGATTGTAACTTTAAACTAGTGGCATTCAAGCGTTCGAAAATAGATTTCCAAAATGTCATCATAAAAGCACATTCGAGACGATTCATTTCATTATTAATATTTTGAGCTTGGCTTCTAACTTGAGAAGATACAGTTTCATCTTCTGATATTTGTTTTAAAGCTTTATAAATTCGCGCCCAGTTTTCATACAAGGCTTTTCTTTTAAAACATTAGTTAATACTAACCAACGACTTGTTGAGGAAGAAAATAAATTAAACAGTTCTTGCAAAAAATTGAAAAAGGATACTGCATTTCGGCAACAATCTGCCGCAAATTCTCCAACCGAGTTCATTGAGTGTGCTGCACAAGGTATAAAATGTACTAGTTCATTGTTGTCCTTAATTCGTGCTTGAAGTCCTGAATAAATTCCAGACATGTTTCCTGCGTTATCATAAGATTGTCCTCTCAAATTTTTTATTTCAATTTTATTTTCATTTAAATATTGTATCATTTCTTTCTATATATTTTCAGCTTTATGTCCTACATTTTCCAAAAATTTCAAAAAATGCTCCTCTGGAACTCCATTTTTTTTACATATCTAATAATAAAATCAAGTTGATCAGTATGTGATACGTCAGGTGTAGAGTCCACACTAATTGAGTAATATTTTGCTTCTCTTAGAACAGTTTTTAACCGTCGGTGCTGTGATGTATTTTCATGCTGAGATAAACATTCTGCCACATTTTTCCAATCAGAATAATCCGTTGTTGCGAGTGCTGAATCACCATCTCCTAACAATCGACAAGGAGCATAATAGATTGATTTGTTACTTTCCGAATATACTAGATAATGTTGCCATTTTGCAATTTTCTTCGAAAAATACTATTTAAATATCTTGCTACTTTATCGGTATAAACCTTCTTTGTTGATGAAAGACCTGTAGGGATGTTTTGACTAATGCAATTATTATTATTACATAAATATGTAATGGTAGAGTCATCACACCGTCTCCATGTAGCAGGATCAAGGTTTATTTTAATGTTGGTGTGATATTCGGATGATTCTTCTGGTATGATTCTTGAACAACTGGCAGATATATCAGTGTTTTGTTCTAAATTATTTGTCTCAGTATTTTTATTTTGTTCTAAATCATTTAATGTTTGAATATCAAGTGATGAAACATCTGTGGTGATTTCGTTATGTATTTCCAGAAGAGAAACACATCTACTTGCCTGTTCTTGAACTACTGTTACTGGTTTTTTAATTAAAAATCCATTAAGTTTAGTTGTTTTTTTAATAATTCCATTGAACTGTTTTTGTTTTTCTTTTGCTAATTTTCTATTTTGATAACCACTATTTTTCATACGCCCTTCCATTCAATTTATTCAATTTATTCCATCTTAAATTTTTAACAACAGCTCGTAAAACAAATAAACTACTAAAAATGTAAAAACCGCTTACCTTCAATTCAACAACTTTATGAAATTTTAATTATATACTAAAAAATTAAGACCAAATTCAAGTTTAAAAAAACAAATGACATGAAAACATTAAAATGCAATATTTTTCAAATATTTATCTTACTGCAATCATATTTTTAATAAATTTGAATTTTTGTAATATTACGTTTTTTGTTTTAAGCTTAGTACGGAATTCGAGTAAAATAGTACGGAGTTGAGGTAAAAAGTGACATTTCCATACAAATGTTACCGCTGGTAAAAAGTACCATTTTTCTATTATAAGATAGATGGCGTTTTGTAATTCTCCACTCGTTTTACTGAACATTTTTATGTGCGGGGTATTAGAATGCTGGTAAAACTTTGACATTTCTTTGATTGTTCACAAAGCGAGTTTATTTATTTATACGCTCGTACTTAATTCTTAATTTCGATTATATAATTTAATTATAATTACCTGTAAATTTAACATTAAAAAAAATTATTTTTTAAATTAGAAAAATTATACTTCACAAAATTTACTAAAGAAAAGAAAATTGTAAGCGCCGTTTTTCTCTTAGCGACACTAGGCAGTTGTCTAGGTTTGCCTATTAGTAAATGTCGGAACTGTATGTAGGTATAGTTTTTTATAGCGGTTCTCTTGTTGTCATTCGAAATTTTAAATTTTTTGAATGGTTATATTGATTTACTGAATAAGTTTGTAGAAATTTGCTTTAAACGTATAATTGATTGATTAGTAGAAATTTTGATTTAATTATAATTGGTGAATTTGTATCTCGTATATTCTCATTTTCTTTTCATTTTGTTTCAATGGACATTGAATATTTTCGTATTTTGAAAAATTAATTAGTATAAACATTACATTACTAACTTATAATTATGACCAATTTAATGGCCAATTTTATATTTGCTCAAACAGCATAATATATTTTTTTATCCTATTAAATAATTGTAAGTGTTTTATGAAATTCTTGTGTTTTATTTACTACCAGAATTTCTCAATTATCTACGTAAAATTCACAATTAGGTGGTGCCCTTAAGTTCCGAACACAGAAGCATCCCTAAACTAGCCGCAGCTGGACAAGTCAAATAGCAGCTCATCACTTGTCACTTGTTGTTTAGGGAACTTGCATTATTTGCATTAATTGACTCAAAACGGGATGACAAAAACATAAGGAATGCATTGTAATTTTCCATCTTTTTAATAATTTATTTTTACTTCAAAAATAAAAATATCTGTGCCTTTGCTTATTTGAGATATCTTGAACGGAAAATAGCTGCTATATCTTAAACGTTGAATGTAGCCCTTGTTGACACAATTACTTATTTACATAAATTAGTTTGCTAACGTGTTTAACCTTTCCATTCGTCATCGAAGTTTACGGCCTTTTCTGTCGGTAATCCTCTTATTATATCTATCGCCTGGGTAAAAGTTCCTTTATCATCGTATACTTTGCTTAATTGACAATGAATTTCAATTGGGTTATAATCTTTTCCTACACAAGACCAATCACTGTCCATCCATTTGCAAAGTAACTTCTTGATTAATGGCAGATTAATCTATTAGCTGCTCCAAGTGTAATTTTAATAGACCGATCCTCTTAACAATATTTCAAAAATAGGAAACCAATTTTGATGATTCAAGGCAGTACAGAGCAGCAAAATATTAACTTGTAATAAACTTTCATCCTCAAATGAAGGTCTTTCAGACGTTTTATAGTTGCCTCTATTTTAATATCCTTTTTATTATAAAATGCACATGGAAATGAATGCTACTCCGTATACCCATCTAATGATGCACAATAATTGGGTTATCATGAGGGGGTTAGATCTATATGGTACGCATCTGATAACAACAACACTTTGACCATGCAATCGATGTAGGCCCTCAACTTCTTCACGGAGAGAATCATAATTTTGGATTAGAGTTAAGTTGCAATACTATTTTTTCGCCCAGAGATATTTTTAAGGATAATGGATATTTTTAATTTCCACTGACATACTGTCTTCAAAACTTCTTCCGGAGAATATAAATTTTACTCAGAAAACAAGATTGAAATTTCTCTACAAAGCTCTCTGATGTTGCTACATATGACGCTGCATATCGGGTCTGCTGCAGTCCGGTATTTCACTCTACCACGCGTAGAATCTTAGTTAGTGTTCCTTGTAATGCTTCACAGGTGTACTTAATTATTGAGGATTTTAAATGGCATAAGTGAATCGAAAAGCAAAGAAACAAACTTATTCAGCTCGAAATGATTAACTTTGATATCAAACATAATATTTCCACAGATTCATCCGCCGTAAGACAGGTCTCTTCCTATAGTCCGCGCAACGAAAATTGAGCTATGAAGGTCACCAGAGGAAAGTTTTTAAATTTGTACCTACCATGTGCACCTGTATTCGAAATGGTAAAAGAACTTTCGAAGGGCATTGCCTGTGAAAAGAATAAAATTTTGATATTTTTGAATTTCTGTTGTATTTTCTTATAATTTTAATAAATATTTATAATTTTGTAAAAACAGTATTTATTGTAAATAAACTTCGGGACAGAAGCAATTTGCAGCTCTAAATTACAATCATAATGAATCTAAATTATTTTAAGAAATTTATGAAGGATTTCAGAATAATTTTGGAACAAGTTTGGTAAATAGGTCTCAATCAGAATACCCCAAATGGCTTGTGTCTAAACTTTAAATGAAAATATTTATATGTGTTATAGATACTGCTATTATTTGTGAAGTTGTTTATAGACCTAGTGAAGTGATATAAAGATAAATCTTTAGGACTTAAACAAAACAAAAAAAAATTATAATCAATAAGATTCATTAATAAAATCCCAAGAGTTTTTGGCAAAGAACGGAAGATAAAACTAATTCGATTAGTCAGCAATTTTTGGTAAGTAATGATCAGAGCGCGGAATTCCTGTTGCGTATTTTCAGATATATGGTAGAAATATCGCCAAATGACTGATAAAAATAAGCAAATTTATCTGTAAATAAAACCTCTAACTTAAGGAACACAATATAAAACATAATTGCGTCATAAAATTTATCTGACTTTGTAGAAAATGAATAAAATAACTTAATAAATTCGGTTAAGAGCGAGTCGGAGTGACGTTGTTTGAAGTGCATTTTTATAAATAATAAAGATTGATAATTTACTAATTGATAGTTTTTGTTTTATAGATTCCCAATTCGGTGCAACTTAATGCACTTTTCACCTTGTTTTCAGAATATTGTGTGTGTTATTTGTTGGTGCAGGAGTAACCATTGTCGCACAACGTTTTTTGCAGATAGTTACTATTTAAATGTTTAATACAATCTTCTGAAGATCTAGAGACATATTCTAGGGTACCAGCGGAAGTGGTTCCCGACTTATATTCAATTAATCTGGACCTTTCTTGATTCCAGATTTTCGTTTGGTTTATGTTCACAATTCGATGTACTTGCCATTGGAGCAGGAGTAACCATTGTCGCACAACTTTTTTTGCAGATAGTTACTATTTAAATGTTCAGTACTATCTTCTGAAGATTTAGAGATATATTCTAGGGTGCAAGCGGAAGTGGTTCCCGACTTATGTTCAATGAATCTTGACCTTTCTTGATTCCAGATTTTCGTTAGTGATATGTTCATAAGTAAGGTACTAAAATAATTTAGATTTCAAAGTGTTTCCTCACTGCTACCTTAATTATCTGGGAGATCGTACGAAAATCCCTTAGTGGGAAAGGCTACAAAGACTTCGTTTGGCAAAAAAGTTTATCGACACCTCTGGCGGAGAAACAAAAGAACTCATACTCCTTAGGAGGTATCACCTAAACAAGATTAGCTTGGCTGAGTTTTCATCTTGCCACTTCTATCGGATGCTCATGAAACCTTGGTACATATGCTGTGCAACTGTAAAGTTTTAGCCAGGTGGTGATTACGCCACCTCGAACATGGTTTTTCTCCACTAAACTACCTCAATCCGAGAATTGCTTTAGAATTTATAAACAGTCTAAACCTAGAAGGGGAGTAAATTGAACGGGGACTGACATGCACATATATAGATACATTTATATATATTTTTTGTTATAAATTCTTACATCCAATTGCACTTTAGAAATAATAAAAGATTAATTAAAATATCTCTCTAAAAAAAAACTACTTTCTCGATGTCCTTAGCAATATTCATTGGAGCTGTAGTGGGATTATTATTTTTAACGAAGACCACAAAGACATCGGCTCATCATGTATGACCTGCCAGCGAATTCAAACCTGGGGAATTTCACCATTGACATCGTTCTGCACAATTAATCAATTCTTAATATATTTAAATCGATTGAAGACATTTACCTTATCAGTGGGCGACAGAACAAGCAAGCAAAAGTATATCACTTTGAACATTGTAGCTTTTCGCCCTTTCTGGGTCAATTCGTTCAGGCTAAATGAATCATATTTACATATAATGTTTTTAAATACATTACAAGCTGTACACGTATAAAATTAAAGAATTAAATTACCGCCATATAAGGCCTACATCCAGCATCCTTAGTTTTTGCTACTGAATCCACTAATTGTCCAGATATGCCAAAATCACAGTTTTATATCTCCACGTCTGTGCAGAAGTATATTGCTAGGCTTCACATCACGATGAATAATTTCAAGTTTTTCTTTGAGATAATTAAGAGCATTAATAGTGGCAACAGTTATTTTAGCTAAAATTGATTCAGGAATGCGCTGCTTTTTCCTTTCTTAAATGTATTTATAAAATTTATCTAGAGATGTATCCATAAGCTCCATGCATATCCAACAGCCCCCCCCCCCTTTAAAGAGGGCCAAACAATATAATTGCATTCGTTTGATTTCACGACCTCTAGGTCCATAAATTGTTTTTGTTCCTTTTCATCTACTGCAGAAAGTACCATTTCATTTACAGCACCAAAGCACCTCGCCCAAATATTCCATATCATCTGATGTAAAATGATAAATCTCATGTGGGCCTAATTGTAATTTTCCTGATGCTTGAATACGTATCCTTTCTCGTGTGTGCCTTTCAGGAATTGGGGCTGGTTTTGGAGCATCTTGCACGCTTCATGTTAACTGCCTTCTTCGTTCACCAGTTAATTCTCCAGTGTTATTTGATAGATGAAGATTATTTAAATGCAAATCTGTAGCTTCCTATAAATTGTAAATCGTGAACAGTAATTAATGTAATATATGCAAATGTAAGTCATTTAAAAATTAAAATATTTGCTTACCTGCCCCCTACAATACAAGTACTTCATATCGATATTTTTGTACATTAAATATCGTTGTATCGACATTTCTATGGCCCAACCCAGACGAGAACATTTTAGGGGAGGACGGAATTTGGCTTAGACGTGCCAAACAACAATGTTCACATTACAGTTAAAAAATATTTTTGTATTGCTCTAAGTCGGTGTAGAATATCTATTTACCTTTCACCGAATCTATCATTCTCGTGCTCTTTTCTTTCCTACTGGTATCATGGGAAGAAAAGAGTCGGGAAATGACAGATTCGGAGGCAGTGGTTACACCGAGTCGCAAAAAAGAATTCACCAATAGTTTATAATTTCCGTTCAACCTGTTTGAACACTTACACAATTAAATACGGTATTCATATAAGATAGCACAGCGGGCAAAATTATTGTGATGACAAATGTGGGCACAAGTTCGCAAATGTGCGCGTGCTGCTCATTGTATCTAGTATTTTTTTTCGCTGGTATATTTTATTGTATTTTGTAAAAAAGTACTTGTAGTAGCAAAAAATTTTAAATTGCTGAAGAATTATTAGATTTGCTTTAAAGTTATAAAAAAATTTATAAATTGTTAAACAGGTGAAATTAATATCTAGTGTATTCCAAGCTTTATTTAGTTGCAGCGCCATCTTTTGAAAATTAAAATAAATTCTTATATACATATATAACGAATTTGCTGCACTTTTGTTTGTTAAGTAAATTTGATTGCGTGTGTTAGAAATTTTGGTAACTTATAAATAAATATATATTTATATATAAATATTAATTAAATTTTTCATATATTGAGTGAAAGGAATTGAAAAATGAAGAAGATGTGAGTATTTTTGCCAATTTAATAAATGTTTACATTTTTAGGGCCGACCAAGCCATAGAATAGAATAAAAAATTTGTTTATTTTCCACCCTAGCCACGTCCAAGACGTTGGGTAATATGATGTTACAAATATTTACATTTAGCGATTCTTAATTATAATTTATTATTATAATTATATAAAATTTATTTGAGTCAAAAGATACATTGAATATAGACTAAAGATATAGAATAGAATATTAATGGTGATATTAAATGTAAAATATATGAGATATATGTAACATAACAAAGTTACCAAAACATTTGCAACTCGAAAGATGTCCTGAAACATTAAACGTAAGCATTCCAAACAATATATTTGTTTTATTTAATCTCCAACCACATATTGCCCTTAACAGTGTTATTGCATTGAGTCCCAAAGTGGCGTCGCTACATTGCTGTGTATTATCAGAAGTGTGGGCAATATATATCACATATAATTGCAACTTCTCTTGTATTCACTCGACTTTATTTAATAAATCGTTTAATTCCATAGCAGCCTTCGGGTTGGTGAAGAGATTTTACTCTGTCTAGACTGCTTCATTAAATCAAAGAAGTCGCCCATTGAAGACATAAAAGGAGACATCACACCTGCAACGGGCGTCTTTTTTGTGGCATAGGAATAGTTTGGAAACTACTCAATTCCGATTTGACTTTACTGGATTTCCTTGCTTGTTCGCTGTGATTGTCGTGTTGAGCCTAATTAAAAATTGGCCTTAGCACCAGTAGCCCTAACAGTGACTGCGAGTTGGGCCCGATTTTGGAAGCTCTGTAATCAACTTGGTGTTTTGATTAAGGATATATCGTCATCATACTTCAAGTCCAGGGGAGTCTTGCTAAGTGCAAATCGTTAAATTCGCATTCAAATAGCCGGATCATACTCTGGTGGAGTTCTTAAGGGCAGACTATTCCTGTATATTTCTTAGTTCGTAGTGATTAATTTGGTATATGTTTATATTCTTTATATTTTTATATTCTTTATATGTCTATATTCTTTATATTTATATATGTTCCACTATTTTCAGCGCTGCAATATTTTGAAGCGGCTTGTAAGTTAGTTATTAAGCGGCAATCCATAACATATATGGTCACTTCCTCACTTTCGTTTTTTTTTCCTTTGCATTTGTGATAGCATTTCTATAAGTTCGTGTTTTCAATTTAATCTGTGCACTCTTACTGCACTCTCAGTTAATTCAGAGCTGGGTGCTTTTCTTTCTTTTGTAGATTACTGAATTTCGCTCATTTATTAACAGTAAGCATTATTAACAATAAACTTGGACTTGGACCACTTACAATAGTATGCACAAACATTTTTAAATACTTCGATCGTTTTAAATTTTATTTTTTCAATCGCTTTCGTTTTTTTTATAATCACTGCCCGATAACTTTTTCTTTGAATCTGGGGAATTCATTTTATGGCACTAATATAAAACAACCAAGCGAAATGACAATATGCTATATATCATATGGTTGAGCTAAACTTAATTAGATACCTGTACTCATTCAAGCATGCCTATAAAATTGAAAAAATGTTCGATTGCTTAATGCACATAAAATTTTTGCTGAATATATATACGTTAAGATACAAATATTAATTTCGCTTAAGAGCCCGGTCATACATTTATATGTAACAAACGTATGTATAAAATAAATGTCCATCCAATATGCATGCGTGAGCCATCCAACGTAAGAATACAAAGTTAAACTGCAACATATTTGCACAGGCTACAGTTAACACACAAGTATGAACGTTTCTAGTCAACAGTCATACGTGGTCATACTCAATTCTGATGATACATTTTGCTCATGGAGCAGAATATTTTAGTGCACCACCGCCAAGTAATAAGCACAACACGAGCTTTCATGTGTACAGAAATGTTCGTTAACTTACTTACGTTTACTTCTATTGTGGTTCAGCCTAATAAACGAGACTGAGATTTATTTAAAAAAACTGATACTTTTAGCCTAAATATATATCACATTCCGTAAGGGTTATTATCTTGATATTTAATGTTTACAATTTTGAAAAGTGGTAAAAGTGAAAAAATTAACAAATGGAAGTTGATGAATTGAAGATTTGTGCCTTCTATTAATTCGCAGTGCCTGAATGACATTTTATGTGTTAAATTTTAAAAAGTGGTAAAAGAGATAAAATTAACAATTGGAAGTTTATTTAATTGAAGATTTGTGCTTTCTATTAATTCACAGTACCAATTTTATTCCATTTTAAGTTTTACATTGCACTTTTAATAATTTAGTAATAAATTAACTGTTTGACACATCGCATTCTTACGGTCTCGGCGAGTAATATCGAGTGACGTACTCTTTTCCTGATTCAGAAAACTTTCTCGGGAAGTTTTTGTCGCCGAAAAACTCACTTTCATGCATTTGGGTAACATACACCCCACTTAGTACATTTCGCATATATTTTTACCGTTCTTTCTTTCAGGGAACTTAGTGATCTGTTATGAACATTTTTCTCATAGGAAGTCGTTTTCCACGACGCACCAATTTCGCACAATCACGAGCGGAGAAAAGTGCTCTCGCCGAGTACTATCAGTATCGCACTTGGGTAACATACATACGGGGGGAAGAATTATGCCGAAATGCCAAATTTCGATCGGGAGTACGGCCAGCATACCAGTACCTGTAGTACCGGCCTTTTTGAAATTGCACAATTTCTGAAATTTCTCATCGGGCAGCTGTACAGATGTTTATTTATGATTTGAGGTGATAATATAATAATTAAATAATCATTACGTGTTGTGAATTTGTGATACAGTAATTGTTTATATAAAAAACTGTGACCTAATTAAACACGGACACAATTAATTTCGGTAATCTTATAAGGAACTACGCGAAAGAACATTGTTGTTTGGCACGTCAAAGCCAAATTCCGTCCACCCCTAAAATGTTCTCGTCTGGGCTGGGCCATTGAAATATCGATACAACGATATTTAAAGTACAAAAATATCGGTACGAATTACTTGTATCGTACGGGGATAAATATCGATATATCGAATATCGTATCGGTATCGGCCATCCCTATTAATGACTCGTCATTGTCTGAAGCAGGTAAGCAAATATTTTAATTTTTAAATGACTTACATTTGCATATATTACATTAATTACTGTTCACGATTTACAATTTATAGGAAGGCCCTGTATTCCAGTTACAGATTTGCATTTAAATGATCTTCATCTATCAAATAACACTGGAGAATTAACTGGTGAACGAAGAAGGCAGTTAGCATGAAGCCTTCAAAATGCTCCAAAACCAGCCCAATTCCTGAAAGGCACACACGAGAAAGGATACGTATTCAAGCATGAAGAAAATTACAATTAGGCCCAAATGAGATTTATCATTTTACATCAGATGATATGGAAGATTTGGGCGAGGTGCTTTTGGTGCTGTAATGGCTGTGAAGAGCATTCGTTCTACAGTAGATGAAAAGGAACAAAAACAATTTATGGATCTAGAGGTCGTTATGAAATCAAATGAATGCAATTAATATGTTTGGGCCCTCTTTAAGGGGGGGGGGGGCGGCTGTTGGATATGCATGGAGCTTAGGGATACATCTCTAGATAAATTTTATAAATACATTTATGAAAGGAAAAAGCAGCGCATTCCTGAATCAATTCTAGCTAAAATAACTGTTGCCACTGTTATTGCTCTCAATTATCTCTCTTCTGCACAGAGGTGGAGATATAAAACTGTGAGTTTGGCATATCTGGACAATTAGTGGATTCAATAGCAAAAACTAAGGATGCTGGATGTAGGACTTATATGGCAGTAATTTAATTCTTTAATTTTATACGTGTACAGCTTGTAATGTCTTTAAAAAAATTATGTGTAAATATAATTCATTTAGCCCGAACGAATTGACCCAGAAAGGGCGAAAACTACGATGTTCGAAGTGATATACTTTTGCTTGCTTGTTCTGTCGCCCACTGATAAGGTAAATGTCTTCATTCGATTTAAATATATTAAAAATTGATTAATTTTGCAGAACGATGTCAATGGTGATATTCCCCAGGTTTGAATTCGCTGGCAGGTCATACATGATGAGCCGATGTCTTCGTCTTCTGCGTTAATAATAATTGTCCCACTACAGCTCCAATGAATATTGCTAAGGACATCGAGAAAGTAGTTTTTAGAGAGATATTTTAATTTATCCTTTATATGTATTTCTAAAGTGCAATTTGATGAAAGAATTTATAAAAAAAATATATATCAATGTATCTATATATGTGCATGTCAGTCCCCGTTCAATTTACTCCCCTTTTAGGTTTAGACTGTTTATAAATTCTAAAGCCATTCCGGGATTGAGGTGGGTTAGTGGAGGAAAACCATATTCGAGGTGGCTTAGTCACCACCTGGCCAAAACTTTACAGTTGCAGAGCATATGTTCCAAGGTTTCATGGGCATCCGATAGAAGAGGCAATATGAAAACTCAGCCAAGCTAATCTTGTTTAGGTGATACCTCCTAAGGAGTACGAGTTCTTTTGTTTCTCCGCCAGAGGTGTCGATAAACTTTTTTGCCAAACGAAGTCTTTGTAGCCTTTCCTAATAAAGGGATTTTTGTATGATCTCCCAGCAAATTAAGGTAGCATTGAGGAAACACTTTGAAATGTAAATTATTTTAGTACCTTACTTACGAACATATCACTAACGAAAATCTGGAATCAAGAAAGGTCAAGATTCCTTGAATATAAGTCGGGAACCACTCCCGCTGGCACCCTAGAATATGTCTCCAAATCTTCAGAAGATGGTATTAAACATTTAAGTAGTAACTATCTGCAAAAAAAAGTTGTGCGACAATGATTACTCCTGGTAAGTACATCGAATTGTAAACATAAACCAAACGAAAATCTGGAATCAAGAAAGTTCAAGCTTCCTTGAATATAAGTCGGGAACCACTTCCGCTGGCACCCTAGAATATGTCTCCAAATCTTCAGAAGATAGTATTGAACATTTAAATAGTAACTATCTGCAAAAAAAAGTTGTGCGACAATGATTACTCCTGCTCCAATGGTAAGTACATCGAATTGTAAACATAAACCAAACGAAAATCTGGAATCAAGAAAGGTCAAGATTCCTTGAATATAAGTCGGAAAATACTTCCGCTGGCACCCTGGAATATGTCTCTAAATCTTCAGAAGGTAGTATTGAACATTTAAAGTGTAACTATCTGCAAAAAAAAGTTGTACGACAATGATTACTCCTGCTCCAATGGTTAGTACATCGAATTGTGCACATAAACCAAACTAAAATTTGGAATCAAGAAAGGTCAAGATTAATTGAATATAAGTCGGGAACCACTTCTGCTGGTACCCTAGGATATGTCTCTAAATCTTCAGAAGATACTATTAAACATTTAAATAGTAACTATCTGCAAAAAACAGTTGTGCGACATTGGTTACTCCTGCACCAATAAATAACACACACAATATTCTGAAAATAAGGTGAAAAGTGCATTAAGTTGCACCGAATCGGGAATCTATAAAACTATCAATTAGTAAATTACCAATCTTTATTATTTATTAAAGTGCACTTCAAACAACTAAATATATAAATAAGCATTAAAATAAGTTCGGTTTTATGAAAAAATGTGTTGTGTTCCACTTCTCATGTCGTTCCATTCTTTCCTGATAATTTTTCCTAATATCTTCACACACTTAACTGAACGGTTGGTGTGCACTTTGATCCGAAACGTCACTTTTGAAAGTTGTCAAATTAAGTTAAAGTAGTTACATTTTGTAAATCAAAAGGGAATTGGACAACAAAGTTGCATTATTCGGTGCAATCGAAACTTCAAATGAGTTTTGGAAAGAATTGCTTCCTTTCAGGTATGGTAATAATTACGAACTCATTCATTTAATATAATAAATTTGTAAAGTTATAAAGGCATCTGCTTTTGAACTGGAGGACGATGATGATAATGATGTTATTATAAGAGCAGGAATTGATTTTTTACAAAGAACTCAACCCGATAGGAGAAGAATTATGGGGAAAGAATTGTATGCAAATATTCTGACCAAGAATTCCAATGCAATTTCCGAGTGTCTAGAGCGGCTTATAACTTTTTGCTGGAGAAATTATTATATCAATTCCGGCTAGAAGAAATTGAAAGATTGAAAGTAGTGTCAATGCCGAAAAACAGCTTCTTGAAGCTATTTGGTTGTTGGCTACTCCTGAATCGTACAGGTAATAAAACTGTATTTATATCTATAGAATATTGCTTTACATCGTCAATGAACTTATAGATCGGTTGAAGAAAGATTTGATTTAGCGAAATCAGCTTTGTCGGCCTATTCTTTCAGAATAAGGGATTTTTTTAACAATATAGCAACCGAAATAATAAAATTTCCATCAACAGAAGATAAATTTGAAATAAGGGCTCATTTCGAGTCTGTAAACATGATTGGTGTAATTGGAGTAATTGACGGATGTTACCTACCGGCAAAAGTACCACGTCAACAAAAAGCAGCGTAAACAAAGAGGACATGCTGCACTTCCGTAACACTACAAGCTGTTTGCGATCATAAAATGAAGTACTTATACTGCTTCATTGGATTCCCAAGCTCCGTTCATGACTGCAGAACTTTTAAAAACTCTGTCTTGTACAAAAACGTCACAGAAAATGGAGTTCAACTGGAGAAAAAATTCTTGGTGATAACGCTTACCCTTTTCTGACATGGTCCATTCCTCCTTTCATTAATCGTGGCAGACTAACGGGCAAGCAGAAGTATTTCCATGCTTCCTCTCGTGTTGTAATAGAGAGAAGTTTTGCTCTTTTGTTTGGAAAATTTTCGTCTTACTTTTTTACAAGCAAACACCGGAACAAGTGGAATGGAGAACTCGGGAATTCCATACTCGCTTCTCAAATCCTCTCAGTTGAGAATTTTTCGTCTTACTTTACCACAAGCAAACACCGGAGAACTTGAGAAGTGAAAGTAAGACGAAAAATTTTCAACTGAGAGTGAATTTGAGAAGTGAGTACGGAATTCCCAAATTATCCATTCCACTTGTTAATTCCCAAATTCTCCATTCCACTTGTTAATTCTCCGGTGTTTTGCAAGTGGAAAAGTAAGTGGAAAAATTGTATTGTCTTCTTTTGTTGCGTTTTATGAAGGTATCTAGGTACCTAGGAATTTCAAATTGAGTTATGTATTCACTGCGTATCCTGGCTATATTGTAAAAAACAAATTATGGAAATACATGCAATACTAACAGAGAAACAAGGATTTTGTCTCTCAAAGTTCCCGCTAAAAATTACAAATCACGCGAAATTGATCAATTTGGTCGTCGTCCAGTACAGAAGAGATGCTGTAAAATTTTTAAATATACACGGTAAAGCTTGTACGTAGGATGAAATCGCATCTACATTTTGTCCCCTAATTAAATATGTAAATAATTTTTGAATATGATAAATCGTTTTGGAAATAACTGTAAAAGAAGTGTAGCAGTCCTTATTAAGGTGAAAAATTGACCGTTTTTGGTACAAAAATTGACATATTTTCATCTCATCATTGCGAAGAACTGGTAAGTCCTGGAAATTCACTTCCCATGACAGAAATATTCACAACGGAGTACTAATGGATGTGAAACAAAGAACGGAAGAAATATATGCAAATTGTGGAAACTGGGGTGTATATGACCGTAGTGTAAAAAAATCGTTTTTCGGCGGTCAAAAGTCAGCTATCACGTTAAAACGATCAAAGACAAACTACACCACTCGATTACCCTCTCCTCCCTCTTTAATTTGGTACCAAACATGACGTAGTTTTAGCAACCGCCAAAATTGTTCACCCATATTTTTGTACTCTAAACCCTTAATCCATCAAAAAAATTCTAATACTCTACAGCCCTCCTACATAGAGTTAGGCGCCCGTGAATATTGCGATAGCAAAATTTACCGCCGAGGCCGCTCAAATCTGCAAATTACCGTTAATCGAAATAAAATATAGCCTATAATACCCATGCATGCCTAATTACCAAAGTGAATTCTTACTTTTTTTTTATTGGGCTTAGAGATCCTGAGCTTACCCCTGCGAATTATTGCAGCTCCTGATATTGTCTTATTTTTTTTTTTAATTTCCGTTAATCAGCTCCCATTTCTACCCCGAACTCTCCCCGCCCCTTTTCCTAAGCCTATCTTGTTCGCGCTGAGCTCCCATTTTTTTTGATACCATATACATTCTCCTTCTACTCTCCATTCTCTCGTTATCCCGGAAAAACTCGAGAAAACCTACCCTCGTATATCCCTCAAAAACTACCCCAACAAAAAAGAAATTTAAATTTATTTCGACAGTGAAAGATAATAGGCAGATGTACCTCACATATGAAAAAAAGTCCAACCCTCTACAACAAAAATTGATACCCTTAATCGTCCCAGGCGATTCGCACTTTTTCACATTTCTTACGTTTACCCTAATTCTCCAACCATGTTAGTGAATTGGGAATGAACTATGTTAGTGAATTGGGAATGGAGAATTAGGGAATTAAGAATTCTAAGAAAACGCAATTCTCATCTCCCAAATTCCCAAATTCTCCGTGCTACAGAATCCGGCCCCAGGTGTCCGAAATGTGCACATCAATGTGCCATTTTTACGCTGCGCTATGTAGCGTGGTGGCTCGGTGCGTTTAATAATTTTGATGTTTAGTGTATTCTTCCAAAAGTTGGTGCTTTCAAAGTTGACATTTAGCGCGGTGTTTTCAAATTAAATTTAATCAAATTTCAAAAACAAAATAAAAATGGAGCAAAATTATTATTTTGTTTTAAATGAAGACAATTCATTTTTGCAAAAGGAAAATACGGTTGGTGCTCCTAATAATGGTAAGAATTCCGCAATTTAGAAAAAAATTAATTTTTTAATAAAATAATTTACTTCAGATAATGAAATCGTTTTCATAGCAATCAACAAAAAGCTTTTGAAGATGATGACGAATAGCTCCTTTAGATTAGTGGATGAATTATTACCTCGAAACGAAAATATGTTAGAGGAAACAATTACCAAAGTTCAAGATGGTAAAATTATAAATTAATTTTATTTTTCAATTAGCTTTAATTAATTGATTAATTTTAATTCCAGATGGCAACACGTCATGGTCCTGAAGTGCAATATTGTTGCTTGTACAGTCTACAAAGACCATACAGATCAAACTGGCAGCACGACAATCCGGAATTCCACAATATGGAAAGAAATTTCGAAGGGGCTGGCTTCTGAAGGACATTGCTACACTTGCAGGCAATGCAAGTAGAAAATGTCATACTGGAAAACTAAGTATATGAAGGCAAAGGATTCAGCTGGTCCAACAAATTCTGGAGGGGTTAGAACATCTTTCCAATTCTTCAACGAATTTGATTGATGAATTTTTGGTAGCAGTCACTCCGTCCAACTACCACAGCAAGCCAGTTCTTCAAGATATCAACCTGTTTGTCCCCAAGCTCAGGAAATTGATGAATTGGAGGAACCTGTTGTTGGTTGACCCTATAGCAACAAGACGAAAATCAATAACAAATGTTAGAAATGGCGGAAGAAAATGTCATGCAAAATACATGGAGAATATACATAAACAGAACGAACTGTTAGAGAAGGCCACTGACACCTATAGGGAAATGATGACAAAACTTATAGATAAGATGTAGAAAATCATTTGTCCAAAAATTTCATTTGCCCATAAATCGAATTTGTAGTCGTAGCTAACATATTGGTAGTCGTGTTGTATGTGATTTTCGTCTTAAATTTTTAATTTTTATATTTTAATTCGCTCTAAATTTGTTAGCTTAGTCTAGGTAGCGCAAATTTGCCATAATTGCTAACCATGGTTTATGTTATAGTTATTTATTATTCTTTTATTCATAAATACTCCGTGTCTGTCTTTAGGTAAGTCAGCCTCATAAGAAGAGGTAATACGTTGTACCTCACTTTCTTAATTTTAATATTTTCTTTGCTTTTCTTAATACGTTTTTATACCTTACATTTCGACTTACCTTTATCGCTATGTTACCTGTTAATCAGCTACTGTTCTACTATTTTAAGAATTGCATTATCTCAGCAATGTGCTCATTTTCTTAATATCTATATTCCAATCCCTCAACCCCATCGTTTATTTACGTGGCGCTTATGCCGTGGTTTGTAATAAAAAATTATTGAATTTGAATTACATTGTTTCAGTAATGAACCATTACTTCTTCCCAATTATTTACAAATCTCATTTTCCGTAATGCATTATAGTCAAAATTTGTAGATAAAGACGCAAAACAGGTGATGTACAAAGGTGTACAGATGTTCAACAGTCAATGAGATTTAAGTCGAAAAAGCATTAAAAATAAAATAATTATATTATGCAAAGTAACTATTTAACAATTTAAGTATTTCAATATGTTTCTTCAAAGTGTCTTATCTACTTATCCTGTATAAAGGAAATTCAATGAATATTTTTCAGAGTATGAACAGTTCTTACGAGATCATATACCTTATTTATGCATAGGTATGTACATAATAAACATTTCAATTTTAATATTTCTTTTAGTCCAAAGATAATTGGCCATTGTGTTTCTTTCCATTACTCCTGCTTGATGAGTTTCCATACTATCTGGGCTCTGTGTTTCAGTATCACTTGGGACATTTTCACTTGCATAGATTTCAGCATCAACTAAATATTCCTCAATATTGCTGTCATTGAAGCTTAAGCATACATTATGCAAAACGCAGGCTGCCAAAATTGTTGCTAGAATTTGCTCTGTTAGATTCATGTCTCTATTCCACTGGTTAATTCTCCGGTGTTTTGCAAGTGGAAAAGTAAGTGGAAAAATTGTATTGTCTACTTTTGTTGCATTTTGTGAAGGTATCTAGGTACCTAGGAATTTCAAATTGAGTTATGTATTCACTGCGTATCCTGGCTATATTGTAAAAAACAAATTATGGAAATACATGCAATACTAACAGAGAAACAAGGATTTTGTCTCTCAAAGTACCCGCTAAAAATTACAAATCACGCGAAATTGATCAATTTGGTCGTCGTCCAGTACAGAAGAGATGCTGTAAAATTTTTAATTATACACGGTAAAGCTTGTATGTAGGATGAAATCGCATCTACATTTTGTCCCCTAATTAAATATGTAAATAATTTTTGAATATGATAAATCGTTTTGGAAATAACTGTAAAAGAAGTGTAGCAGCCCTTATTAAGGTGAAAAATTGACCGTTTTTGGTACAAAAATTGCCATATTTTCATCTCATCATTGCGAAGAACTGGTAAGTCCTGGAAATTCACTTCCCATGACAGAAATATTCACAACGGAGTACTAATGGATGTGAAACAAAGAACGGAAGAAATATATGCAAATTGTGGAAACTGGGGTGTATATGACCGTAGTGTAAAAAAATCGTTTTTCGGCGGTCAAAAGTCAGCTATCACGTTAAAACGATCAAAGACAAACTACACCACTCGATTACCCTCTCCTCCCTCTTTAATTTGGTACCAAACATGACGTAGTTTTAGCAACCGCCAAAATTGTTCACCCATATTTTTGTACTCTAAACCCTTAATCCATCAAAAAAATTCTAATACTCTACAGCCCTCCTACATAGAGTTAGGCGCCCGTGAATATTGCGATAGCAAAATTTACCGCCGAGGCCGCTCAAATCTGCAAATTACCGTTAATCGAAATAAAATATAGCCTATAATACCCATGCATGCCTAATTACCAAAGTGAATTCTTACTTTTTTTTTATTGGGCTTAGAGATCCTGAGCTTACCCCTGCGAATTATTGCAGCTCCTGATATTGTCTTATTTTTTTTTTTAATTTCCGTTAATCAGCTCCCATTTCTACCCCGAACTCTCCCCGCCCCTTTTCCTAAGCCTATCTTGTTCGCGCTGAGCTCCCATTTTTTTTGATACCACATACATTCTCCTTCTACTCTCCATTCTCTCGTTATCCCGGAAAAACTCGAGAAAACCTACCCTCGTATATCCCTCAAAAACTACCCCAACAAAAACGAAATTTAAATTTATTTCGACAGTGAAAGATAATAGGCAGATGTACCTCACATATGAAAAAACGTCCAACCCTCTACAACAAAAATTGATACCCTTAATCGTCCCAGGCGATTCGCACTTTTTCACATTTCTTACGTTTTCCCTAATTCTCCAACCATGTTAGTGAATTGGGAATGAACCATGTTAGTGAATTGGGAATGGAGAATTAGGGAATTAAGAATTCTAAGAAAACGCAATTCTCATCTCCCAAATTCCCAAATTCTCCGTGCTACAGAATCCGGCCCCTGAACGCTTTGGTGAGCTTTGAAGTGCTGGGGAAATGACAACGCTTCGGTCGCCTGAACGACATGGTGTGTAAAAATGTGACACTCTGCTTGCGGCTGAATGCACGGCCTGTATGAAACTTGAGAATTCTGATTTATTTTCATTAATACGTGAGAGAGGGAAAGGAGGGGATGTGGATGACAAAAGTTTGTGTAAATTAAACGACACCAATTTCTCTTATTTTTCTTTTAAAATCGTGCAAATTTTATTTTATTTTTCAAATAAACACTACTTATTATGATTTATGAAAAATTTAAATAGCGTCGGATGTTTGGAGTGGACTGTATGGAATAGATGAGTGTGATTTGGGTTTATTGGGATTATAGAAAAGAATGCACTTTCACTCAATTCGCCAATTACGAATACATTATATACTACTCTATTCTCACTATAATTTAAATGTCCGACTAAAACTATTTCGTAAATACTCGATGCTGTTGATTGACTAGTAATTCAAAAATTTATTGAATGCTGATGACTTATACGAACTGATAAGCGATGTACCATGCTCTTCTCTCTCCGGGTGCTCAATAATATTCAATGAGAATTATAATAAAGAATGGTAAACAATTGAAAACAGCTCGTGGTTCCTCTCACTTCTATCATCGAAACCTCGACGAAGACTGCTATATAAAAATCTCTTCTTACAAAAATCACCCGAAGGGGCACACGTACCTGAATTTGCAGTAGATTAAAACTGCTGGCTGATCTGTTTTTTTTTTTCTTGGGAGCGGAATTATGGTTTCACGTAGGAGGACTACATATAAAAAAAGTATTGAGAATTATTTTGTAAAGTTTTCGGGTGCACTTATGTTTCTTGGGGGATCTGTAACATATAAACTCTCTGTACTCTCAGTAACTTTAGAAATTTTAATCTATGCAATTCCATTGGCTGTAGGCATTATCAACAACTTGTAAGTGCAATGAATATAAAATGTCGGTCATGGGAATACTCGTGAGCTGGTATACTTCGCAAACAAAATGCTTGTTAAAATCCATGCACGAACACTGCGGGACCTGGCACACCCCAAAAAACTTCTAGCTACGCCAACGGTAACTACTTTCTGGTGTTGCCATATAGAAATTTAGGATTTTTACATATACAGTGAAAGCGATCAGTCCTAGACGTTTCTATTGCACTGAAAAGTTCTTAAGCTTATAAAATGCTATGAAATTACATATAATCATTTTTACTGTACAAGAAATCGTTCTAGAAATAAGTGCGAAAAACCATTTCAAAATCAAAGTTGCACAGATGAGTGACCATACGAAATTACATACGGGCAGTCATCTAGGGTATTATATGAATTAGTCTTGACCAATTCTAGCTTTTTTGCTTGTTTTTATTGCAATCCTTTAAACTAGCCCTTTGAAACGATGCCTAAAAAAACTAATACATGCATATATTAAAAATCAAGAAAAGTATTTAATAATCTTTGTCATTTATGTGCGCGTCATGAAAACCTAACACTGCCAAATTTCAAATTTGTGACAGCAGACGGACGAACACACGAACAATCTTATAATGGTTCTTTTGTTGTACGGAACCTTAAAAATTACAAAATTTTGCTCAGGTTAAAATGGTAAAGCGGCAAATCCAAACAAAAATAACCGTGACCTTGATAGCTCAGTTTTCATAGTGCAATCTATTGGTGACATAGCTTTCCATATTGAGAATAGAAAACAACGAAAAAATTCCATTACATTATCTAAACCCCTCTCGACTCATATAAATTTGGACTCTGATTTATTGAACACATATTTCTCCAGAACTTTAAGAGTATTCATCCGAAGTGCTTTTACCTGATATGAATTTCTTTATTCCTTCCTCCTGTTCTTCTAGAAAAGTTGTGATAGTAGAAAACATTTTCCTTGCTGTCCTAATGCTTTGTTATATAATAAAGTGCGTGTCCGAGTCCAACAAGTTTTATTTTCAATTGCAATTTGGACTCTCGAAAAATTCTTATCGTATTCCGGGTATGTTTAGGTTCGCATAACATAACTATAAAACAATAGTCCTGTGTATGTTAACACCTTTCTCAGGTAGTCGTGTTAAAAAGCGAAACAAGAAAAGAATTTGTAGGCTTGCCAGGCCTAGGTCTAATATGCTATGCTTGCTTGCTTGTTCACGATAAATTACATGGTATTACCTCCAGCTAGAGCTGGACACATACTTTAAGAAGGCAACTGACGTCGAAAGAAATGTAACCCCATAGAGAAGGAATATTGGGAACTATTACAACCGATGGTAGAGGCATATATCAAGCTAAGGTCTCCCTATTTGTATCGATCTTTATGGCTCGTTTGTATCGTAATGAGGAATCTGCGTGAACCAGTACGTTTCTCATTACCAATATGCAAAGGGCTTTTGACTTCAGGTTGTAAGGTGGTAATTAAATTTAATATGCTTTGAGTTTGGTACCCAGAAATGCTTTGCACTGCCATGTCCACATTTGACTTATTGTTGGTTTTTAATGTTGCAATTAGTAAGTTGTATGTAAGTTAGATTAGAGAATTCATTAGAAGTTATCAAGTGAAATAGAAATTGCTTATGCGTTTCTTTATCTGATGATTAGTTTCCTTCATGTTTAACATAATTATCTTAATGGATCTTTGCAATTCATTATGTTTTCCACCATTGCCACTGTGTTATAATAAGCTATATGAACTAAGGAAACAATGCAGATTAAAATTATTAAGGAAAAAATGCTTTACATTTTTTCCTATTTTAAATTGTCACTAAAATTTTCAAGCTTTTCATAATAAATATTTATCGAAAAATGCGATTTTAGTTACTAAACGAACGATTTGTAATAGAAGCTAAGGCGAACTTTATTGATAGCGAAAATTCTCACAGTCACAGCATGATATGTTATTTGCATTATCTGTGCTTCTCCCAAGATGCCTCAGTTGATATAAGGTCATTAATCCTTACTAAATATGGCGCTGGTGGTGTTTTGGGATTTCTAGACATCGTAGCTGGCTTCTTCTTCTATATCTATCTAACATCTTATTCATTTTCCGTTCCAATGAACGCAGCGGCATTCTAGCTAACAAAATGTTCAGTCAGAATTAAATATCTTAGCGCTCAGCATTTATTTATTTGTATCGTCGCGACATAATTTCAACATATCAGAAATTATGTACGCCAAGAAATTATCAATTTGCACATATTTCCAAATCCAAGCTTTCGTTTTTGCGTCTGTTGTATGAGTTATTGACCCATGGCTGTAGATAGGGGAGGGCATAGAGGGGCAATGCCCTACCTTAAACTGACAATGCCCTGCCTTAAAAATTGCCAACTTATTCCGTATTCTGCGGCGATGTCATAAAAGTCTTCGCGGCGAATCTGTATGATCGGCAATTCTGACTAGCAACCCACTATTGGGCCATGTTTCCGTTGCTTACCTCCCACCTCTTCCTGCCATGTATGAAGGTAAGACGATTGGTCGACTACTTGAACAGCTTTGGTCAGGACATTGCGCTGTTACGAAAGTAGTATATGAAAATTATTCTCTGATTTTGAAGACTCCAGATAAAATGAAAAATTGAGTATTGATGATATTGCAAAATTTATTGACATCAAAGGCGTTATCTTAAAAATGGAAGCTCGACTGGCAAAGATAGTAGCAAAAAAAAAATATTGTGTGTTCTGCAATCGGCTGATGCGGCCTTACAGGCTTTACAGGGTCGAAGAACGGATTGATGGATGCCATATCAATAATAAAATGTGTCCAGAAAGAAACTGTGATTTGAACAGAGACAATTTTGGAAGAAGCTGAGAATACCATATTTTAGAAAGGAATCTTAACATAGTTACCAGAAAAGAAGTGACAAGCAAAGGCAAGACTTCTGGAGGATTAAATGCTGTATGGTCCATCATATTCTCGTCAAAACATTGCTGACATAATTTAAGCTCCACTATTTAAAGCGGAATATTATAAAACTGTAGGCATAATAACAGCTGAAAACAAGACTTGCACACAATGAAGATCTACTAGATTCAATTTTGTGTCTTGATGAGTTAGGCAACGTTTAGGTCTATTCAACAATTAAGTATATAATTATTGTGGAGAAATTATTGAGAAAAACTCAAATCTGCAATTGCAATTACTTTTTAGGTATTAAAATTTCTTCCAAAGAACAGTCCACTGATGTGAAAAGGGACTTGAATTAGCCGAATGGTTGAGGAGATCAGAGCGAAAAAATATTATTAGAAGTTCTATACCGACAAAGGGAATCCTATAGAGACAAGTATGAGCTAATTGTATTAGTGGCAACATTCAGATATAGTATTGCTTTATGCGAATCTACATTTTCGACACTATTTTCTATCAACTAGGTTGAAAGAATGGCGGTTTTGGTGTTTCTAGCATTTGAACAGACAAGAGCAGACAAAAAAGATATTGACGAAGTGAACAACCGAAAACTGCAATTACATTGAATATTTTTACCATGTTGTGTTTCTTGTTTGGTCCATTTATTTCTTTTTATTGTAGATACCTGTTTTAGTTCACGTATAAAAAAAATGTAATAAAATTAGGATTCTAGAAGCTTACTTTTTCAAAAAGATTTCCCTTGACCTGAACAGATGTATCCCAAATGCATAGAAAATTTGCGCCCTACTTCAAATTGTTGATGCCATACCTTAAATTTGGTTCTAGCTACTGGCCTTTATTGACCCAGCACAGATGACGGGAAAAGGATTATTTAAAATATTTGCATCGTGGCAGTACTGAAATCACCTTTCAAAGATGACAAATGACACAAGTTTTATTGGGATTACTTGAATAGAGTATGATAAATTGATCAAAAGTTCCAATGCCATAGCCGCAGGGTAAAAATGGGAAAGTTTGTGAGAAATCCAAGAGCCTTTCTTTTATGCAATTTTGATGTAACAAAACAAAATTATCTTTCGGTATTGGTCTATATAAAATCAAGGGTTGTTTTAAGGGATTTGTGTTTTTTTTTTTTAATTTGCATCACAAAAAGAAATCTGGTTGTACAAACATATAACAACCGGTTTAGGGCTGCATTCAACAAGAAAATATCATAATTTGTAAGCGATATAATATTTTATATTTTCAACCATTTGATATCCCCTTGAAAAAATAGGCGTTTTTTATTTAATACTTCACAATGAGGTTTCTATACACTCCAAAAGTTTTTGTTTAAATTTTGGGGAAAAATTAAATATTCGTTAAATTCAACGTGTTGTAAGTACACTAAAAAACAAAGATGCTGTAAAATTCCAAACCTCCGCAAAAAAACATTAGATGTAATATATATGTAACAGTCTTCATGACGGAAATATAGAATTTTTTTTTTTGTTTTCTGGAAAAATAAGTGTAAAATAAATACAAAAACTGACTATTGTAAAATTTGAATGTTATTACCCATTTAGTTTTTCAGTTACATTTTGTTCATTTTCATATAAACCGTGCATATTTCCATGCGGTGTTCTGGACAATCATGCTTCTGGCAATTACCACAAAAGACCTTGGACTTGGGCTTCCAATCTTTTGCTAGGGGGCCTGAATAATTATTATTATTATGAGGTGGATCCTCCGATGAATAATTTACATAAATTCATCGTCAGCACTGTTTAAAAGTTTAGAGCCTATTCAATAGTAATTCATTCGGCAAAGATCTCTGTTGTGAATTAGGCGATCGCCAACAATACAAATATTCAATAATAATTTGAATATAACAATAAATAAATCATTATGTATGCACTCCCATACTATCCTGTTTACGCTAGTCATTCTTTGGTCACATTTTCCATCATATTACATATTTCAGTTTTTGCCCATACGAATATTTTGTATTGCAAGCCAGACCGCAACATAAACTCTTGAGTCCCTCATTTTCACATATAATTAGTGTACAAATTAAGCATTATCATTTTGCGCTACTGCTTCTGAATGAAGACCAGATATAAGGAGTCGAATAGGAATGATCGCGGCGAGCGCACCTTCAAAAGAAAATCCTAGAGGGATATAAATTCAGTTTTCTATAATATTGTGAAATCTAAGTTTATTAGAATATAATTAAATTAAAATTTGGAAATGCATACTTGCTGAAATTTTGAAAAGTGAGTATAAAATGAAAACGTAAGCAATCTTCTTGTGTGTGCTATTTATTGGTTTTTTCTTCCTTTCCTCACATATTATGACATCTCGAGCAATACAAAATCGATTTCCTGTTACACAAAGTAATCTGATGACCGATAAAGTGGCAGGTATCGATAAGCTTGTACAGATAATTTTAAACATTATAGCAATTTATACAGCTCCTCCTTTAATGTACTCATTAAACCTATATCTAACTCATAGCATATTTCCAGATAAATACAAACGTGCCAGTGTTGTTTCAATACACAAGGCAAATGATAGACGTAATCCAGATAACTAAAGACTGATATCGCTTATTTCTAATATCGCGAAATGCATTAAGGCGAGGTTGGTCGGTTATCTGGACCAATGCAACATCATTGCAATTTATTACTTAGTTTTAAAAATAAATGTACCAAAAGTCAGGTAATTTATAATGTTACCAATTTTATAAATTGCCGAAACAAAAAGGAGAAAGTTATAGCGATATTCTTAGATCTTTAAAAGGAATTTGCTACGGTCAATCATGAACTTTTGTTATAGAAACCAGCTTGTATAATTAGAGACATTGCTTGTTTTTTTCTATCTTACCAACAGAACACAGATAGTCAGATTTGGCCAGGTAACAAGTGATACTCTTCGGATTAAATAGGAAGTCCCACAGAGAACAGTTTTGGGTCCAATCCTCTATCTAATCTATATAAATGAGTGTGTTAAATTATATTCAAACTGTTAAGAAGGGAGCATATTCTAGCGTTTGCAGATTACAGGGTTTTGATATTTTTTGGGAAAAACTGGCCCTTATTTTAGCACTAGTTGAAAGACGCATTAAAATAGTGTAAGATTCGTTAGTATGTTAAAAGTTTGCTTGAATCTAAATAATATATGTTTCGTCAAATTTGGGCATGGAAATATAAAATCAAAAGTTAATCTTAAGATAAAGTTTGATGAATAATATCCTCCGTGTGCGAAGTGATATATTTAGGTGATATTATGTTCAGAACCTTAAGTGATAAAAACATACCCTAAACTTATGTAAGCGGCTGAGGAAAACGATATATAAAATACTCCTATTACGAAAAATTTATATTAAAACTTAATCCTTTGAGAATGGTTTATTTTGCTTTAATGCAATCAGTTATTCAGCATGGAATCCTTACTTGGAGAGCTACATATGTATACGGCTTGATAAAACCATTGAAAAACTCAAGGCAAAATAATTAAGACATTTTTAAAGAAATCAAAATACTCCACCAAACAAACATACATTGAACTTAAAGTAATGAATTGACTGTAGACAATTACACATATTATACATACAGCAGAACATCTTAGAACAAACTACTGAAAAGTGAATTTTAGAATTTTAATTACAAAAACAAAAGTATTAGTTTTATGTAAGTGCACACCTCGACAATCTACTTACAACAGTTGTTTGACTGTAAAGTGGTATTCGTTCATAGAGATGTCATGGACAGTGTAATAGGCAAAATGGCTGTAATAATGTTTGTGACAGTTTGACAGTTCTACCAAGCCAAATAGCATGGGAAGGGAACAAATTGTTATAAGCTTTTTTGCTTGTCATTTTGCCCTTTTCCTCTAGTGAAAGTTTGTGCATGCTGTAAGTTGGAAATTTTTCGTCTTTATTAGACTGAAGTACATTGGGAAAAAAAATGTTTTTTTCCCAAATGAATTTACAAAATACATTGAGATGCAGAAAAACTATCGAACTTTCCGACCCAACGATCAGTGCCGTCTCATAAGTGTGGTTATCTCTGATCACCTACCACAGAAGTTCGATAATAGAGGTCACCTAATTGCTCATATAAATACTTTTTAACAAAGCAAGTATGAATTATATGGTAGCAAGATTTCTCATGCAATTTTCAAATTAAGTGATTATTGCCCCTTGTTGCCGTATCACACTCGGATAACCCAAGTAAAATTTTAAGCTGGAAATTTTTCGTCTTTATTAGACTGAAATTCATTGGAAATATAAATGTTTTTTTTTTCCCAATGAATTTACAAAATGCATTGAGATGCAGAAAAAATATCGAACTTTTCGACCCAGCGATCAGAGAGGTCTCATCAGTGTGGTTATCTCTGATCGCCTACCACAGAAGTTCGATGTAAGTTCTCTTTCTTCCAATTCAGATTTACATATGAACCTTTGTATTAAAAATTGACTAGTGTGTTAGTTAAAAATGTTGAAAGAGATAGTATAGTCACATTATAGAAGCATCCTCTTCATTTGACAGTTTTGACAAACCTTTTCTACTGTATGAATGTACTGTGACAATTATATATCTTTATCTTATTAAAATTCGTATACACAAATTTATTTAAGTTCGCTATTTTTCAAATGAGCTATTGTCACCGCAGGCAGATTTTGCAACCTTAAGAAATCCCTAAAAAACCATTTTAAGAAGAAGAAGAATGATAAGAAATGCTTTATTCAAAATATTCCTCGAGCCATTATTTCACATCATCATACGAACCAAAGCGCTGCTTAGTAAGTGCATGAACCAT
Source organism: Dioctria rufipes (assembly GCA_963924295.1). Lineage (NCBI taxonomy): Eukaryota > Metazoa > Arthropoda > Insecta > Diptera > Asilidae > Dioctria > Dioctria rufipes. The sequence continues at coordinate 68,842,374 of OZ002740.1, read as the reverse complement.
CATTGCAAACGAAGTGGTAAGCGCAACGAGACAAGTCTGGTGAATAATCCGCATCGGGTAGAATTTCCTATCTGAGAGCTTCCAACGTATCGCGAACCGGGTTTGTCATATGTGATGTAGCATTTTCATGAAGAAAAATGACTTAGTGTTGCCTCTTCGGTATTCTGGCATTTTTTCAAGAAGCAAACGGTTCAAATCGGATCAAATCGGATTGGAAACAGCTTTATGACTAACGCCCAATTACTTAGCTTGTAAATTCCATATCTTCGTATTTTTTTGGCGGTCTTCCACCTTCCTTGTCTGCAACATCGAATTTCACCATAAACTTCTCGAAGTAATCTGTTTTCTTCGAATGAAAACAAAAATTAATGCTGTCCTCGAATGCTCTTTGTTCGGTATAAATTTCGATATATTGAACACAACATATCAACAGTATGAACATACTTTTCGAATTCATCACCCGTGCGCGTCTGACACAACATAAAGGCGCAGTGTTAAATTTTTGTAGTAGAAATTGGTGCGCCATCTGTTGTCTGAAATCCGCATTTCATACTTGTACACCTGGTAGAAAGTAAATGTATTACAGATAGGCATAAATTCAAAATTTTACTCTGCATTACATGCAGAATTAAAAGATTCTAAATGTTTCCAATTATTTAATCGTATTGAAAAACTCTGTATTTATTAACCCAGATATTTTGAATAACATAGTTCATTAGTTTTTCAAATTAGAAATTGTGAATTATGCATACATTTTCATGCATAATATATAAGCAATAAATTTGGAACTGCATACCCTAACTACATTACATGTCATGGTATAGTTTAGATTTATCATTTATGTAGTATTTCCATAATTTTATTTTATAATATTAGTAAGTAATAAATTAGCACAAACCGTCACACACAGTTTATTAAGTTTACACTTTTAAATTACATATATATGAATTGCATATCAGGCTGCACTAAATAAAAAAAAATAAAAAAAATATGGCCTTTTAAAGAAAGTTACAGTTTTCCTAGATTTTTTTTTCTTTTTTACTATGTGTCTATTATTTCCCTGTTGGGCCTCCATATTCAACATTATAGCATTAATACCAGCTTTGTCGAGCATACATATAAAAAGCGCAATGGGCATGTCAGTGCAACAACACCTAGCATACAAATTAAATCGAAAATAATTCGGAAGTAACTAGCCATGGGCAAGCATAACTCTCGAGATCGATATTTCCAAATGTTCGTTTCTAATTTAAGCGGCGGACTAAATGGACATAAGAAAGCATGCTAAAAAATGTAATTTATAAGTAATTCGCATTTTCCTAACCAAAAGCAAGTACATATATTTTGTATACTTGCCAACTGCGAGGGTTGAGTAATTTACTAATTCCAACTTATTTTTAATGTGTCTGGATTGACATTTTGTAATTCATAAACATAAGGGCAATCTTTTTCAAATATTTTCACAATACGTAATTATAATTTTATCTAATAAGTCAGCCGCCTTGGAAAACAAAATACGTCAGCAATTGTAATAAATTGAAAAATTTAGTAATGCAAATTTGCACGAGGCTTGCTAAAACTGAGAAATAGGCAATGGTTGAAAGAGAGGCAATCATATATACACTTTATTGCGATAATGTTTTCCCTATTTCACATCTATTGCTCACTCCTTACTTTTGACAAAACTAAGAAATTCGGATTTTCTTACCCTTTTTTTTTTTACTTTGAGCTCTGTTTTTTACAAAAAGGTGTTTAACGTAATTTTTTATTTTTTTTTTACTGTAAACTGTGGACTCTCCTCTTTAATTTTACATATTATACGTATGTGCTCACGGTAGCCATTAAACAGACATAGTATCATATGCTACTCAGGTCATACCGGAATTAGACGATTTGTTTTTTAATGACGTGTTTTCAGACATTAAGGGAATAAATTAGCTTTTGTTTAAACCACCATAACTCCTGAAGAGAGAGGAGTACGAGACTACTCGGGCAGTCGTTGGCAAAGGAATGAGGTTCTGCACACAATCAGCTATCTAAGTGACCGTACCTTCTGTGCTTTTTAAAATACAGGGTATTCTGTAACTTCGAAATGGTTGAGATGCCGCCCCCGTTGCCATACAGTTTTTTATTTGACTATTTGACTATCACCTCCGGTTCTTTGGACCAGCATGGACGAACCACCGTGTATAAATGGTGCTACATGTATAAATTTTTTTTGAAGAATGTTCGCGTTTCTCGCCGCTGTAACTCGTTACACATCAGACTTACAAAAAAAAAAATGTTTATACAAAAAATTTATGGAATTTAGTCTCCTTCAAATTTATATTGTTACATTTTTGTCGTAGGATCAACCGTTGAGGGAATAGTTAAAAAAACAGTTTAATCCAAGGTGTCGGATCGCGCGGACCCCCGCCAAGGATAAAAACTAGGATTTTTTATGGGGCTTCGGAACTAAATAACATATATAAAAATCACAACTACCCCACCTTTTTCTTGGGGGAAAACGCCTACTAGCTGGACTATATTGCCTAAGGGCACTGGCGTAAACCATCCACGGCTGACATTTTTATATGGCACAACATATTTGGTGTTTGCATGCAATTACCTCTGTAGCGAAGGCATATGATTGCTTCTAACACTTTTTTCTTTAGAATTTTTTGTTTTTAGTTTCTTATGATCGAAGTTTTGCATATTCGATGTGGCTTTTATGGCTTTTAGGTGCCAGAGCGTAAACGTGGAAAATTATAAGGAACTGTGATGTGCGCATAATCTAAATCGAGCAACGCCTTCCTGATGTCGCCATATAAAAATTTAGGTTTTTATGTATATTATAAAAACGACTAGTCCTAGACATTTTTATGGTAAGTTTTTAGAATATGAAATCCTATGAAATTCGTTGTGATGGTTCTTAATGTCCGACAAACCATTCTAAGAATATATAAGATTTTTGTAGTGGTTAAAAATCAAATTTGCACAGATGGGTGACCATGCGAAATTACATACAGGCATTCATCTGGGGTATCGCAAGAATTAGTCTTAGACTAATTGCAGTTTTTTACTTTTTTATTTGCCATTATAAATATTTGAATTTCCCATTTAAATTGTACTAAAAAAGATGTACTCTTTTGTATATATCCAAGAATAACTTATTACATATTTGAAGTTCAGGGGAATAAAATAGTTAAACCAAAAATAGGAAATTATAGAAAGCTGATCCCATATTAATGTAAGTGTTGTAGCCCTATTGCCACCGTGCTTTTCTTTTGGGGAGAGGAGTGGCTTAGGGGATAATTTTTCTTATGATTACGAGGTCTATAATTTATACTAAATTCCTTTTTAAATTTACACTTTTGTTCAATACAGCTTTCTTTGAAAAAATAAAATTGTTTTAATTATGACACGACTTTTTGTAATAATGAAAGAAGGCTTTCTTGACTATCCTGAACCCGCGTGTGCACTTTAAGAATGTCTAGCCTGAACTTCGACTTCATTATCGTTGGAGCATATTTTTATCGCCAAATTAGCTGATGCCCTCTCGTCAGCAAAAGTGTAGAATATTTTTCGTGATTGGTGCTTTCAACTGACCAATCTGACGAAAAACAGGAAAAAAATTTAAAGATAAGACGATTACATAGTCATGCAGAACATGGGACCTTGGTAATTTTTTCACTTGGGTCTTGAAATTCGATCTTGTTCTTGAAATTTGGAGCGATAAGCGATGTGGAGTACATTAATTCTGTGATTTAAGTTTGTAAAAAAATGCCAAGGAAGCATGTTTGTTTACTTTGCACAAGTGGGCTATTATCGGGTTGTCAAGTAATTTATGAAGGTAAGAAATGCAAATATTTGTACATTTTGTGCATTTTGAGGCATGTTAGAAAAATTATGAGGGTAAGCAATTATGTATATGCCTGGTAGGCATGTGATTTTAGATATTTGGACATATTTTTGGAAATATATGGGAATATGTACGAGTATGGTGTGGTATTTTGAGACCATAATATATTTATACGAAGAAGATTTCTCGTCTAACAGACTGAAATTTATTGAAAATAATTTCAATAAATTTACAAAAATGCATTTAAGTGCAAAAGAATGATTGAACTTTTCGACCCAGCGATCAGAGAGGTCTCATCGGTATGGTTATCTCTGATCGCCTACCATAGAAGTTCAATGATGGAGGTCACACCAATTGCCCATATAAATACTGTTTATAAAAAGTAAGTGTGAATTATATGGTGGCAAGATTTCTCATTGCACTTTTTAAATTGGGTGATTGTTCCCCTTTTTGCCTGACGGCACATGGATAAACCAAGTAGAAATTATACGAAGAAGAGTTCTCGTCTAACAGACTGACATTTATTTATTTATAAATTATTTATTTATGCATTATTTATATTTATTTATTATTTATATTTATTTATATTTATTTATTTATATTTATGCATTATGCATAGAGAGTAAGTAATTAATTATGGATATGGATATGATTTTGGGATCACAACATAAGCAATTTTAGTAGTAATGTCAGTGATGTGACGTTACAAGGATATTTGTGGATTTTTTCGTTTTCAATTAACGCACTGTGATCTTATACCTTTTGATATGTAAGTACTTTCAGTATCAAATGACATAAATCTGTCTAGATTTCCCTAATACTAAGCTAGCTGTATATTCTAATGTGTTTTTATAGAGTTATAGAATGCTAAAGTTAAAAATGGAAGAACAACGATTATTATTTTCTTAAAGTTTTGACAATTTTGCAGCAAAATACGTAATAAACATTGCATATTTTGGCATACTTTGGTGTGTACATATGTTTTAACATTTATTTCATTTTTGACATATGTAAGTATATAAGCAACCGTTTTTTTTTACAAACCTGCTTTTCATAATTTCATTTATTCTATGTAGTATACATATGTACAGGCATAAAATGTAAATTTGTCTAAAAATTTGAACATAAGTAAATGGAGTTTAGATTAGCATTTTTTGAATAAATATTTACAGTTTTAAAAACATTTAACTAATCAAAAATTAATTACAGAAATCGTAATATTCATTGTTCAAGGAAAAAAGAAATTAGTTGAATTGGTTCTGTTAGAATTAATTTTAAAGAATAAAAAGTTTTTTCCTTGCTTAGCTGTGTAGTTGTAACTGCTGAAATTATTTCTTTTTCTTTGAAAAATTAGAAAAATGATTTTTATGAAGAAAAAGACAAGCTTTTCAACCCAGCTATTAGTACTGTTATCTGTATGTTTACCTCTGATCGCCTACCACAGAAATTCGATAATAGAAGTCACCCAATTGCCCATATAAATACTTTTTATAACTTAAACGGGTGAATTTTATAGCAATGAAATAACGTAGTTCTATTACTACTTCCATAGTTGCTACTGTTATGAATTATTGAGTTTAACTTGCGGTTCGCATACCTTTCCGACAATAGTGCAGCTGTTGGGTACAATTTACCATCTTCTCTTTTTTTCCTTCTTAGAAGCTGTAAGTGTTTCAATGAAATATTTACCAGCAGTCTTTTCTCCACCTCATACATTTATATTTTTTATTTTCATACCAAAAATGTTTAGTAAATCTACGCGCATAATAAGGGATGTTCTGAGTCTTATTTCAACCAGAAATAAAAAAATATATATATACCTGTAACCACTTTTGATTTTTTTGTTCTCAGTAGCTCTTCTCATTTTCTTGTTCATAAGTTTTAAATATTCATGTCCGCTATTATGCAATTAAGAGTAATAAATGTTAAAGGCTTTAGTTTAAAGAAGTAAACTAAAGTACACAGTTAATTGCTCTGAGACAACATGAAATATTTTTTTAAAAACATTTATAACAAGTACATATTTGCACAACGTACCTACCTGTAACTTGCTCTGAAAGGGGAAAGCTGCAATTTGCTTCAAAGCGACTGGTATTCAAGTCCTTCGGGATAGGATGAACATGTTGAAAGTGTTTGAGTGTATAAAGCCACAGAGGGGTTACGAAGATTATCTCAGTTTGCTTTTGGGAATTGTGGTCCATGTGCTTCGTGTGCATGAAAGTACCCAGCCAATTATGAGAAATGCTTAATTGAGATTGATAAGCGTTTCTATCAACCATAGAATTAAATCAATGATTTGAATTTGTATTGCATTTGAAAATAGATAAGTTTTTGAATAAATATCAGAATAGCGAAATATTCTGTATTCGATAATCAAATAATAATTGGTACAAATGGCATAACTCAGAAAACATTCAATAGTAGTATGTTATAGGAAACCGAATAAAAAAAAATCAAAGAGTCAGAATGACTAAAAAAAAATTAAATAGTAACTATCGAAGAAAAAAGGCCTATGAACTCGTTACATCCTTATAAGGTCTCCATCCTGAAACCTTCCGGATTCTGAAGTGCTCAAACATGAACAGACAGACTATTCCAGACTCTAATTTCATAGACGAAAAAGGTGCTAGAACTATCTAGAAAAATGTGGCGTCGAAGCTGAAATAATTGTGTACGATGGGATGAAGGAATTCAATATAGTCCTTTAGAAATTCGGCAGAATTATTTTTGACAATATTTCATCATAACGTATACGTAGTATATGTTGGTCCAACTTACAACCAAAAATTTGATTGTACACAGTTTAGGGCAGGAATATACCCAGCGTTGAGCTTCCTACAACATTAGCTGTCAATATTGCAGTATACACAAACTCCTTAAAAAATAATAGGGACAATCAGTGCCGTAATGAGCCGTTCGCGTATATTTAATACGAGTACCATTTCAGTAAAGGGATGGAAAAGACGAAACGTGAAGTGTCTGAGTGAAAAGCATCATGTACTGAGTTTTAATAGGGCTCTATTATAACTTGTGACCAGTTATAGAGAAACTCCTAATTGAAGGGAGAGATATCGGAAGCAGCATCCGTTTGAAATAACGACAGGAATAATTGCACATCATCAGCATACAGTATGATGGAAGAGTAACTTAGGCACTGATACTATGTCATTAATATATAACATAAATAATAAAACACCTAGTATTGGCCCTTGTGCGACACCTTCCTGATTGGAAGGACAGCATTTTCGATGTGAACGAATTCAGTACAATAGCTTGCTTACGATGAGTTAAACAGAACCATATAAAAGGTGTGTTCTTTTGTGTACCTTGTGCTAGAATTCCCATATACTGGAGAGAGCTAATTGTTCTGTCGATTGAATTGAACTATTTGTACTATTCGCTTCATTCATAAATCTTCTATGAAAATGTATGAGGCGTTCTTTTGTGTATCTTTTGTTCTGCCCTGTTCTGCGGACACAAATGAACACAGCTAGAGTTCCCTGCAGGTTAATTAAAATTGAACTATGTTATTGGTGAAAATAAGCATAATCAAGCACTTTGGAAAAATCCAATAAGTACAATATTGTAGCCTTTCGCCGTCCAATAGGTTCATTAAGATGCATAGTGGTTGCCCGTCCATAGTAAGGTGCGACAAAAATATAAAGTGCACGACAGGTATGTTTTTATAAGTAAAACAAAAGCAATTTGGCATAATAGATATTTATTAAAATAAAAAGGAAAAAAACCAAACACATTTTTACATGAAGTCAATATTCATTCACACAGTAATGCAATTCTATTATTACTAATTATATTAAAAAAAAAAAAACAAAACAAGATTAATTACTATGCTTCAAATTACTTAAAAACACAATACAAATATAAGAAATAATTTCAATAATTTAATAGTTCCTGGGCAGCTAGCTTTTGATAAAATGGACTACCTTCCTCGAGGCAATTTGATGAGCTCCGTGAATAGTGGATAGTTTAGTAAGTTCATATTTGTTACAGTTCGAGAAGTTTTTCGGGTGGGACAAAGCCTAACCATTTTCATATCCCTATTTCTTGCTTCTTCAGTTTCTGCCAAAAATTAACAAATGGTTTATAGCTTCAGAGCCGTGCACTAATATTATGTGAACAGAAGCTGGTACGCTGTAAAAGGGCACAAATTGTGGCCACAAAGTTTAGGGAAAATATTCCTATAAATGTAGGGAATTTTCCTTACATTTTATGATATATTCCCTACATTTTAGGCAATATTCCCTGCATTTCTAGTCTGAACAATTTGTCTGGAAGTTTGTAGAGAAAGTTCCCTACAAATGTTCTTTTAAAATTGTAATTGATTTATAGTTCCGTGAAACTCACACTAAGTAGTTAGTTGTTGTTTTCGTAATTACAAAATATGGAGAATATTGAAATTTTTTTATTTTTGTCGTAAGTAGGGAACCACTGTGAGATAAAACGGAAGCAGAACTGTGATTATGTCTAATGCCGCACAACCAATATGTAACCAGACAATATGCCTCCGTATCAGTCCTAGTCTGTTCATGGAAATTTTAGAGAGGACTGGAGAAATATTTATTGATCTTATTTTCTTCATCGGTTAAATTTTTGCAAACCTCCACCGTGACGAAAAGGATGATGTGGTAATGACGTTCAAGCTGACTGACAATGTGGCATTAACTTGTCGTACAGAATCTCTTGAACTCCCGCGCACTGTTGGGTATCTATCGGTCCCTTTGCGCTGCATGTTCCGGTGAAGATACCATATCAAGCATCTAAAAACAAAATAAACAAAGAATCAACTCTAAAGATACAATATGTTAATATACTTATCTGATAATTGATGTTCCTTCTTATACATACGATGCCTAATTTCTCTTCTGTACACTTAAACATAGCTTGAAATGTAAACAAATTATTAGATATTTTTGTTAATAAAACTAAATATCTATTAAGGCAAACACAAATGGTTAATGCAAACCCAACATCAGTTGACAATAACAAATCAAAACAAGTCTAAAAAACGAAAATATTATTTACTTACCTTACAATACCACCAACAGAAACCTTTTGACATATCGTCGGCCTAAGATGCAAATGGCCTAAGTCCAGTTTTGGCAAAATTAATGTTTTACTGCCATCTGGTGAATTAGAGTGAGGCGCATCATTTCCAAATTGGCGTATATACCAAAACGTCACAGAAATGGAAAGAATGAGCAAAACGAATCTTGCCTGAGTCCATTGCTGTTGAAATTTAAAGGCAATTTGCCTAACTCCGTTGGTTTGCCTGCAGATGCGAGTGTGGAAAGGTGTCAGTGCTGTTATCTTTAAAAAAAAACAAAATCATAAACGGAAAAGTTAATATTTTAGCTTTACGTAAGTAATTTATAATCTATTTTTGTATTTTAAAAATAGTTTGAGCGATTTAATGTAGAAGACAAGACTAAAAGCATTAATTTTAGAAGACGTTTGGAGTTAGGCCGTGTTCATTTAGATATAAAAAAGCGGTTGCGTTACGTTACGTTTTATTTAAAAAATCTACTAGGTATTTCGGAACTTATTTGAATAATGCTATTCACATATCATATAATTTAATTTAAGGAAAGCAATAGTAATTAATACTTATATTATTAAGAAACATGAAATGAATATTTATTTTCAGGATGGATACGCGCTCCAGAGCCGCTAAAATTCTTAGCATGATTGGTGTTTCTCTAGAAAATAAAAACAATTCATCTGAAGAGGATAATAGGGATCAATTCAATATTAATAATAATGACATTGTTACAGAGCTTGTTGGGTTAGGCGACATTGTTCCCCTTGACGTGTGCACAGATGTACAAACTGTAGAAGTAGTTTTTGAGCCCTCCATTCACGGGCATGTATCTCCGTGCATTGTCAATGGAGACGCTGTATTATTAAAAAATATTGAAAATCAGAATGCTAATATTCCAGAAAATGGACATTTTGATGATCTAGTGTTCCAAGAAGTTACTCCTGAGCAAGAGTTGATCCAGTTGGAAGAAAACATGGCTGAAATTCCTGACTTAGAGTTGGTAAACACAATTAATGTTAATAATACATTATTACAGGACGAACATACTGAAATGCATGAAATACAGGAAAGCTCAACTATAGCTGACATATTACAGGAATATAATTTTGAAAATAATTCTTTGGAAGACGAAACCTATCAGCCAGCAGAAAGTGATGGAACGGAAGCTTTAGAAGAGATCATTGAAGTAAATGTAAGGACAAGAAAAAAAAGAAGACATGTTGATGAAACTGTATGGAAGAGAAATGATGATAAGACTAATAGACGAGCCGGACTTCAATATTATGGAAAACGAAAAAGAGAAACAGGGTGGGATTACAAAGTTCCTAAAAGTGCCAAGGCCATAAAAGAAAGATGCAATTGTAACGGAAAATATGCAATGAAATGTAATGTAATTTCAGACGAGGATAGAAACAAATTGTTCAACAAATTTTGGGAACTTAACTGGGGAGAAAAAAAGATTTACATTACTACACTAATTGAAAAAATAACAGCGAAGAGACCAAGAAATCGGAAAAACGAGAATAGCTCAAGAAGAGAATTTTCATACAATTATTACATCGACCTACATACAAAAAGAGTTAGAGTTTGCAAAACTGTGTTTTGCAATACATTTGCAATTCCTCTAAGGACAATAGGACATTGGATTATTGACAAAAGTAATGAACCAGCAACAGATAATAAAGCGAAAAAATCCGAAAAAGCACTAAACCCCAGAACTGCCAAAATTAATGAACAGAAACATAGTCTGAAATTATTTTTTGATACTTTGCCTAAGCTCGAATCTCATTATTGCCGGAAATCGAGCAATAAACTTTATCTCGAACCTACGTGTACTTCAAAAAGTGAACTTTACAAATTGTATAAGGAAGACTGGTGTTCAAAAAACAAAGTTTTGCCACTGTCCATCGCATCATTTGCCAGCACTTTCGATGACCTGAATTTATCACTATTTTCGCCCAAAAAAGATGAATGCGATATATGTGTGGCATACAAAACTGACAACATAAGTCAAAGTACCTACCAAGATCATTTGAAAAGAAAGGAAGATGCTCGCACTGCAAAAGACGCAGATAAATTGGGAGACAATAGAAAAGTTTTTTCAATGGACCTACAATCAGTTCTATTAGCTCCAAAATCCAATGTATCCAGCTTATACTATAAAACGAAATTAATCGTTCATAACTTCACAATCTTTAACTTAAAAACTAAGGATGGTTACTGCTACCTGTGGCATGAAGGAGACGGGGGCCTCACTTCAAATGTTTTTTCTTCTATTATTTATAAATTTTTGACCACTCATGTTATTGAAAATGATGATATGACGGACACGATAATACTATATAGTGACGGCTGCACCTATCAAAATAGAAACGCAACACTTTCCAATGCTCTCTTAAATTTGGCACAAGAAAAAAGAATCATAATAGAACAAAAATATCTTGAAAAGGGGCACACACAAATGGAATGTGATTCCATGCATTCCACCATAGAACGGAAATTGCGCAAGAAAATTATAAATGTTCCAGCTGATTATGTTGAAGTATGCCAAACTGCTCGCTTAAAACCTAAGCCATACCATGTAGAATACTTGGATTATAAGTTTTTTAGAAATTTTGACAATGTAAAGTTTATTTCATCCATAAGACCAGGTCGTACTTCGGGGGAGGAAACAGTTAATGCTATAAGAGCTCTCAAGTACAATCAAGACTGGGAAATTTATTTTAAAACTTCTCATTGTGAAGAGTGGAGGCTTTTGCCTTGTAGGTATAATAAAACAGATCGACAAATAGTAACTTACGATGAACTGCCTCGACTTTATTTGAGGCCTATTCCAATAAAAGCTGAAAAATACCAACATCTAATGTCACTCAAATCTTCTATAAAAAAGGATTACCATTGCTTTTACGACAGCCTTTCTCATTTATAAAAATATAAAGGTCTACCTAAAACTCATTTATTTTTCTTACACTACATTATGTATTTTATGGAAAAAAAATTATTTTTATTGTTTCGTTGCTTTATATTTTATGAAATATATTATATTTATATTTATGTTATCTTTAATTTTTCTTTTATTTTTCCGCGATCTTTAAGTATTAATCTTAGTGGTAAAATTGCCTAAGTCTGACAGAAAAAATTGATTTATTAGAAAAAATTTGCCTAACTCCCCTATCTTATTACAAAATAAAAAATTAAGTAATTTAAATTTAAATTATCTAATATCTTTTATAACATTCTAATATTTATTACAAAAAAAAGATTTGTGTTGAAAATGAAAAGAGTTATACAGTTTTTTTTGATTCCTGAAAAATTTCAGTTTTGGTACTTAAGCCATTTGCATCTTAGGCCGACGATATCCAATTTACATTTACATCATGATCAAGAACTATACACTGACATTCGGACACGGTTCTGATAATGATCGCCATTGCCAAATGGCAGCATATATATTCAAATATTTTGATCGTGTGAAAAAGATAGTACAATATTTATCTATATGGAAAATGAAAACGTAAACCTGATTGGTGGAAATTGGTTGAAAATTCTAGAATTTAAACGGTTTTCAAAGAAACCGTTTTTGTGCTTGTCTCAGTAGCTGAGGTACTTGAACACTTACTTGCGTTGTGAATTCAGTAGTATGAACTTTGAATATTTGTAGAATTACAACTATTACAAAAGGAAAGGCTGTTATTCTTTTTGAGCAGCTGTTAACACCCAAGTAGAAGACGTGTAACTAAACACTGCATGTATGGTAAATGTTTCGATAAAATATCTAGTCTGATTCTTTGCAGATTAAGCCATCTTACTGTGAGAATGTTAAACAATCTATTCAATCTTCTGTCTTTTCTCGTGCTTACAACCTGCACAGGTTTAAGAGCGATTTACATTAGCATCTCTGCCACTCTCCTCATGTTCCATAATATTTTTCCTCTCCCTTTACTATACCATGCTATGCTTTGTATCATATAGGATCGTATAACTGAGATTGGATATATTAATATGCCAAGCACAGGCAAGTCAATATTGTAAGATTTTAATGAAATTCCGACATCTTATATATTTCTCCAAATAGTTCTACAGGGCGAAACCGGATCTAACTATCGACGAAAATACCAACGCTATACGCTTGAAAGGTTAACTTCACTAAACTCCTATTTAAAAAAAAAAAAAACTTTATAAACATTTTCAATCCGATATAGTTACAATCATATAAATTTTGAATCTATGAATCGCCTGCAAAAAAGCTTCACGGCAGAAAATTCACGTTTTTTTATACTCCTCATATGAAATTGTTGAATTCTCACTTCAGAAAAAAGAGGTCCGAATACCTGCTAATGGGAATTTACTAGATTTATCTCTTGTTGAACAAATTTGATTCCAAATACTCGTTTCAGGATTTTAATTTGCTTTTCTTCTTTCATAAGTCTACATGGTTCTTTAGAGCATGTACCATTTTCTGATTTCTGATAACTCCACAAAACACGCAATTGCGTTTTTAGTATATTGCTGTTTGTTGATTTATTGGTATGTTTTAAAGTAAAAATTCTTACAATTAAATCCACTTTTCGCCTGGTTAGTTGAAGCCGGCATTCGTTCGGGGGGTTGCCATACAAAAATTTCGTTTTTCACAATATATTTGGGCACTGTCTGAGAACGTGTCAACGTAGAGGCTCAATTTTTGTACACGGTGTTTTCATAGGAATAGTAACTGAAAATTAAAAACTGGAGTAAATCGGACAACGTTTTCTTGGTGTTGATACATAAAACTTCAATTTTTCAATATATATTCGGAAAGTGCCTATGGAACACGTCGACGTGAAGACCTCAAATTTTGTGCATGGCTTTTTTTAACCGCTATGTGAACGACATGGTACACATGTATACCAATAGTAAATGTTTTAACTGAAATTCACATGACAGGCGCAATGTATCGAAGAGAGCTTCCAGTTTTTCTTCAAATTAATCAAAATAAGACATTTAATCTGAAAAAAGTACGAAAAATTTACTTATGGCACAAACCTTTGACAACAAGCTGACCTTGATTTATTTCTTGCTTTGTTTTTTTTTTCCCGAGTCACTATGTGAGGCAGCTCGTCGACATGGTGTTGACCGCACTGTAGTGCGAAGGATCGATCAAATGTTAAGACGACGATACTTAACTGTGGAGGTGGGCGGCCAAACCTCTCTCAGTGTGCTGGTGGAGAGAGGCTGCGCTCAAGGTGGCGTGCTTTCTCCAATACTCTGGTGTATGTCGGTTTACTCACTCATCCTTCCCGGTCCGCTCTAAACATTTTACCGACGGCTCTCTTACTAATCAGGGAGCTGGGGCGAGTTTATACTTTCCTGACCCTGATATTGGAATGAAGTACTCACTTGGAAGCCACACCACTGTCTTCCAGGCTGAAGTCTTCGCCATATCAATGGGATAGTTAGGCAGCCTTGATGGCTCTAAGTGGCCCTCGGATAACATCTAAGTTACTGGGGGATTGCAAGTCGTCTGTGGATCCACAACAAGCTGTCCCTTTTGTGGGTTCCTGGACACATGGGGATCAAGCACAATGAAAGGGTTGACCCTTTAGCTAGGGCTGGCTCTGATTCTCCTTTCCTCGGGCCTGAACCCACCGTAGGTGTTGCTACCTCGAGTGTCGGGTCTCTCATCAAAACGGATGTTCATAGAAAGCATCTGCAGAGATGGGCAAACTTGAGTACTTGGAGGTGTACAAAACTGTTTCTTGATGGGCTCGAGGAGAATATCTCCATGGGAATCGGAAGGAAACAATTTTAAACTGTGGTTGGCATCATCGCCAGCCACAGCTCACTGCACGCTCATCTAATAAGGATGGAAGTTGTTGATAGCCCTAAGTGTCTGTTCTGCCTAGAGGGAGAGCCTCCTCCAGGTTCTGCCCTTCTATCTGTGGATGAGCTGAAAAACCTACCTCAGTAAGACCTGATATGCTTCATTAAGAGGAGAGGAAGGTTTTGGTGAATGACCTTCTAAACGAGCACAATGGGCCGCTATGGCCTCCGTTCTTGGGGTAGGGTCTCCTGTCCCCTGCATTCAAAATAAAAAAAAAACATAAAAATTCAGATATTTAAAATACTAGAAAAGTTTACCCGATGTAATTCTTTTTCCAAGCTACTATATTTGTCCTTAATTACTTACATTTACTTACTGCTCCATAAATCCATCGAAGAATATGAACTGAAACCGTAGCTCCCCTTTGTGCGATGTGTGCTCTTAATAGATTTCGCTTCTGTTGAAATAATTTCTCTTCAACGTTCTGTGGGTCTCCCACGTAGATCTTGTCTTGATTTAACATCCTACAAACTTCTTCGCTTAACTCTCGGTTTCAGGTAATAAGTAAGCATATTTACGAATTCACTAAAATCCCAAGAAAGCTCAATAGTTAAGAAACCAAAATAAATAAATTAAATAATAAGTAAAAAATTAAAAATAATAATAGTATAAAAAGTGAAGAAAGCTGAAAAAGTATGTATGTATGTAATATTGGGGCAAAAGTTTTTGCCGTCACTAAACGGCACTTCCATATAATTTATTTAATTCAGTTTGGAAGTATTATTAATAAAAGTTAAGTCCCAAAACTCAATATCATAAGAAAGAATCATAGTACCGCGATTTTATTCCATGCTTCGCTCTTAGGACTTTGAGTTTGGGGAATTTGTGCTTGTGAAAATTTGACGACTTCGCGCTTGGCGATATAAATTAAGGGACTTTTAATTGGGCATCCTGTATTTGGGTCTTACATGGCTAAATGGAATTGACGATAGTAGCTTGACTGGCGCATGATTCTATAATGTTGCAAAAATGTAAGTATGAGAAACAGGATTATCAATCAATAAACTCCACTACCGCAAGGGTTAATATAATATAAGTTGTTTTATATATATTAAGAACTTTTGACAAAATTCCGGAAACTCTTCATAATCAAGTAAATTTCCGGCTTTACCTTGATATGTTGTTCCCCCTTCGCCTAGAAGTTTTCGCTTTTTTAATTCACTTAACCGAACGAAACATTGCGAATTAATTCTGTTGCGCCACCACACTTTATGGGATCTTATAACGTTTGATATACATGAATTCACATACTGGATTTATACTTTTTAACATAAATTTCCATTGATATATACGCTTAGGGCAATTTATGGACCCTT
This sequence comes from Dioctria rufipes, assembly GCA_963924295.1. Taxonomy (NCBI): domain Eukaryota; kingdom Metazoa; phylum Arthropoda; class Insecta; order Diptera; family Asilidae; genus Dioctria; species Dioctria rufipes. Next base: position 68,826,298 of record OZ002740.1, on the reverse strand, counting down.
TTGGTTTTTATATGATGCTCATCAACAATCTGTTATACTTTGCTACATACAACAACATCCATACATACCCAGGTTACATGGACGAACTGATCCATGCCTCATAGCAAAAAGTGGAAAATTATTGCGCTGGGAGAACATGGGATTTGTGCATTCATTTTGTTTAATGTTTCTCAGATGTTTTCCTTTTTATTTTTTTTTTAACTTGATGTGCTTCGAAAACAATTTTCACAATTATTTAAGTGAATGAATTTAAAGTATGCTGGAGATAGAGATTTATCAAATTCAATATTCAAATTCAGTTATACAGCTTTTACGGTAGAATACATTCTCGTTGGTTGATTATATTCTCGTTGTTATATATGATATTTGGGAGGTAAAGCGTTAAAGTGCCGTATTCCTCCTCAGGCGCGTTCGCGGGGGGTGGGGGGGGGGGGTAACCCCCCGCCCGTGATTCCAATCAGTTGCGTTTTTTAATTTTCAAACGTGTGTATATTTTTTAAACTTTTCGCTCGTGCAGCTTTGTTCAACCTACTTGGTTTTTTGTTTTCTGTTGAACTTGAAAAATTTTTGTTTCCTATTATTCATTCCAGAATTTTTTTTTTAATGTTAATTTTAAATTTTGTTAATTCTAAATAATATTTTGTGAGGATGAATAACGTGAAGAGAAAATTAAAAAATTCTACTTTAAAAATTATTTTGTTAAAAAATCTAAAAAAAAGTGATTTAGAACAACAGACTGTGTTGATCAGGTTTCCTGTTCCTGGTACAAATGATAGTTCAGCAGCTTTCATAAGTGTCTATCAGATTCAGATTTAAATATTAATTATATTAGTAATTTTATTGGAGGAGAGAAATATAACGATGAAAAAAGTTATTTTTGTTAAAAAACGTTTGGTATCCTGACGACAAATTTGTATTATCACTTAGTGGAAAACGTAGTTGGAAGTTTCGATATAGCTATATGGTTTGGTAGGTGAAAATGGCGAGTATACTCAAAACGTTTTGATGGTGCTTTTTGCAAATTTTGTGTATTATATTCTGCGAATTATTGTGATGTCAGACATCAGCCAAAGCTGCTTTCTCAAACTGGAAAGATGTCGTAGAAAATTTCAACAAACTTCAAGAAACTGGGTGCCATAAAACAGCCGTTCTTTACGCACAAAATCGTAAAGTAATTTCCGAGCATAGAATGAAACCTGTAGTGTTGGCATTGGACTCCGCTCTAAAAAAACAAATAGTAGTAAATCGGAGTAGGTTAACTCCAATCATAGAGACTATACTTTGTTACGGTCGTCAGGGCTTGCCTTTAAGAGGACATAAAGACTCTGGTACTTTAATATTTGATAATCCAGAGGAAAATGATGGAAATTTTCGAGCACTTTTACGTTTTAGAGTATATCATGAAGATGAAATACTTAAAAATCATCTAGATGTCTCAGGCAGTTCGTTCAATTGTTGCAAAAATAAATAGTGCGAAATTGTTTTCGATTTTGGCTGACGAGAATTAGAACAATTGAACAATTTTCATTATGCTCTCGATATGTAGGTGCCGATTCGTATAACACCAGAGACGTTCTTTTAGAGTTTGTACATGTTACTGATGTGACTGCTAAGTGTCTTGCAAATGTTTTAATGCAAACTATGCGTAATCTGGAAATAGATTCAAAATCCATGGTATGTGAATACAATCTCTTTAATATCCTAAAGTGCAAAGCGACAACGCGGCTAATTGAGCAGTGAAATTGTTCCGCCGAGCTGTGGCACAGATTACCAATTTGAACAAGCAGCACAGGCAGGAATGTTTTGACATTACGGTGACATCTGTTATTTTAACTGTGTAGAATTGCGGGAAAGTATTTGAAAATTAAATTAAAATCATGTTAGTTGAATATCAATATATGGAAAAATTATGAATTTTATATAGTGTGTACTCAGTGTACTGCAAGTATGTAGAAATGTGTATGATGAGGAAAAAGCGGCGTATATGGGTACGAGAAATGTTCGAAGAAAACGAACTGAAGATGCACGGATTTTAGGAGCAGGTTTTTAAAATAATGAAAGGAAGAGACAGCGAGCAATTTAGAAAAGCAACACGTATGGGCGTTCGACAATTTGAGTTACTTTTTAATTTATTAAAAGAAAAGTTAACTAAGGATGCCCCAAGAAAGCCAATCGAAGCAGAGTGTCGTCTTTTGTTAACGTTGGTGTAAGTTATTGACTATACATTTTTTCAAATTTTTTATTTCATATAATTTTGTATTATCATGCAGTTATTTATCGCAAGGATCATCATGGAAAACGTTGTCGTGGGCGTTTCGAATGGGAGTGTCAACAGTCCGAGAAATCATTTTGTGAACGTGCAGCATAATTTGGGAGACTTTATACCCAATATATTTGAGCCAACCAAACAACGACGAATGGAAAAGGATAGCTGTAGATTTTTATACCATGAAAGGCATGCCCAATTGTATCGGAGCCATTGATGGGAAACATATACGGATCAAATGTCCTCCCAATGCTGGCTCTTTGTATTATAACTACAAGAACTATCACAGTATAGCACTTTTAGGAGCCTGCGATATCAATTACTCAATCACTGCAGTGGATATTGGTGCATATGGCAGCCAAAGTGATAGAGGAATACTGGAGGCTAGTGCATTTGGAAGTGCAATCACAAGTGGAACTATATGTTTACCGAATAGTGAGAAACTACCAAATTCGGATGTAGAGTTCCCATACTACTTTGTCGGAGATGCAGCTTTCCCACTGCGTACACATATAATGCGCCCATATCCTGGACGAATGCTATCCGAAGAGAAGGATAATTTCAATAAGAAGCTATCAAGCTCTCGTGTAAAAATAGAAAATACGTTTGGAGTTATGACGACAAGATGGCGAGTTCTCTTAAACTCTATAAATTGTTTCCCTCGAAATGCCGAACTGATAGTAAAAGCTGTTGTCGTTTTACATAATTTTGTAAAAATGCATGACGGTGATTATTGTCCAACCAATTATGTTGACAGTTTCGAAGGAGGTATAGTAAGGGAAGATCTTTGGAGGAAAGAATGTGCGCAATTACCACAAACGAGATTTTTCACAAGATTCAACGCTTCACGTTCTGCATTTCAACTTAGGGATGTTTTGAGAGATTATCTTATTAATAATTAAGAACACAACAATACACTTATATTATATTATATTTTTTTTTTTTTAAATAAAGGCACACATTTCTTAAATAATAACTGTATTCTTTTTATTTTCTTCTTTTTGATTTTTTATTTATTCGTGAACACTTTTCATTACTTTCACTTGTAAAGCGCTAAAGCGTTCAAAACTTAAATTATTATTTCTGACAAGGACGGCCATGCTGCTGAAGAAACTCGAAACAGGATTGATGGTTTCAAATGACTGTTTTACAGTCTTTCTCAAGTTGCTCATCTCTTTATGAGTGCTTTCGAATAGATGATCATCCCGCACCCTTGGTTTCCTTCTAGTACCAGGATGTGGGCGAGCTGAACTGTTTCCCGATGGAGTTGATGTTCGCGATGCTGATGATGGCAGCTGACGAGCAATAAATGGCGCATCGGCGTCCCTTTCGATTGGGGACGGAATTTGTTAAGCCACTGGTTCCTGCCGAATTGCATTCGATGAATTTTCAAACGTCTCGTCGAATAACAAGCAACCATCGCTACTTATTTCCAGGTCCTCCGAAAAATTTCCATAGAAGGCGCCCGCAGAAGTTTCCTCGATTACCTTACGGCTGAAATTTTCGCTTATGCTGTAATACAGTATTATTTAAATAAATAGCAAGACTAAAAATAAATATTTTACCAGGTATTGATAGCAGGAATATCGACGAGGAAAAGCATTTGGTCGAAGTACTTCCATTTCCTTCCTGGCGACTTTGCTGCGCTTCCTAATACTGTGCACATAGTCCTTCTATGCCGGATGAAACTTTCACGCAATGACTTTCAGCGCCTTTTAACTTCATCCACTAAAAAAAAAGAAGTTCATTTATATCTATTTAACTCGAATTGAGATACATTGCCACTATGTGGATATAAAAGGATAAAACATGTTTTATTTACCTGTTAATTTCATATCCTTTGCAATGCTTTTCCAGACATCTTCCTTCAGATCCAACCTTTTATATTGCTGGTGCGCTTTATTATATAAAATTGGATGTTTTTTTTACTAATTCTATAACTTTTTCTTCCATTATTTGTCAAAACTTACCGGCCGGGTAGAATTAGTGCTTATATTGGTACTACATATCTTGGTCTGAAGTTATCTAGATCAAACATAATTTTTTTGTTGGTACCACTGAAAGTGAGCAGCAAATTTAGGATTAGAAATGACTACGCGGCAAAAATTTTCGTCGCGCTGTCGCGCCGCGTTCAATGCGTGATGCACAATAAGGAACACATGTTCTCTAACATTTTGCCGCGTTGTCGCCCCGCGCACTAAAGTGTAATCTGTTTCAGCCTTTATAATTAAAAAAAAAAAATAAACAGAAAAATAACAATTAGAAATATTTCTTAAATACAAATGGCAAAAGGCTATCAAAGAGGTAAGGGAAAAGGTGCTAACTATTCTGCAAAGTCACAAGCATAACAGTGTCAATAGGACAAAAAAACGAACTCGACAGTTCCAGTTAAAGGCACAAAAACAGTTCTCAAAAGAGACTGTACATTACTGATGGGTCGGTCGCGAACGATTCGGTCCTTTTGAACAAGTCAGTTCATTGACTAAAAGACCTGAGTCACCATTTCAAAATCATATCGGTCAATCGGTCACTTAGACTCAAGGAGAAAAGAAACTGCTTCTCTTGACTTATTTGATAAAGTCACATTTTTAACCGATCTAAAATTTTTATTTACAGGGAAAATTAACAGGACTATGGAGCTAAATGTTTAGCTAGGTAATATTATTTCACATTGAAATAATTTTTTTGTGTTTAGTTCACACTGTCTATATTCCATCCATAACTCTATTTCAGCAGTGTAAGAAACAACAAAAAGTGGCTACTAGGCATCCAAAAAGATATCCTTTCTGAATTAATTTTTATTGCTATCCCTCAGCTGCCTATTCTGTCAATAATTCATAGTTTTGGTATTTACTTCCCCTGTATATGCGCAAATTTGCAAAGGGGTGCCAAGCCAGTGCAAGTGTTTATGAAACACGGTGGACAATCTTTACAGTTTACAATATTCTTACATATTTTGTTGCTTTACCTGAAACGATCGAATTGGGAGTTAAAGCTCGGTCATGCACGTAGAGATACTTAAATCCAAGTAATTTGGATTTGTGTTATAGATTTGTAATTTTCATTTTCTTAGATGGGTAGTTTTGGGATATTAGATGATTATTCCCAACTGAGTCAAATGACACAAATGACCGAATATTTTACATGAGTCACTTATACTAAAAGACTCGTATAATCTGGTCACCAAAATGAACTATTTTTCCCATCACTACTGTATATCACGGTTACAAGAATTTTTAAAAATGCAAAAAAAATAAAATAGAAAAACGAGCCTTTTCTTCCCTTTCTTCTTTGTTGTTTTGGTTTTCTTTGTATGCATTAAAGAGAAGCTCAGGAACCGGCCCTCATCGTCTTTTCGTTGATGTCGATGGCACAGAACTCGCAGACTCACTTAGTTCTTCTGAACAAACTTTGCAGCTTATATTTGAGTCCAATGAAAAAGCCAATGTTACTGGAGTTACGTGAGGATTTTGCCCAAAGATGTCCTAAACTCATTATAACATTTAAAAAAAATTTGAAGCAACACCTGTTTTACAGTTGTGATTCTCATAGCGGTATACTGACGTTTGAAATCAGATTTAAATTTGCAGCGACTTGCCGACATCGTAATTCTCTTTGTTTCTAAGTGGACGGAAATTCTCCCTCAAACGTCATCATATTTTGATATCCTGGTACCCTCCATTTCATCCACGAAAGAGGAATGCACATTCTAGGTTCGATAACTGCAGACATGACATATGTCTTAACCGATGCACTAGGGTACTCTGAACACTTTTTATTAACAATATTTATTTCTATTTAGAGGGTGGAAAGGGGGTGCACTCAGAGAAAAATCAACCATTTTATGTGTAAAATCCAATCAGAGAAAAGTAAATATTACCACAATTTCATATTCAATAACACCATAGTTTCCATGGTCCATTCAACAATAACGTCATCGAATAAGCTATGACCATATTGTTGTTTCAAATATATAATGGTAAATTCAACCCTGGATAATCCGATTCAAATTGACTATGCAACATTGTAGACATTGTTAGATTGAACATGGAGATGTTTCCTTTTACCATGTAAGTATTATGCATTGCATGGTAAAAGTAAACATGTTCATGTTCAAATTAAATAGTTCTATATGAACTAAGTATATATATATATATATATATATAGATGTGTATTTAAATAAAAATGCTTTTATAATTGACTTATTTTATTGATATGAACTTTTAAATATAATACATTTGTTTGAAATCTATTTTTTCTTAAAACTAAGGTAAAAACAGAGTGCTTCGATTCACTAGGTTCAAACTTGTTAAAAGGAGAAGCTGAGAAGAAAACCCTTCCATGCACATTAACTAGGAGGATTTATCGTTTTTTCACTAATTTTTTATGAAGCGATGTGTATATTCAAAACTGCTAATAAAAAAACTTAAATAAAATTCTTTGGCGTTTCCATGTAAAGCCCTCTCCTCTTCTCACTTCCAAAATATAGCATTTTGATTTCGAAGTTTTGCAAGTTTTGGCATATTTTTTAAATTTAACCCTTATTGTAAAAGGACGTTATTAATATTATAAATTAAAAGGACATAGGATTGTACATATTTAATAACGTTTCAATAGTAGTTCTAGCCCATATTGTTTTGAATATACAGAGTGATTCATTAAAAATTGGCGAACGAATTTCAATCCTATGTATTATCTAGGAGTTGGGTATTTCGTTCCCCTTCTCGTATAAGTTAATATTTGCTCCGAACTCTCCTGTGACCCATAAGGTTGTATCCTATTGTATCGAAGCACCCTGTATTATTACTATACAAAATGCAGAGGTACATAAATGAAAAATGAAAATTTGTCCGATTTCTGAACATAGATTTTAAAGGCTATGAGGTATAATTAAGCAAACTTAATAATACTTAAGTCGAAAGTAAATTTTTCCATTATTTTTATGTAAGTTAATTGGTGGAAATTTCGTGACCTTAACGTTAATTACTTCATATGTTGCACTTTTCAAATTGCCTACCAGATATAACTGAAAATGCGAATCAAATTTTTTAATCTCTATTTCTTGGAGAACTAAATAAGTTTCCTGTCCTTTAAATAACTTCACCAGTTTAAATAATTTCAAACTTGGATCAAATATAGGAACGAAAAATCCTTCCCTATAAGTTTGACCCCTATAAGAAATTGCAGTTGCAATAATATTACAATTATCTAGATACGGAACGATACTTGGAAAGTATTGTGCGGACTCTAGCTCAAGACAATAGTCTCCTCTTCAGTATCCGTAGAATGTAAAAACATAAATGCACATTTTAATTGAATTTTCATTGCAACAGATAGGCACACATTTACCCTAGAGTTTATATTCTTACAATATGATTTTAATTCTCTATGTTTTGACTCGTAGCGGAAACACCAAAACTGTTTCATGGGACCAGATTGCTCAATTATAGTACAGTAATGCAATAGAAAGTGATGTTTTGGTTTTAACGTGTCACTAAATAGTACTACGTACATTTGATTATGCGCAGCTACAAGTGTTTTCAAACGTTTTAAATCTTTGTCTTGAAAGGATCGCATTAGAAGCAAATCTATCATCTCGAGCAATTTTAAATAAAATTCCCATATTTTATCCGAGTTGTTGATCAAATCTCCCACCATCAAAGAGAAATATTGTACAAAACACATCATTTCCCGCGCAGACATATGAAAGTTATTTCTTCTTAAGTTTTCTATTGTCAAAGGTCCTGAGATATTACCGATTTCTAGCTCACCATAGTCAAATTTCTGCTTTCTGCTATTTACTAACTCAAGTGATAAAAGTCGGTTATCTATATAGTAGCATATTATTTTTGCCATATCGTATCTGCACACCCCTTCGAATAAGTCGTGCATTATATCTGCACAGAAATTTGCGGTCACGTGAGAGTATTTAATATCGTTAAATATTGATAACGCTTTTATGCCAGTTGAACTAAAGTCATTTATTAATATCGCTCGCCGCCTGCAATAGTGGCACAATTGAAAAATCAGAGTTACAAGATAATCGACATAACAAGTTTTGATAATTTAAGGGACACTATTTAGATAAGATAAATAATGAACTGGGTTTTTGTGTAATGTCGATTGTTTGGCTTTAGTGATCTAAATTATAATGATATGGTACCTTTTTACCATAATCATCAGGTTTTCCACCTTTTGTGAGATGTGTCATTATTGAAGAAACGAAATTCAATAGTTTTAATAAAAATCTTATTTCTATTCAGTACTAAGTTTGTTTATCTAGATGTAATTATGAATAGGATGGATTATTTTAAATTATGGATTGAAACGCATTTATTACCTTTACGTACTATGCTTTATTATGAAAATGCCAAGCAAAAAAAACATTACTAAGTGAAAAAAAATAAAAAAAAATCAAACTTCAGTATTCTGCATTCTTCGGCAACACACAAGTAGCGCTGATCATTTTTAATTATTATTACTGAAACCTTAAACTATTGTAAAAATGACTATGACTTTTTATTATTGCATTTGTTTTTAATAAAAACATTAAGTCGTCGTATTTTTTCTTTGTAATTGGTAACATCTCATTATAAGCTTTCTCTAATTGAAAGTCCGTAAAATGAAGTATTGGTGCTCTTGTTCTTCTTTCTATTAAATTGACAGCCTTGTATTCTTTATCCTTGAAGGACATTTTGTAAAAGAAACTATCTAAATGTTGCTTCTCAACTCTAAAAATTGATAAATCATTAAATTTAAAGCTTTCACCGGTGACATTTTTGTTAAAATTTACACACGTCAGTCAGGTTCTTTAAATCAAAAAAGTCATCATGAGTCATTTCTATAACATTAAAAGGAGTACCAGTTTTTCCAGACGTTCGTACTAATGTTACATACTGCGCTGGAGTGTAGATTGGACCAGATTTCAGTGCGCGTTTAATGTTCTTTTCAATCAAGGAGTGGACATTGTCGCCCTCATTTTGTGTGTGGCCAGTTATGAGAAATTTGTGTGTGATTGACTTTATTTTGTAATTGGCCACGGCATATATGTAAATAAGTAGCGATCACGAATTTATTCTTTTGTTGGCCTGCACAATTATCAGAGTAAAATACGATCTCAAGATCATTAGAATCAAAAGATTCGGCTTTTTCTTTTAAGTAGTGCAGTAAACATGAGCCTATTTCAATTGCTCCTCTTTTCCCCTCACCTTCATGCCACATGTAGCAGTTTACTGGACCTTGCCTTTTTTTTTGTGAAAGATCGCATACTGTAAAGTTGTAGGTCGACAATTTTGACCTGTAGTAAAAAGAAGATATCTGCTCTCTCGGAGTTGGCAGCGTAGCTTCTAAATCAAAGCATGCTACCACTTACGAAGTATTATTTTTGTCCATTTCTTTTTATTCTCTACTTAATTGTTTTTCCCCTAAATGGGATGCGTAGTTAGTATCTTTCATCTTTTCTTCTTCTGTCGAGTTTTGATAGGATACACACCTTTGGCATTGGTCCTTTTTTGGTACGAAAAAAGCTATATTGAATTCATAATTGAAAAGTCTACGGTAAAGTGATAAACTTGCTGAGGGTTTTCCTTGACTTTCGCAATCCATTTTGTAGTCTCAGTACAATTGCGCAATTGTTTTACCCCCATCAATATAGATTTTTTCGCTGTCAGCACGAGTATAGTGACTCTCGATGGCCGGGATTGAAGAAATATGAGAACGAACACCATTTTTAATATCTTCTGATACTCGCTTCTGACTTTTGTGGCTTCCTCTACCTTTTTCTCCCAAAGTACCTTCCTTATTTTTTGAAATTACGGTACGAATACAACGGTTAGTAATACCCAGTGTTGAGGTGAAAAAATGTGTACAGACTCGTATCCGATTATTATCTTTGCGGAAATAAAAACCATTATTTTGTAATCTGCTGTGACTTGCACAAGGACGTCTAGTTATTTCTTGTATCAAACTAATAATGAAAACGCGTTGTTTGACCATATCTGCCATTGCCCAATAGTTTTTAATTATTTCCAATCGTTCGTTTTCTGTAAATTTCATAGTGCACTTTTGTTTGCACTTAGTACTATCGCATGGTTGCCCAATTTCCCTCTCGGATACTTCTAGTCCCTTGCTTATCGTTTTGTAGGATTTTCCACTATTCCTTAGATGCTTACAACTATTTCTTTTCCATTCCGATGGAGCAGCCCTTCTTTTTCTAGTTCTCTTTTTATTTGTATCGTGTTCTACTGTCTCAGATGGTTCTGAAGGTAATTGATTTTCTTGTCTTTCATTGTCTGATGTGAGTGAACTTGAAGATGAATCGCTTAATTAGTCAGGATCTTAAATCGAGCTGTCTGCTGAAAAAGGTTCATTAAAATTAGAGCTGGGACTTGATTGTAATTCAGTCTCTTAAAGAATTATTGTCCGAACATTTTCTTGTTTTTTATTTAGTGCAGTCTCTATAATTATTAAAGGTATGAATGAACAAAGCATAATCAAGAACAAAAATAATAGTATACATAATATAAAATGAGTTCCTGTAATAATTACCTTGCATTCTATTATTGTTTGGGGTAAAGTTTTCTTTATCACCATCCAAAACATCAATGTTATAATTTGAGCTTCCAGCATGTATCATTGGTGTAAATTCTGCAATAAAATGAAATGAATAAGTTCAGTTCATACTAGTAGTAATAATTATTTTAAGAGATAAATAATTAATTGAAAACACTTGCTAACTTTTTAACTATTTATTTAAAAAATGTCTTTTATAAGAGTGCGACGAGTTTCGCCCTATCGAGGCATCATCAAAAAATTCCAATAAAAGTTCTTAATCAATTTAATGAAAAATTAAAAATTCTTGATGAAGGATCAAAAACTGCAAATAAATTAGTTATCCTTTTCAATTTATAAAGTATTTATTAGTTATTAATTTTGATTTATTTTTTATATTTTTGTTAATATTAAAAGAAAAATAATTTAATCTGATGATGCCTCGATAGGGCGAAACGCGTCGCACTCTTATAAAAGACATTTTTTAAATAAATAGTTGAAAAGTTTTCAATTAGTCATGAAGAAATTTAAACAAGTGCCATCAAGAAATTCGATCAAATAAATAATTGAAACAAAATTTACCTTCCGGTTCCTTGGGCCATGCATGCAATGTGACGTAATCTAAACCCTCTTTATGATCACAGTTTGAACTATTACCAATTGTCTCCAATACAGAACCTGCAGATGTAAGAATTATTACTCATAACTTAAAGCTCAATATTGATAATTAAGAGAAAAGTAGTAAATAATTAAATTCAAGAAAAAAAGTATGTTATGTACCTTCTGCCTCTGGACTAATTTTCTCAATATTATTATTATGTAAAATATTTGTTTCCCAGTTTAGATCTTTTTCTAGAGGTAATACTTTCCAGTTTGGTTTTCCATTATTTTCCTGATGTTGTAAACTGTAACAATTTATGAAGATAAGGACGAAAAAACAAGTTATAAAATAAATTACCGTATTCCGATTAGTGATAGCATCTTCTGCCCTCGACTATTGTACAAACTATTGTATTCCATATTGAAAGGCACATGTAATCTCAAACTTCCGGTGCAACAATACTATCACAATCAGGGAAAAGATCAAAATGTAACTTGCAACAACGATAAAACAATACTGGCACAATTAGGAAAACAATTCATTAACGAATAGTCTATACTGGTGTAACTCTAAATGTGTCACTATTGCTTAAATAAATTTACTCTGAATTACCCAAATATAATGGCACAAGTCAGAAGTGCCGCTAATGCACTCACATAGAGTTATTAATTCTCAACCAAGGTCAAAAGCATACTAAATGTGTCGGTTTACTACAGCCACTTATAGACGGAAAAAAAAATGCATTGGTGACACTTGTGCTGTCTACCGGAATTTAAGCATACTAGTATTACGCCGGTTTTGTAGGAACACAGAGCGTGAAATTCTAATTCAAATTCAGGCCTTGGCTCAAGTTTAGCGAATTTGGAGTTATGCCACTATTGCAGGCGGTGAGCGATATGTCTGCTTCATAGTTTTTTTGATTTCTCAGTAAGTTTCTTGTTTCATGTATATCATTTTCAGTCTTCGATTTATGAACCTTACAAAACCTACAAAAGTAATTTGCTGAAAATGAACCAGAAAAGTTCATAATATAATTAAGACCTAAGTTATCGCCTAATATAAGAGCAAGAGAAAAATATAAACGGGTGGGCCCATTTTCGGTTTGTATAATCAATCCTTCTGATTCTAACTTAATCAAAACTTCCACAAGTGGGCGAATGCAGTAATTTAATCCTATTTTTTTATATTTTGCGTGGAACAACAAAGCTACAAAAATGTTTTCTACCTTGGATAAATAATAATTAGGGAGATTTGCGAATGTATAATAGAAAGCAGAAATGGAATGCGCTCCAGCATGAGAGCCTAAAGGGTTATCTATTTCGAAATCATCGTAATATAAAAAAATCGGAAGCACAATATCTTTTCCGAAATTTTCTCTTCTCTTTTTACAAAGTTTGCTATTAATCAAATGTGATCTATTTGTTTCATTTTCCATTTTCTCAGAATAATTCAAAATTTCTGTAAGTACACCTAGTTGTTCTAGATACCTTGTAATCTGGAATTCTATTGGCATCAACACACCCTTTGCTTTGATACTTTCAATCGAGATTTCACCTTTTTTATGTATTTCGGCAATAGTGTCATCTATAGTATAAGTTTTCGGAGGGGAGTATAAATTAAGAGATTCCAAATGTTTTAGCAGTATATATTCTGTTTCAAAGTTTTCAAAAGGTTCATGTAAAATTCGAGAAATTTGAGTGAGTGAACTAGCATTTCCACATGAATGAGAATGAATGTTTATAGCCTCAGCTAAAGGTTTTGTAAGATATTTCGTTGCATCTGATAAAATTTCTTGAACTTGTTTCCTGTCGAGGTTATTCTTGCTATGTAATTTAGCGACAAAAAGGAGCAGGTTATGTTTTAAAGATTCGAAATTTAAAATATCTTCGATTGGAATATCAATGCCTTGGTGGGGATTCGGATCATCCAACTTAAAATTATTGCTGTTGGAAGTTTTTGTAAAACAGCTTTGTTCTGAAAACATGTGCTTAGTTTGTATATGCTTTTTAAAAGCATATATGCTCGAAAAGGACTGAGGACAATTTTCTTGCGTACAAGTAAAGGATCCATATGCGGCAACATTATGAAAGTAGCGAAGATGTGTTACTATCTGGTCGGCATTTTGCAAAGTACTTTTACACTTAAAACACTTAATCATGTTTGCTTATTTCAGAAAGAAAACTCGCTAAAGCTGGTATTTTCAGATCAAAGTTAGTATTGATCTTATAAAAAAATTTTTGAATAAATAACCAAACTGTATAAGATTCTTTTGTGTATTCTAAATGAAATATATGAAATATTTTAAAACAAATATCAATGGCTTTAGGAAGCGAGTCAGAAGTGTACATTATATCATCGTAAATAATTAATATTTTCTGCACCCTTTTGAATAATTCTCCTATTGCAATCGTAAAAGGTTGAAGACTTAATCATAGTTCCAAGTACCTTTTCTGTTTTTTTTCATTAATGCTGTGCACAGTTCGATCATCGCTCACGAGCAACAAAAAGGACTCCTGTGAATCTTTTATGCTGGGTTTCCAAAATTGTTTTTTTTTATCAGTTTTTTCTTTTAGGGGGATCCTGGTTGAAGGTGGGAACAATCCATGTAATGCCAGAACTACAACATATCCCTGATAATCTGTTAAAAAATTGTTTTTATAAGCATTTAAAGAATGTATTATACAGCAATTAAAACTAATTTATTACCTTGAGCACTAGAAAAATCAGCGGAATTCAGTAAAGACTTTATTTCCCGGTCTTTAATTCTTTGGACCAAATGTGGATAAATATTCTGTAAAAACTTCGTCCAGTTTTCCAGAAGTTTATAGCTTTTTCCTTTGTATAACTCTTCGAAGTCTATATCAATCTGCAAATTAAATTATTATATTGATATCGTTGGATCAATTAAATTGTATATTATAGCAAAGTGTGACCATTAGAGAATTTATATTGGTGCCATTCCTTCGAGCAGTCGAGGGTTTTCTTAAGCAATTTGTCTTCTTCCAGTATTCTTCAACTTTGCTCCAAGGATCATTCACACCATATTTTAACCATTTTTCACAATTTTCCACATCAGAATCTAGTATTATTCAATATAAGTTTGTAAAATATAACTGTTGGTAAATTGTTTTCATGAAAACAAACCAGTAATCTCTCCCGCGGTTGGAAGAATAATTTCTGCGTCAGATCTTGCGGAGCTGTAGGAACCAGAATTATTTGTGCTCTCGGAAATTTGACAAGGGAATATTTTATTTTATTTCTTCTTATTGTTATAATATTTACAGTAGAGCTTTCCTTTCGGCTCTCTTCCTTTTTCTCTCGGGGTGTAATAAGTAATCTATATTAATATTTCGTATGAAAAATTATTGGAAACGTAGGTAAGTATATTTGGACGCTTATACTTACAGGGTCTTCGGTAGGAAAAATTTCTTGTATTTGCTTTATGATTTCGCTCCAATCCTTAGGTCTAACTGAACAATCCTTTGAAAGTAGCTCTTCCGTAATAATCTCCACTAAAATTGTTTGATGCTTGTCTGATAAAGTGTTATGTTTATCATAAACCTCTTTCAGAGTTCTTCCTTTATATGTTTCTTGTAGCAAAGTATTTAAATTCTATTAATTATATATATATATATATATATATATAAATATACATATTTATTTATTGCAAAATATTTTTATTGTATTCTTACCAGAAATGAGCTTGATGAAGTTACGGATGATGGAGAGGATGTAATTTTTCTTTGTGCAAACCAGTTATTTACACTGCTTTGAAAACTAGAATTTAAGCTCAATGTGTCACTGTTCGTAACTGTGCCTGTATGGCCCTATAATCACATTCACTTATTTTTTTAATTTACATGGTTAAATAAAAACGCGATGATACCATTAAGACACGCCATTCCTTCAGCTTTTTCTTAAACAAACACTTTTCTGGGAAGAATTGTATGGGTATAATGGCATCAATGTCGCTATCGCTCATGAATTCAAAACATGTTATATTTGTTCTGTATTCTTTAAAAATCAAAAGAATTCTTATATATTCCGTGTGAATTGAATTATTACTCACTTTTGAACACAGCATATAAAATTTTCAGATCCCACTCGCTTAACAATGCAGATATTTCCTGATCTAAATCCACATCAGGTTGCTGAACACTTATTTTCAAATTTTCGCATTATTCTAATGTAATTTATATAACTATTATATGTCCCTACCTTTCTTCAAGAGTGTAAACTTCTTGGGTTTCAGAAAATTCTGGTATATTCAGGTTATCTGAAACATTTATACCTGTAATATAACCATTTTCGTCAAGGAATATTGGTACACTTTCTTCACACATATTTTTCCACTCGATTTTTATATATAAAAATGAAACGATATACCTTTGCACGGAAAATACTACTTTAAACTACAACGCAAATAATATGTGCACAGATCAGAACGAATTATTACATTTCTGTGACTAACGGCATATTTTACTATAAAACAATTTGATTCAACTGGGTCAGAGTTAATTTTAATATGCCATGTTTAAACTGATCATGTAAAAGTAAAATGTTAACAACAATGAACCGCTAGTAGATTGAACAATTTCTGACATGGTAAATAGTACAATGGCATAATTAAATTTACCATGAAAGCAAAATCGGAGTAGCATTTACAATTTTCCTTGTTATTTTCATTCAATTTTGGGTTGATATTACTATTAACTGCAAATTTCGTCAAATTGTACTATTAACTATGTTATCTAGTTAATCATACTATGTATTTTATCTGAGTGTGGGGAGTGTCATAGTTTGATATAGTACATTTTGGAAAATTTAGTACTGAATCGAATTTCTAAGGCCCTGAGAAGTAGTTTGAGTACCCGCATTCCTATACCTCCAAGTATAGCTAATTATAGCCATCCCAATACCACGTTACATATCGAATAGAAGTTCTCGCAGAGTACTATCGGGTGGTGTATATTTCTCACGATTCAGAAAAATTTCTCAGGACATTTTTGTAGCTGGAAATCCTATTTTCATGCAGTTGGGTCACATACACCCCAGCTAAAACATTTCGCATATATTTTTGCAATTATTTCTTCAATGGCCTTCCATGTTAACATTTTTCTCACAGGAAGTCATTTTCCACGACGCACCAATTTCGTACAATCACCAGAAGTAGAAAAGTCCACTCTTTAACTCAAGAAAGTCATTTAAACTACTTTCGATCGCCAAAGGTTTCCCACGCTAGATAGAAATAGCTTTGCTAATCAAACATGTTCAGAGTATCATAATGTATCCTTTAAGGTATGTTTCATGTCTAGAGATGTCGGGCCTAAAATTTTATGAAAAGTGGGCATTCTTCTTTGTGTACCCTTCTATAAGTGACTTAATTCCTATCACATTCCATTTTGAATCTTGAAAAGTTATAATTTAAATTTTGTTTTTATTTTTATCGTAAATGGTTTTTACTTTTTACTCGTCTGGTACAGGACTCAGAGTATTTTGTTCTCATGCACGTTCTGAAACTTCACTGCTATTGTTCTCAACAGCTTCTGTAATTCAAACCTTATGTTTCTCTAAATCTTACTACCAGGTTCTCTAGGTCCCTCATCTCCATAAAACATAAAATATCTCTGCTCGCTCATAATTTATTACATAAATTCCAATGTTCAATGTTATTTCAAAATTCAGAATCCAATACAAAAAGAGCTTTTGACAGTTCACACACATAGATTTCAGAGCACAAAAGCAGTTTTTGGCTGCTCGACTCGTAGCCGGTTTTTCTTGCTAAGAGGTGACCACGAATCGTTGGACTCAATGTGTACAATTATATGGGCAAATATTTCAAACAATTAAGTATATATGTAAATAAAATAAAATGATTCTAAAGTTTTCTTTGCCATTCGTAAGACTTAATTATCAACTTTCGCAACTTGAGCCTTTTGCTCGTTATCTGTATCTCTTAAATATATTTTTACGTTTAAATTGAATTTACTTGGCATAAAGACAAAGGCACTAGTATTTCCTAGAAAATATGGCCGTTTACTTTGAAAGTTAAATTTAAATATTTTAGCTCACATAAATTGAGATTTAGAGCTACAAAAACAGGAAACGGTGAAAATCACGAGATAATGAAAGCCAAAGTTCATATTGTCAAAACATTTTCAGAATTTTCAAGTTTTAATGAGGGAGTTTATAAAAACAAAAAACAACAAAACAAAAATCAAACAAAACACAATTTTAAATATTACTCAGGAAGTAATTATTTTTCATTCCTTTTATTTAGTAAAGTAGAATGCCTTGAGTTGAGAAAATAATACATATTCAAGATAAAATCTTGAATGCTGCAAGGTTGTTCGAACGAATGAGTTCATTCCGGATGCATTTCAAGAGAATTTCGTAGCTGTTTTTATTTCTGCAAGTATCTTGTATCTGCCTGAAATAAATCTTAATTATTATGGAAGAGATTTCAAGGATGCAGCTGTGGAGTTATTATAATTTCTCGTCCTAGTCTGACCTGTTATATTTTGAAAACTTTTCTCTTGTGTCCCATCAACAGTAATTACTATAGCTTGCTTTTAACGCTTCCTTTATAGTAGACGGAAAACTGTAATTTTAGCATTAACAATAATTTTTGTACCAATTTAAAAGGATATTAATGAATTTTAGTAAAGAACTATCGCAGAAGAATAATTGTAATACGCATTGCGATATATTTTGAAATTTTATCTGAGGAGTAATTTTTAGAGACAGTAAGCTAGCTGCCATATTTTCGAATTAAAGTTCGATGGTGATTATTTTAATCTAAGATTTTTTTTCGGGCAAGGTGACGAAAGATCCAAGCACGGAGGTCAAGGCGGCCCATTCTACTAAACTGTTATAAAAAGGAGGGGCATCTTGTCTAGGTGAGGTAATCCTTACAGATCATCAACAGTTAGAGGGGCAGTCCCAAAAGTCCCAAGGGTAAAGGCCAGACAAACGTACAGAAAGTGTCTCAAGCTCTATTCCAAGGCAAGATAGACACTTCGCAGGGACATCCTATTTCTGTTAGATAAGGGCGAATCGACATTTGATATCAACCATAGTTCTGCATTGTTTTCTGTCGAGCTCCAAGAAAAAGGTAGTGAACTTCCTAGTTGGACCATCAAGAAAATGTTTGTTACACCAGTAAGTGCTCGGGGTCGCCCATCATTGCGCTTTGTACAAACGTCTGCTTTGATGACAAATTCAATCACTGAGGTGGCAACGCCAGCATTGGGTTCTAGTCCAAAAACCTAGAGAGAGCTAGAGCCCATTCTGGCTAATCCGTCCGCCCTCACATTCCCCATGATTCGAAAGATATCCACTGTAGGGTAACCTTTATCGATACACATCTTATCCAAAGACGTCTTGCAGTCCCCCAGTAACTTGGATATTTTTCTCTGACCACTCCGGGCAAACAAGGCTGCATGGTTGGTTGAAAGGATATTATTATCTTTTATCTTGATTTTCACTGCTATTGCGATGGCGAAGATCTCAGACTTTAAAACAGTAATGAAGCTTGAAGTAACAACTCCAACCAAATATCAGGATCGACAAAATAAGCACCGACACCGGCCTCCAAATTCGAGAGTGAGTCGTCGGTGAAGATTTTTATAGCGGACCGACGAATGCTCTTTAAATCTCTCCCGCCAGTTCACGATTCCCTACCAGCAAAATTCAAAGGGAATAGTAGGTTTCCTCATTCCAGTTTACATGGTATTGAAAAATTAGAAAAAACACTCCAGTCGTCCCTACAACATCCCCGTAAGCGCAATCTATACACAAGATACAAGGGTTGAAGTGGCTGATGAAGTGGACATGATGGAATGTCTAATGTCTAGGCAAGCAATCCTTTTCATTGGATTATCGTTGAGCAGAATTTCTTTGAAGATTATTAACGCTACTTAGATGTTTCCAATAATAATTTAAATGCCAATTATATCGGAACAAATTGCAGCTTCATCCATCAGGACGATACGCAATGACATCTCTTATATGAAGAAGTTCGAAACAAACGACGATAATAACCAATCGTATGGAGCTTGTCTTTAGTGTTTGTCCGCCGTTGAATTTGCAATGCAATATTATCAAAGGTATCTGTACTCTTAAAATTATTTTGGGAAATATTTCTCCTACATCTGGGCCCACTAAATCCAGGAATATGATGTTATATCGATTTATTTATGGTAGCCTCCAATGGATCCTTCGAGAAGGACTCATTCATTTGCTCGTAGTAGCATCCGATTATATCTACAACTTGGCACGTTCATGCCAAGTCGTACGAATTGCATGAACGAGTGCAGCTGACTTAATAGCAAGCTAAAATCCTATTCTCAAGTTTGTAATACAGTCATTATTGTAGGTAGTTGTAAGATAGCTTTACTTTTTTTTTTATTATTTAATTCTCACCATTTAAGATATATACATATTTTTTTACTTAAAAGAATTATCTTGTATACAGTCAATAAGGCATTTGAAATTTATGTTTCAAATTTGAATTCTTATAAATTTGGATATAGAATTAACTAAACTCTGGGCTACCAAAATCTTATGAAATCAAATATTGTATCCATCATTGCCAGACTATTTGTGTTACGCTCGGTTGACTATAACCAGTTATAATTTGTGCAGAGGTCTTTTCTTGACAGACGTTGTGATTTGGGACAGTCTCTTAATTGGTTTTTATCTATCTGAATGACAGATATTCTATACCCATGATACAAAGATAACAGGAAGGGCCGATTCTAGAGGAAATTTTGTGTAACTACGTCATATGGACACAAAAGTCATTTATCAAAACATGCCAATTATTTTGCAAAACATCAAAATATTTGTATCTGTCAGTAAATAGAAAAATAGTGAATAGTGTGGTTTGGTTTGGTTGCGTTTGGATATTCAATAGTTTAGTAATTTGGCTTGTTACTGATCATCACGCTGAATTCTACAGGTCAGAGAACTATAATTATCATCGGAAAACTGCTGCCAGAAAAGTTATTCCCTCCAGTCTTTAATAAGAAAACATTTTATCAAAGGTAAAAGCTAAATGCATATATGCATATCCAACAAGTTAAAAAAATATTTTTAGCTGAAAGGCAAACCCTCTACTCGCCCTTGGAAACCGGTTGTATCTTCTTTAGAAGAATCCAAAAAACATAAAATACTGAAGAATTGAAAATATAGAATAAGTTCGGGTATTGTGGAATACCAATGATTCTTTGAGTTATTATTTCATTTGTAGAAAGCCTAGCTAATATTCCTAATTTTAATATTCTTAAATTTCATAATTATGTGTATGTACAAAAGCGACATTGCAGAAAAGAGAAATTGTGTTTAAATGTCAGGAAAAGTTTTTAGACGATTAATGTGGAATACCTATGGATGTAAATGTAGAATACTATTCCAGATTTCCCAGCCAGATTTCGTCAAGTAAAGATTTCGATTTTTGTACTAAGAAATAAACCAAATTGTAAAGAAAATATTCACAAATTATATTAAAAAGATACAAAAAAAATTAATCCGTTTGCAAACAAAAACAAGAATACTTACTACCTATCTTAAATTGCGTACATATCTACACATAAAAACAAAAATTTATTGTAATACATTTTGGCAAGATTCGCATACAAAAACTACCTCTTTATCAGGGGTGCATATTGTTAAAATATAATATTGTAAATTACAAGTAATTTTAAAGGTATTTTGTCCCAATAGAAAAATTGTTTTGCGCAGACTCGAATGAATTAATCCAGGTTGTATTGTTTCATGAAGGGAATTCTGATGACATTCAATGCCGCGAAAAGCCAACATCTTCCAGTTCCTGATTTATTATAAATTTGCTATTGCAAAATACTCGCAATGTAATTAAGAACTCTCAAAAATAACAGGGTATGACAGATTCGAATTCGAGAGGATGTGTTTGTTTTTAATTGAAATTGTTGTGATTATTTTAAGTGATATTGACTGAAAATGGTTCATTGTGCGGTGGTGAAGTGCAAAAGCAATAAAAATAAAGCATTAAAAACATTAAACAAAAAATAAAATTTTTCCGCTTTCCGAAGTTTAAATCACTTCAGGAAAAGTGGATAAGGAAGCAATTCCTTCCAAAAATTTAACCCATTCTACAACAACGACTCATAATAATACAGGAATGCAAGGGAAAAAGTAATCTATGATCACAGCGTGGGAAATAAGTTCAATGGGAGAACAGGTATCACATTTACAAGATAAAAGTGTCCAGAAGTGTCCAGAACGAGTTTATAGTTGTAATGTTTTTATTTATTGACACAATATTTGCTTACTCTAGAAGGGATCTAGACTCTAGCAATATGCTAAGGAGAAGAAATTCTGCCTTAGAAAGGCGGCTTAAAATGGCACACAAGAAAATTGCACAATTAAAACACTTCGCAATGCAGAGTCCTGAATATCTATCTCACCGCAGGACAAATAAAAAAATTATGGGAAAAAAAAATAAATTAAATGACACTCTTGTGGTTCTCGTTCATATAGGCAATTCAATTTATTTTAAATATTGATCGGCACTCAATGGTTTCATTTTTTGAACAAAATTGTACTAAAAAGAATTGCACCAAAAATGAACAAGGAGCAGTTTAAAAATCAAATAAGCCCGAAAAAGCAGCACTCTAATAATACTAGTGATAAGATATATCATCCAGTTCATAATAATAATAATATAGTACTAAATTATTGCTTCTTTCCCGTTTCTAGAATTCAACCTCAACTATCACACATGGTTTAGAGGATTTTACGCTTGTTTTCCAACATTACTTTGACATGCATTTTCACGCATTACATAATTCCACATACACCAAGAGAAGTTAGGACATCACTTGCCCTAATTTGTTTATCACCACTATACAATTTTTTTATTTTCAGATAATTATACAAAAACAAATTTCCCTTACCAGCTCCATCAACTTTTAGGCATTGCGCATCTTCAGTGGAACACTATCCAGGGATTCTGCGTAACGCTCTTCAGTTTATGGCCAACTACAAGTTTAAGGTCACAGACAAACTCTGTGTAATTTCATTGGATGAAATGAAAATAAAGAGCTGCTACGAGTACGATAAGTAAGCTGATGCAACAATGGTTTCGGCTAACAACGACCAAGTCATTCTAGCGAGAAGCTTGATCCATAACTGGAAGCAACCAATTTTTAAGAATTTGATTGCAAGATTTCAGCTGCATTTATTAATCAAGTCATACTAAAATTATAGGAGATGCGGTATACCGTTGTTGCTTTAGTGTCCGATATGGGACTGACAAATCAAGCCTTTTGCAAGGAGATAAATATATATATATATAAGAAAACTAATACTTCTTAGGTCCAGCAAATAGTAATGGGAAAGTTTTTGTGTTCGCGGATGTGCCGCATTTAATCAAATCACTCAGGAACCATTTTATTGCTAATGGCTTCATTTTAAATAACGCCGTCATAAATTCAGAACCAGTTAAAGCCTTAATAAATTTGGAGAAATCAAGAGATTTGAAAATTTCGAACAAATTAACCGATGACCACATTAAGGTTCGATAAGTAGGAAGACAAAAGGTGAAATTAGCTACACAGTTGCTTCCACACTCTCTGTCTAACTGTATTAGAAAGATAGTCACCTTCTTAAAATTTCAAGCTGATCAAACTGAAAACACCTTAGATTTTTCGAATTCTATTAAGGTAGTGAATGATTGGTTCGATGTCTGTAATACAAGGTGGCGGTCCAATGATTCGAGATTAAAAATGAAAGCATTCCGTTTAGCTCTAGAAGAGCAATTCAAAATTATATCCAGAATGAGCAATCAAATATTTAGTCAATTTGAGAGCTACCGGGATACGTAAAGAGGAATTGTCTTCTTGAACTCGGCGCTAGTATAGCTGTATGATTATTTATTCAGTATAGCTGTATGATTATTCTCGCTTAAATCAAGATGTGCTAGAAAACTTTTTCAGCACGATTCGTTCTAATCGTGGGTTGATGACCACCCAACACAGGATGAATTCAAATATAGGCTTCGCGGACATATTTTAGGTAATTGGCAAATATTATTATTCGTAATACACAAATGTAGCTTGCATTTAATACTAATTATGTTTGGTCAAGAGCACATAACTCCAAAAATGTCCTTTTGGAGTTATGTAGGTATATCAAAGTGTTTGAAAAATTATATATCTTTCTGTACCAACTACATAACTGCACCTCTCTCCAAAATGATTAAAATGATGGGTCCAAAATGCATAACTCCAAACAAACTGAATATTAGAGAGAATTGAAAACTACAAATGTAAGTAGTTCTAAGTATTTTTGATCAAACACCATAAAATTAGTGATAGCTTTTGTTTTTCAATGCACAGTAATTTTAAAACAAGAAGAAATGATACATTTCTACACGAAAGTGGAAACGTAGAGCCAGATGCAGAACCCGGGTGTAATGAAGAAATTATTACAAACACTCTCTTGCAAAAAATTTCAAAACCAATTCCTACACGGTAAGGGAATGGGGACATAGAAGACGAGATCCCAGCCAATTTATATTTAGAAAATGAGGAGTTTCACTTAGACGCTCTTGAAAATTTAGTAGGATTCATCAGAAAAAAATTACTATTAATCAATAGGATGCAAACTGCTCCTGGATAGTCAAATACATGGGTTGATGAACTTTCGGAGGGCGGGTTAAAAATGCCAAATCCGGCATTTTTACCAAAAATCAAGCAATTTGAACTAGAGTTATATCGACGAATTTTCTAAATTCTAATATTTTAAAATCAAGTTATATTGAATTAGATGACAATATAAATAAACTCTTTTTTTAGATGTAGAATGTTTTTTAGAATAAGGTTTTTGAACAGAAAACATGTCATGTTATCTTCTATAAAAAAGCCAAATAGAAAAAAATAATAAAAACAGTAACTTAAAATTTGTTTATAGTTTATTTCACCCATTCTACCCAACTTATATAAAAATTAATTGTTTTAACCTTGTTAAAAGGTTGTTTAAAGAAAATCGGCTAAATTGAAATTATACGAAACTCTATTATAAGTTTCAGCTATTAAAAATGGTTAATATTGCAAAGTTTCCTATTCTGCATTTGATGGTTTAATTTAGTCTTGAAGTATAGGTGAGCATCATTATGCTTGCTGTGAAGATGCTTGCTGCGAAGATGCTTGCTACGCCGATTGCGATTTGGCCTTACCGATTAAAATAGCCATGCAAAGAAGGAAAGCTCCTTCGTCAAACAGTTGTTATCGAAAGCCGCACTTGTCGCTATAATCAACCCATTTCGATATCCAGGAAAGAGGCTGCGCTGCTGGATCGATGTTCTCATCTCGTAGATTGCCGGAAGTTGAACAGGATTAGTGATTCTAAGATTTGATAATTATATCTTAATTGTTTTCATAATTATACCTAGGCATCTGTATTGAAGCAGTAATAGCATGATAAAAGGGATTCTTTAAGAATGTTGTGTCCAATTTTGTGTCGTTCACTGTCATTACATTTATTTCAATTAAAGGTGTTCTTATGCTGCCCTGGATGTCAAGGTTCTCCAAAAGATCAAGATTATATTGGATTTTTCTTTCTTTAAGTATTTCTGGCACATTCATCTGATAAAGAAAATTAAGTCAAAACATTGGAATAGAGAACAAATATGAAATTGAATAACAAACTTTTTAGTCTAAGAGCCAGCAGTAAATTTTTGGTGTGAAATATAACCAAAAAATTTATGCATACGTATTAAGTTATAG
Organism: Dioctria rufipes; assembly: GCA_963924295.1. Classification (NCBI taxonomy): domain Eukaryota; kingdom Metazoa; phylum Arthropoda; class Insecta; order Diptera; family Asilidae; genus Dioctria; species Dioctria rufipes. Next base: position 68,801,112 of record OZ002740.1, on the reverse strand, counting down.
GAAAGGCAATGTCAAAAACAATCGTCTGGCAGGAAATCTCCGCGGCCTAAGTGAGTAATAGTATGTTGAAAACACATTTTTTTTCAAAATTGAAATACTTATTATAACCACTTAATGCACGTCTTAAAAAACAGAGAGGTTTTCCTTGACCACAAATATGTACTAGGTCCAAGACGGTTTGCGCGCGGCTAACCCCTTGCCAGACGAAGTTAAAGTACTGAAAATTTCGGATTTTCCAATATTCTATATAACCACATGAAATTCGGCTCAGAAGCAGAGCCAATATCCCTGAGCACAAATATGCAGGTCCAAGACGGTTTGCGCGCGGCTAACCCCTTGCCAGACGAAGTTAAAGTACTGAAAATTTCGGATTTTCCAATATTCTATATAACCACATGAAATTCGGCTCAGAAGCAGAGCTAATATCCCTGAGCACAAATATGTAGGTCCAAGACGGTTTGCGCGCGGCTAACCCCTTGTCAGACGAAGTTGAAGTACTGTAACTTGCGATTTTCCCATAATCCATATTACAAATAGTAAGCCGTTCCAAGAATTGTTAATATAACAAAAAACAAATTTCGCATTCAGACAGAGTTTTTGTTTCAAAAAATATATTTTCTGTCAAATTCGCATTTTGATATTTTGGTTTCACTAGTATGTACATTATATTCGTTGCGTTGTTATTATAATGAGTGATAAAAAAAGTACAAAGTGCGTTTTCGGTTTTTGTGGGAATTCCAAAGACTACAGTAAAATCAAATTATTTACTGAAAACACCTTAAAAAAATGTATCAATGTGCTTAAAATACGAAAGGTAAATAAATACAAACTCAATGATATCAATCTTCCTATTTTGGTAGATACAATTAGCGGGTATCATACTGCATGTTATCGGCAGTTTACAGCAATTCCCAGGAAACTAATCGAATCATTTAACGAAATCAATAAGGAAAAATGTAAGTGACATTCATATAGGTAATATATGAAATTTTTAATAATATTAATTGATTGTAACTATAGTGCCTTGTACCGATAAAGATATCGTAGATACTTCTCGGGGTAATTCAATTGCTGCGACATCAACTACAACGTCAGCAACTCATGGCGGAAGTACTGAAAAGCGCTTGTTTTGTGAAAAAACAGGAAAATGCTCTAAAGGAAAAAAAGAAAAGCTTATAGTAGGCAGAAAAAGTACACTAGAACACGTCGTGTGTAAAGCTGTATTGCTTGGGAACGATCAAGTGTATCAAACATTGACATGCGGGTCGTACAATGATGATATGAAATATCATAAGCAATGTTTAGCTAAATTTTTGCAAGAAGCAAATAATTTAAAGAACAAGCTCTCCAAGTCTTCTAAAAAAGACGATAACAATATAGCACACAAATACGCACTATCAACTGTTTGTAATTATGTGCAGGAGCGCATTTTACAGCTACAAGAGGTACATTTATTTGACCATGTTGTTAGCTTGTATCAGGATAAATTGAATGAGAAAGTTAAATCAATGACGTTTTCAAGAGATGCATTAAAACGGAAGTTAGATTATATTTATAAGGAGCGAATCAAGTTTAAAAAAATTGAAAAGAACTTAGTTATTTTGGATGCAACTATATATGAGTACAACGACAGTTTATTGAAGGAAAAACTCAAAACTGAAAATTTTAAATTGACTTTAAGGTAATTAATTAGTATACATATAGAGGCGTTCTGATGCAAAACTTCACAGCTTTTTAGAAGTTTCTACCATCTGTAAAATTACGCCAATATTATTTTAGGGACAAATCCACAACAGGCGGTATTTAAGTTGAATATTGTACGCTCAAGTCAAGTTCAAAGAGATAAATAATGAAAATTATTTTGATATCGAAGAGACGCTAAATGGAGATATGTATAATTTCAGGATTATTTAGATTGTCTATCTTCGGAATTAAAGCTTTTCGCTAGTTTTGCACCGTATCACACCTTTTTCAGAATATTGTTTTGTGTTTAAAAACATTTTTTCTTAACACATATTGCAGAGATGTCGCATACAAATTAAGGGAAGAGATTAAAAATCTCGCAAATACAGCTCTTCCAGATATTCTTACATTGAAATCTGTGATAAATAGTGAAGTTAAAGTTCCTGAGATGTTGCACGAATTTTTCCGACATCTTCTTATTGGACCAGACTCACGATATGGAAAAGGGGAAGATGTAAATAGGAGAATAATGTCACTTTCCAACGATGCTATTTATTGCGTTTCAAGAGGTCGAATAAAACCGGGAAAGCACATCCAATTAGGTTAGTCTCTATTGGAAGTTTGGTGTAAATTAAATATATATAGTCTTATATATATTTCATAGGTCTTGCGATGAAAAGTCTTACAAGTAGTAGACGCGTCATTGAGATTTTAAATAAATTCGGTCATTGCGTTAATTACCACTACGTCGAAGAGTTGGAAACAGAGCTAGCCTTTTCAAGCGACAATTGACAATCATACCTTCTGCCCCAAGGAATGATTACTTCAGAAAAAGTCTGCACGGGTGTTACGATCGTTTCGTGGAGACGAGCACTGGAAAAAAAACTCTTCACGATACTTTAGGGATTGCCTACCAAATTCTGGACCCATCCTTATGTAAAATACAAAGCTGAATATTAACTTCTATATAACTTACAGCAATAGTCTCAGCGGAAGAAAATTTTTCAGCAATGAGGGGAAGGAAAAGACGAGCATATGTGCCAGCACATTTTGAAATCGAGTCTTATTATAAAAGACCAAAAATGTGTGCAACCTTTGCCGATTGCGTTACAACTGATATTGATCTTTTTAAGCCGTCACTAGAAAGGGCAAGGAAGCTTGACTATATATGGCTTATATCTTTAATTTGTGGCTGGGAGTATACACCAATGTGGACTGGTTGGAATGCTGTTCATGTTGAAGAAAATCTACCACAACAGCAGGTGTTTTACTTACCTCCTATTAATGAATCACCCACAAGCCATTCCGTCGTTCTTGAGACACTTAAAAGGTCAATTGAAGTCGCAAATCAGTGTAATCAAAAATATATATTTGTAACATATGACTTAGCCATTGCAAAAATTGCTTTGAAAAATTCAGCACATGGAATCACCACGTTTTGATCGTGCTTTTATATTACTAGGAAATTTCCATATAGAAATGGCTTTTTACAAGGCTATAGGAAATTTTTTTGATGGATCTGGGGCTGAAATTATACTTGTAGAGAGTGGACTTCTTGCTCAAGGTTCTTTGAATGCATTTATTTATGGTAAGTCTTCAAAAGTAACATTGCGTATGTATAATATTTTAAGTATTCTTTCATGTCGAGATAGGCACCCATTACAATAGGTGCAGACGACTACATGTTTTATTAAGTGCAGTTATGCAAATTCTTCATTTACAAATTTTCATGGAACAAGAAAATGTACATATTGATGATCTTAAAGCTGATATTGAATTATTTGAAAACTGTGGACTTGGGACAGAATTACCATCAAATCTTGTATCAGTTATTTCACGTTATGCTATGTATACTGCAAAGACATTAAATAGATTTAACTTTAGAACAGACCATAAATGCTGATGCTGCAAATAGATTAACCGGTGTTGCATCGTTTACAAATTCTGTATCTGCGAGACAAAAATGGGCCAAAACGCACACGGATAGAACTGCCAATATTTTATCGTTATATAATTTACTCGGAATGTCGCGAAAAGACGATGTAACACGTGATTTAAACCCAGGTGAAATAAAACGATTTTCACAAAATTTGAAAGCAGTGACAGAAGAAATTAGAAAATATCATAATCCCTTCTCAAATGAAATAAATAGCAATATGCTTATTAACATTTGCACTGGGAAAACTGTATCTGAACAAACCAAGAAGTTCTTGCTAAGTGTAAAAGAAAGTGGTTCATTTAAATGAAATAACTTCATAATGGAGTGTCGAAAGGATGCGAAAAGGTTCGAAAGCGCTATTTCAAGAAGGATAATTCAAAATTTCACTTCTGAAAATACAACTCAAAACAGACATGGTAGTGGGAAAATTTATGAGGTAAAGATGGAACGGAATTTAATAGGAAGGATTTTATTTGTAGCTTCTCAAAATAGTGTAGATATCAAAGAAATATTTAAATATCCATTGACACCAATACCACAAACATTTGGTCACTTAGATGGATCTATAGTAAAAACAGATAAATCAATTTTGTCAAAACATTTGGAATCCACAGTCGTAAGCTCTTCTCCAAATAAAGTAGATGCCATTGTCGTTGATGGTTTCTCTTTGCTACATACTTTAGGAGAATTACCATTAACTTTTGATAAGCTTGCCATGCACATATTAAAAAAGATCTGCCGAATGAATGCCAAATATATTCACATTGTGTTTGATACAATTGTAACACCTTCTATAAAAGATATTGAACGAGACAGACGAAATTGTTCACACGAACAAGTAGAATTTAGTGTCTTAAAAAAAAACCAGAAACGACCTGCGGATTTCATTAGAGCTTTAAGAAACAACTCTTTTAAAAAAAGACTTAATGAATTCTTAGTACAAGAATGGCAACAAAACGAATACTGTTCTCATCAAATGAGTCTAAGTGCTTTCTTTTTAAGACTAACGGCGATAATATAATTCGCGAAGACGTTGGAGAGCTAAAAAGTTCTCAAGAAGAGGCAGATACTCGTATGATGTTGCATTTATCCTTTTTACAGAGAGACAGCTCAGTTGTCATTAAGTCTACGGATACAGATGTACTCATAATAGTGCTTTACAATCTGCCTAACCTTAAAAATAATATAAAAGTATGGATCGAAGTAGGAACTCTGTCTAAAAACACTGTTAAGTATATTGATGTTAATTTAATTTACCAATAATTGGGACAAACACTTTGCGCAGCTCTACCTGCATTTCACAGCTTTACAGGATGTGACTATACTCCCTCTTTTTTCAAGAAAGGAAAAATAAAACCTTTTAAAATTTTGCAAAGTAGACCAGAATTGCAGTTGACATTTTCTAAATTTGGAAACGAAGTAGATCTTAATGAAGAAGATTATACATTATTAGAAAATTTCGTCTGTAGTATATACCGGACAAAAGCTGTAATGGTTGACGAAGCCCGATATGAAATTTTTTACAAATCCTGCAAGCCTACATCAGAAAGAGTTTTTAGAAACATCCGAAGTAAGTGATATTTTTTTGCAAAAGGTTCATGAGATTCACTGCTACATTCACCATAAGCTCAATCTCTACTTTACCTTTATAGATAAGTAGTGAATTCTCTGTGAACCTTTGGAAATGTCAGGAAACTGCTTATAATTTTGTTTATTATAGGTTTCGAAGGAAGTCTTCTACCCCCAAACAAAGCAGTTCTGTTGCAACAAATATACAGAAGCAATTATATATGTTGTATATGGAAGAATGCGGTGAAAAATGAAGAAATTAAATTATCACCAACAGAAAGTGGTTGGGTGTTAGCAGAAAATAAGTTGAAAATTAATTGGTTCGAGGGAAATGCCACACCTGAAAGACGGCAAGATATCCTTAAAGTTGATATAACTGAAGAAAACGAAAACGATCTGCTCACTTGTGATTCATCAGATGACAGTGAATCTGAAAGTGATACTTGAATTCAAAGTATAAATTGAAAAAAAAAAAAACGATTTCTAAAAGTAAAACACAAATGCTGGAAATTGTAAGATTTGTTTGATATTTGTCAGTACTTTCCGAAATTTTCAGTACTTTAATTTCGTCTGGCAAGGGGTTAGCCGCGCGCAAACCGTCTTGGACCTGCATATTTGTGCTCAGGGATATTAGCTCTGCTTCTGAGCCGAATTTCATGTGGTTATACAGAATATTGGAAAATCCGAAATTTTCAGTACTTTAACTTCGTCTGGCAAGGGGTTAGCCGCGCGCAAACCGTCTTGGACCTACATATTTGTGGTCAAGGAAAACCTCTCTGTTTTTTAAGACGTGCATTAAGTGGTTATAATAAGTATTTCAATTTTGAAAAAAAAATGTGTTTTCAACATACTATTACTCACTTAGGCCGCGGAGATTTCCTGCCAGACGATTGTTTTTGACATTGCCTTTCCTATAACTTAATACGTATGCATAAATTTGTTGGTTATATTTCTTTTTGTGGCAACGAATTCCATTTCAATTTATTATTTTTTAAAACTTTCAATTGTTTTTTAAGGCCAACTATGACCGAATTACATTTTATATTTTTTAACATACATTAAAATTTAGGAAACAAACCGTTGCTTAGTTACGATATATTCTACTATTTATAAAATTAGCTCTGCGCGATTAAACAAAAGTGTTGTGCAGAAAATTGTGCTACTGCAGCGATGACGGCACAGTCGTCCAGTAGCTTAATACATAATTCTCACATTAAATTAATTCAAGACTCTCCTTATTAGTTAAAATTTTTTTCAACCGACATCTCGTTTTGTTTCCTGTTGTGATTTTTATCTAAGCTTATGGCAAACAAGCGACACCTCTCGATGATTGATATATATATCCTTTAATTACAGTCGCGGAAGCTTTGTCAACCAAGCTCCTCAAAGTTCGAATGCAGACTATATAAAGGAAGTAATTTCTGTGTTAACACCGAATGCAACGTTGCAACAGCAACCTATAAGCTGCTATACAAAAATTTCTATATATAACCGTGTCTTTCGCACACCTTAAGAGTCTATCTAGGGAAGAGCTATTGAATGAAGGGAATATTTCCGGTTTCTAAAAAGATAATCATTTAAAGGTACAATTTGCAACTATTATTAAAGCCATAGCGCAAAAGACGTTATATAAGCAAAGACTACCGCACTACAAAAAGGTTTGTCAACATGTCCATGGACTTCTAATTTGATATTCCTGCTTGTTGCATATTCTAAATCGAAGTCAATTTGTAATTTCCATTATACACGAAAAAATCATCTACAATAACTAATTTAAAGAATGAGTAATACTTTCTATGCTGAATCGAACGAACTATAACTACATCTGACAATTGCTTTCACCATTCTTTCTGATCACAATTTATAGCATCTCATGTCAACTCAGCATTAACCGTATTGGATTTGCATGTTAATTCAAAATTATAAAAAAAGTGTACAAATTTATATCTTTCTTAAATCTATTGAATCTAAAACGAACACTCACATTAGTGTTGTTTATAAGGCTCAATAGTTGCTCATATAAATTAATTACATCTGATCTGACCTGTATTCATCATTACGCATAAGCATATATCTTGTATTCATCATTATTCGTAGGCATATGTCCTGAAGCCTTAAAAGCATCATGCAAGTGATATTTTGAGTCCAATTTTGCATCGTTCAATGCTACTTAATTAAAGGTATTAATTCAATAACACCAGAAAATACATATACTAAAACCAAGAAGCACTCAAAAATACCTACCCATTACATTTATTTAAGGTTTTCTCCTGCTATTCTTGTTCTCGGTTCTTCGAAAGATTAGGACGTCGACGTGGTGGTGCCATTGTAAACTTTTAAGCAGCGGGCTACTGTTTATAAAAACTCAAAATTAATTGTGAATTCTTTTCTGTGATTCGGCAGATTCGGTGACAGTGTTAACGCTGAGTCACAGAAAAAAATCGCTATAAGAAGTTGTCCGATTGTTGTCCATTTTTGGAGATTACATTGCAACAAATAATCATATCAAGCGTGCTCCCTTAATCGGGCACCCTGTGTAATAAGTTGATTTTTTTTTCTATATAAAATTGGTTCCTAGAATTGGGTTGAATATGCTGGTAAAGCGACTTTGCCATATTCGAAGTTGTTGGAACCTTACAGCAGTTTGAACACCAGGTGCTCGGAGGGCTTAGTCGAATGTTCGGTGGAGCACAGCACCAGGTCTTTTGTGACGCTTTGATTTCTTACCTGAGACCTTTTAATACACATGAACTCTCATTCATATATGTATAGAGAGAGATTTTCCCAATCTTAATTTCAAATATAATGGTTAGGTTAGTCTTGGCTTGGCACCGAAGACCGTAACAGCAACTACGCATCCACTTTTAAATGCGTTTTTTGTTAGAACTGCGTTTTTCTAACTGGTCGCTATGATATCTCAAAAGTGGTTGCACCGATTGCTGTGAAATTTTAACGGTCCATTCAAAGTGAACTAAATAATGCAAAAATTCCTAGCCGTTCTGTTTTTTTCGTAACAAAATAATCGAAAAAAATTAATCAATTTTCAATTTTTTCGAATGGTTTTAGTTCATTCGATAGCAACAGATTTAAACGGCGTTTGATTTTTTGATTTCGGATAAGCCAATCAGCCGAAGTCATGGAGACTGTCAACATACTTTTTTTCGACATGGGTGCCTTTGGAGTGGTGTAACATACATTGTAATAAAGATTTTGATCTGAAAATATTCTGATTTGCTGATGAAATGTCAATAAATATATAGTAAAAAGTGCAAACTTCTATCTTTTTATTGTTTGTAAAAAAAAATCCCAAAGAAACCTAAAAAACCGGCCGTCACACGGGGTGACCCCTTTAAGCAATTAGGTACTCTATATTCACACTTTTTAATTTTATTATATGTATCCCAAATTGTTGGGAAATAACATGAAATTTTAACTCTCTCCAATAATCTCAACTTGAGACACGACTGAATGACTTTTGTCATCATATGATGTAAGCACACAATTGACAGAAAACTCAGCCATAACTTGTTAATCTTTGTATCATGTTCTATACCTACGTACATATATACCTGACATACTGGACATTGGTAAAATATTTTATGGCTGAATAAATTCCTTTTTTTGTCGAAATTGAAATTTCTCCTATCAAATGAATGTTCACATCTCCACGATGATAACTCTACAGTTTACGGAGCTCGTCTGCTTACAAAAATAATCGTTTCCGTTCGACAGACTTTGAAGTTAAGAAATATTCTGACATTAGCTTCATGCGACGGAATGAGTTTGATAGTTGATTTTCGTAGCTGTACCTTAATAATACTCTCCATCTTAATACAAAATATTAAATTCTTTGAGAAATTCGACAGTACAAAATAGCAAAGAACTTCTAGAAACCGTAATACTAAATAAAATTTATGAAAGCAGCTCATAAAAGCTGGGATTTTGTATATTTTGATGTTTTTTTTTAGTGGGAATATCTTACAAACCGAAATCACACTTACTTCGGAGATGTGTTTCTTTTACCTCCAAAACACATTTATTCAAACCATACATATACATTCGCAGGAATATGTTAAGTAATGAGGAACCTTTCATCAAAATTCGTTGACATGGAAAATGCTCCGACCTCTTCCTATTTAAGGACATTTGCATACCCTTACATACGATTTTTAAGAGTTATAAGTAAGAAATCCCTGTTACCTTGGTCCTCTGAAAGATGATTTCGAATAACTCTGAAGATCCGTGAAGTTATATGAAATGACAACCCTCAAAAGAAATGGTTTGAACAGGTAATTTTTGCTATCCTATGTGGAAAGGTGGAAAGGTTTTTACTCCGTGCATGATATGAATATTTTCTTTAGAGTAAGTAAAAAGGTACCGTCCCTCTTCTGCCATGTAAATTGTTAACAATTTATTCAAACGTCTCTAGTTCGTGTTGCATATTGCGGAGATTGTGATATAATTTAAAATAATTTATCCAATTTCAGAGCGTTTCAAGAATTCAGTACCTAATGGACGATGGTCATATAATTAACAACTGTCATTGCAGGCAGTTTTTATTTTTCTTTAAGAAGTATAAGCTATGTCGTTATTAGAATTTACAACAAAAATGTAAACGTGATTTAAGTAAACAAGATTCACACGATCCAAATCGGATTCAATGAAATATGATACCATGTCACATTTTGTATAAATCTCAGCGAACAAGCTCATTAGCCTGGAGCAAACTGGGACTTTTATGGCATGGCAGTGACAGATACTGTTGAAAGAAAACCGCAATGAATTGAAAAAATTTCAGAACCACCCACTAAGAACAAGATCATATCCTTCGTATGATTCTATATTTTCGGCTCCCTCAATTAAGACCTTTCTTTGAGGAGGGTCCACTTTGTATCGGTTTGTTGTTTGTATGTTTTATTTCTTTCATTATGGGAAAGATTTTTACCATAAATGATGAGCTGGTTATACAGGGTGTAGCACAAGTGGTGGATGATAATGAAGGAGGCGATAGGTCATGTAGAGAAATGACAAAAATTGTATGGCAGAGGGGGGTGCATTCTCAACCCTTTCCGAGATAATCGGGGTTAAAGGACTAAGGGTACGTGAAACGTAGGTTTGTTCTAAAACAGTTATATCTGCTAAAACACAAACAGTAGAAAGATAGTCAGGGTGCTAATTTATAGAGAACCTCCCGCCCTTTTGATTCAATGTGTCAGTGCTTCTTCTACAGTATGTAGTTTAGATGAAACCGTCTGCCAAACTTCAAGTTTCAGCTTTTGTACCTCATTTTTTGTGTTTGAAACAAAAAAACTAAAATAAAAACCTCATAATTTTTTTTTCGTCTTACTCCTGTTAGAAGCTAAGATTGTTTTCTTTAAAACGCACTTTGTTTTCATTTTGTACCTTTCACCGTTTATGAATTATGACACAAAAAAGAAGGTGGCTTTTTATTTTTGCCAGAAAAATTATAAGCCTCTCCAGGTCAGTTTTTTTTAGCTTCAACCTATTATCGGTCAAGAATAACAAGTAAAGTAGGCTTTTTTCGTAAAAAGTAATAACTAATTCGGTCTCCGAGAAAATGGAGTTAATTTCTTGTTGTAAGCAATAACTATCACTAATTTCACTAACTTCACGTGCAGGTAAATTATTCTACTATAAATACCAATGCTGGTAAGGATTTCATTATTCGTAATTTAAAACTAAGAGGAAAAACTTTAAAGCAATGATGGCTTCATTTTCCAATAACGAATACGCGGACATAATGTACTGTTACGGTTACCGCGACCGAAATTCCCTTGAGGTTCAACGAGAATATCATCGAAGATTTCCGGCGAGAAGGCTTCCATCCGTACGTGTCTTTCAAAGAACCTACCAAAGAATTAAAGAAACTGGCAACTTTGGAAATGTGTCGATAGAAACCTTCAATCCTTTAACACTACAGTTGAAGTAGAGGAGAGGGTCCTAGAAATGGCAAGGAATGATCCTGCTATAGGAACTAGGCGCTTAGCTTTTCGCTTAGGAATGTCTGTGTTAACTGTTTGGAGAATTCTAGAAAATGAAGGCATGTATCCTTACCACGTTACTCCTGTGCAGGAGCTACTACCAGTAGATAAGCCGCTACGCACCGAATTTTGCAGTTGGCTCTTAGAGAGAGATTTTGACGACTACACGTTTTTGGACAATAACCTGTGGACCGATGAATCCCAATTTACAAAAACTGGGATAACAAATTTACACAATTTACACCACTGGACTACAGAAAATCCACACGTATCTCGGAAGTCATCATCGCAACATACATTTTCCATCAATGTGTGGGCAGGTATTTTCGGCGGAAAGCTTCTTGGTCCACACATACTACCAATTAGATTAAATACCGAAAATTACTTGGACTTTTTGGAAAATATATATACACGTGTATGTGTATATGTGTGTGTATGTGGGTGTGGGTGTGTGTGAGTATGGGTCGCAGGCCTGGCTGCGACCTCCCCCTTCACCACACATCTCCCTCTCCTAGTATTGGGTTAAATCGGGTGGTATTACACTATCGGCGTAAAGGCTTGCGGATCGTGCGTTGATATATATTTGCTTATTTTATTATTTGCCAGGAGAGCCAGCCGCCATTTAATTAAACGTCGGCATTTAAGTAAATGCCTAGGCAGATAATGGTAAAAGAAAGATATCAATACGATTTTTATTGAATGCCGACATTTAATTAAATGACTAGTCTTTTAATTAAATGTCGGATTTTATTAAATGCCTACGACATATATTTGCTTATTTTATTATTTGCCTGGAGAGCCAGTCGGCATTTAATTAAAAGTCGCCATTTAAGTAAATGCCTAGGCAGATAATGGTAAAAGAAAGATATCAATACGATTTTTATTGAATGCCGGCGTTTAATTAAATGACTAGGCTTTTAATTAAAAGCCGAATTTTATTAAATGCCTACGACATATATTTGCTTATTTCATTATTTGCCTGGAGAGCCAGCCGACATTTAAGTAAATGCCTAGGCAGATAATGGTAAAAGAAAGATATAAATACGATTTTTATTGAATTACGGCATTTAATTAAATGACTAGGCTTTTAATTAAATGCCGAATTTTATTAAATGCCTACGACATATATATAGTATTTTCCGTGGGTGGTTAGCAAGATCTCGCTCACATAAACTTCAAACTTCTCCCACTATTCTTGCGCAAGCTGTTATGACTGCAAAAATTAAGATCGAGTTATTTGAAGAAATCAACACACCCAAAACTCACACCTACCTTCGTTTTTGTTTAATACAAAAGACATTTAAGTTCTAAAAAGATTAAAGATGAAAGGGGGAAAAGATTTTCATTTCTTACATTACAAAAAATGGCACTAACTTCAAAACTATAATCGCATCCTGGCTATTCACATTTATGAAAATATTTAAAACTGTATCCTTTTTAGTTTTAATTTTTTAATAAGCTAACCAAAATATAGCCTTAACATTTTACGCTAACATATCCTCTTAAATGAAAAACTTAATCCTTCATAGCTAACGTTTGAATATTCTTACGGAAACTGAATCCTCTGCACTATCTCCTGACATTGAACGTTGTTAGTAGTTCATATCTGTATATTTTTTTCTTCCAAAGTGCACGGACGGAATTCACTGGTTATTTTTATTTTTTACCATGGTATCCTATCCGAGTTAACTGGAAAAATATGCAGTTTTCTGGAATTTTTTTTTTTTAATCTTGCAAAGTTAGAGAACTGAAGTCTAGATCGAAAATATGTAAGTCCAGAATTTAATTTAAAATCACACATGCTTCATGTGTGCATGGTATGTTAAATTAAATCATAGAGACAGAAATGTGCAAAACCACCCGAATTGATTTAAACTGTTCAGTTCAAAGATTTTCAGAAATTTCAAGTTTCATGCAATTTCATTTTATGTAAAATGGTCCGATTTTATAGCTGGCTTAAATGAGAATTTGGTCTGATGCAAAGGAATTTATATACATTTCTCTATACTTTCTGTGTGTGTACAGAGTGTCCCAAATTTAAGGACCTCCTCAGTGGAAGCCATATTACTAAACACATAGTTAGCAGAAGCAATAAATTCAATATATAGATTTGTATGTTGGGAGGGGATAATTCCAACGTTTTTTGGAATTTTATTCTGCCTTATAATACACGGACACTTAATAAAGCTGGTTTAGACTTAAATATAATCAATGTGTCATGGGAATTAATAAACGTAATTGCGAAATTGAACTATAGAAGATAAAAATTAGTAAAGTTAATTCAGTACAGATCTCGTCACCTGATAAAAAAAAACAGGTCAACGGTGCTATACGGACCTTGAAGTGGCTCAAGACTGAAAAACATATTTGCAAGATTTCAAACTTATTTTGACTATAGTTCCACAAGTTCATAATAATTTATAAATGGTATCAACCGGATTTTCAAATTCGAGACCGAGCATTTTACAATGTGTTAGGATTTACGCTTCGGACGGACAGAAATTTGTTGAAGAGACACCAGGACTGACTGCCATAATAAACAATCACGCTGATGGGTAGGTCCTATACATTTTCAAACCCAATGAAAAAAAAAAAACTGTGCGTTTCTCTCAATTATTACTACATACATTTGACAACGGACAATCGTCCAACTGCAGCATGTTAAATTCTAGATTACTATGATTTATTACCGAGCATTTGTTTTTATTTTCCGGCACAACAGCAAAAGCGAAAAAAACTTTTATTTGTTATTTCATCACACAACCCATTTATTTTGGTGGCAAGTTTCAAGTCTTGGCTTTGACTCATAAACAGGTCCCAAACAACGAAATTGAGTAACTCGAAAAAGCAAATGCAAATAAATGAAAAACATTAGAAAAATAGAAAAAAAATTTATTTAAAAAATTTTAAAAAACAGATTTATTCGAGACGAGTCGAACTTGTGGTCTTAAGTGGGCTGAAAAAAGAAAAAGAAAAAGAAGAAGAAAGAAGAAGCGTTTCTTATCTCTCAGAAAGATTACACTCTTCAGTACAGGTTGGTTTCTGCCTGCCTACTTAAACTCAGAATAAAAGTTTATATAATATAGTTCATACACAGAATTTAATCTGTTTCAAGCGTCTACAGCATGCAGTAACCAAGCCGTACTGAAGAGTATAATGTTTCTGTCAATAAGAAACGCTTATTTTTTCTTCTTTTTTCTTTTCTCAGGCCTTGCAGGCTTACATAGGTTGGATTCCTTAGGAATAAATTTGATTTTTTAAATGTTATTATATAAATTGATTTTTTCTATTTTTCTCATATTTTCCATTTACTCGTTTCTTTCCATTTTTGTATTTTGTTTTTTTTTTCGAGTCACTCACTTTCGCTGAAAGTTTTTGTTTGAAGAATCGTAGGCATTTATATCAGATAAATTTTTTTATATAATTTTGTTAGGAAAGGTATAAACATTTTACTTCGATTCGAAAGATAGGAAAGCAAGCTTAAGATTATCACAACACAATTTTTCTGTATGAACAGTAGTTTAGGGCGGATGAGCTATTCAAATCAAATACAAATGGCCGTGTCGAGTACCGTATACCCAGCAGTAATATCTCACTCATAAAAATATTACTTACTTGCTTTCCAGAATAAAGAAGCACGTGCAATCGGGTAAGTGATTGAGTGAGTTGAGTGAGTGTTAACGCAGAATAGGGATCCTGTTCCTGATTCAAAGCCAAGACTTGAAACTTGCCTTACAAAATCAAATGGGTTGTATGATGGAATAACATATTCTAATATAAAACGGCTGAAATGAAGTAAAATGCATATTCTTTGGGATAAGTGCAAGATATGCCTTTAGCTTTTAAGCATTTACTTATTCTATCAGATGACTTATCTATTTTGTCACTGAACCGCTACAAGGAATATCATTTAATTATTCTGGCTTTCTGATGGCAAAATCCCAATTACATTAGTAAATCTAACCAATAAACGTTGATGCGTTTGTAGAAAATCTCGTTTATATAGAAATGAGTTACTCACAAAAATCCATTATATATATACCCCCCTACCTATTTAACAGGGTATACTATTCGAATAATTAACAATCATTAATCTTTGGGTAGGTCTCCGTGATACTTACTTTGAAATATATGCCAGGTGAGGGATAAATTTACGTAGAGGTGTGGGAATTACAGATTTCTGCTTAATGTTGTATTAACCACCCTATAACTTTTCAACGGTATCTATATAATGGTGATTTAATTTTTATTCAAAAATATTTATCTATCCTTCCCCTCTTCTTAAGTTAGGGTTCCACATAATCGCATTTACAGAATTTTAACCCAGTTTTTGTCATGTAGCTAATATTTTATTCGAAAAATATGCAAAGAGTTTTGTAATGAAAATTCATAGCGAAATAAATCTATCTGAATCTGCTAAGTCTGCAACTCGAAAATTGAGTTGAAAAAACTCTTTATGCAAACGAAAAATCATTAAAAAAGAAATTTCATTGCAAAAAGAGGGCGTTTCATATAAGCAGGAACCGTATAATCGTCAGTACGGCTTAGTTTCTACCTGCCGTATACGCCAAAGCAAACAGCCAAGCTGACCTCATATATATATAATATAATGTATTAATATATAATATAATATAATATATAATATAATATAATAATATAATATAATGTATTAATAGGGTCGAAAACTGCGTAGTGCATTCATTTTTGATGCGGTAAAAAACTATATGTTAAAACTGTGAAAAGATGTTACCAATTTGAAAAGACATTTGATCACGGAATATTCATTCCAATAGTAAAATTTATCATGTGTAGCTTTAGAACCTATTTTGCTAATAAAACTAAATTAAAACTTCAATTATCTGAAATGTGTTCAAAGTAACCTTTAGCAGGAAAATATTCATACTTTCATAGCATTTTTAGTTAGAACTGCATAAAATTAGCCTAATTAAAAAAATAGCAGTAATATTAAAATAAAAAAAAAAATCCCACGCGTTCTGGTAATATACATACATACATACATAAGTTATACAAGACCACAACAGATTTCTTGGAAGATAGGTAACTCTCACGAAAATTGACCCCCCCCCCGCCCCCCGGGGGAGCTAAAACCTACATCCGCGACTGATTCTGCCATGAAAAAATTCAATTGCCAGCGTTTTGTGAGTATCCAACTCTTCCAAAATTTAGTAAACTACGAGTATTTATCAACGCAAAAGTAAAGGAACATGTCAAGTTTTAATCTCATTGATAAAGTCTCATCTCGATTTATATTTATCTCCTGCCGACTTCTGTTTACCATAAAATGAAATTTTCAAGCAGAACTTTCCTGATTTAATTTTCAATTTAAAAGTTTTTGTTGCACTTACATAGTTGCCATGAGGAAACCTTAAGTGCTTCTACCCAAAGGGTTTTAGGCTTTAGAGCTATTTCCTGCAAACTATTTATTGGAAAGAAAATGCCTTATGGAAGGTGATTAATGGTGGCGTTTGTTGATGCAGCTCACATCGTTTGTCTATTACCACATCGTACAATGTACGTAGCAATTCACTCATATTAGTTTCTATCTGAACACTTTTTGGAGCTTTTGATATTCTAGACGTGTACTAAAAGGAACGGTTTAATAGATACTTTTCAAAAGTAGCCTTCAATCTGTTAATGTTTATGCTAGGAACTTGCCTTAGTATCAGACAATAGAATTTTATGGTTAACGGTTGAGGTTATTTTTTTCCATTGAATCCAATGAGACATACATATATACTTCTGTTATAAAACTGACGATATAATTGGTGGTGTACTACGTAGTATTGTTAAGAACTTTGTACGTTGACATTGGTCCCAAAAAATGCATCCCGAAAGAGTAATTTTGTCCATTTGAGATGCAGTTTGTAAAGGCTATGCATGTTATAAAATAGTTTCGCATTTGAAAATATAAGACGTTCGATTCTTTACCCAGTCTTGTTGAAGATTTCGGTGATAATTCAAGTAGGAACTACAAATGATATTGATTACCTATACAGGGTATTTCATTCATGGGCGGCAACAAATATCAGAAGGTGATAGCTGTGGTTGAGACAAGAAGAAATTTTACTGATAGGGAGGGGGAGTGAAAAATGCGCTCTTCTAGATCACACTATAACTGCCGAACGATATACCTTGTGGTCATGCTTTATAAAGGGTTTTCAAATAAGAACTATCCATTATCAATGTTAAATATGAACACACCTTTAATGTTTATCTGTCAACTCTCATAGCTGTTTTGTTTGCCAATGTCTCCCATTTAATCACCATCAGGTACGAACAACGCTTATTCCGGTGACACACGATGATACGCACGCGATACATCGTACTAAAAACTGGTTTTCTTAGCACTATTTTAGAACATTTTCGTGTATAACTCAATTTAAAGCAGAGGGTTAGACTCGGAAGATACACAAGTGTTTTATTACATATGTATGCGTATGCGTGTACTCGGTTTGTGTGTATATAGGACATATGAAAATGTTGAATTTTCTTTGCTGCCTCTAGAACGTGTATGACCCGTGTATAAACTACGTGTACCATGGGCTGATACACATTCGATACAAAAACCAGTTTTACGTCGTGTCTAATCTCGAGTGTGTATCATCGTGTCACGGGACTTACAAATTATCGAAATTCACAACCAAAATTCAGAGTCGGTAATCGAAACTTTAAGAGCGTTAACGCCAATTTTGGGTTGTGATAATCGCCCTACCCGATACTCGATTTATAAGGTGGTGCAAAAGCCTGAGTGCGTATTTTCTCTGCTTAATGTTCCGGTGCCAAATATTGTGACCGAAAGTTCATCTGTTGACAACGATCCCAATCAATCTATTCCACGCCGTCCGCAGGAAATGGGACTCTCTAAAACATCATTGTAGCGAAATTTAGGAAAGGATCTCGGCCTACATGCGTACAAGATAAAATTAACTAACAGTCTGAAGCCGCAGAACCATTTACAGCACCGAAAATTCTCAGACTGGTGCCGGAAAATGTTTGACGCCGATACGGATTTTCATCGCCAAATCATCTTCAGCGATGTAGCTCATTTCTGGATAAACGGGTTTGTCAACAAGCCGAACATGCACTATTGGATGACAATAAATCTACATGTGCTACATAAGGCACCACTGAATCCATATAGAGTGACTCTTTGGTGCAGCTTTCAGGCCGGCGGTGTCATTAGGCCCTTTTTTTTCTTTGATAATGGTGGCCGCCATGTTACAGTTAATGGCGACCGATATTGAGCGATGATAATCGGTTTTTTATTCCCGAATTTGCGTCGCATTAATGTGAAAGAGATGCGGTTTCAACAGTATGGCGCTACGTGCCATACAGCGAACGCAAGCATCGACTTATTGAAGACGAAATGTGGAAATCACGTTATCTCGAGAAAAGGAGCCGTGAATTGGCCACCGAGATAGAGCGATCTAACTCCTCTGGACTTCTTGACCTGGGGCTATGTGAAGTCATTGGTCTATGCCACCAAGGCAGAAACGTTAGACGAGCTCAAAGCCAATACCGAAAGCGAAATTGCCGGAATATCGGCCGAAATGTGTGGTAGAGTAGTCGAGAATAGGGTCCAATGAATTGATCGCTGCAAGCGCGCCCGTGGTGGTCATATGCCTAAAATCGAATTTCATTCTTAAATGGTATGATGAGAACTTTCATTTGCAATAAAGAAATTTGCGATATCTCAAATACTTTGCGTTTTATTTAAAAATTTAAGTGGATACTTTTTACTGGAAAATTCGTTAGTTAGTTTTATGGATAACGGTTGGAGCTTTCTAATGATACATATGTAGGTGACTTTTTCTCCTTCTTCCATTTGCTCCAAAGTTATGGTTTCTTAAACTCAAAATTGTTGAATTTTAGAGCATTTATGTTTTCATGTAACGTTTTCTGCGTTTTTCACACTTTTTCTTAAGCATTCAAATTTCAGTAAATACTCAAATGTAAAGCATTTTTTGTTGATTAGATATGTTTTTTATCCCGCCTATCATCATAAGGTGAGTCGTTCAAGTTATAGGGCGTTTCATAAAATTAAAAGGAAAATCGCCATCCAACCACGCAGCCCCTCTCTACTAATTTTTCGTTGCATGTATATCAGCTAACACCCTATAAAGTTTATCGCTCCATGAAGGAAATCCCTGTATAGCCACATATTTGGAGTAATTTTCGCCTATTTTTTGTTAACAGACCAGGGCAATAATCTATAATTATGTTATTCGATTGATAAAATTAACTTAAAGTATAATCGATTAAATTCTAATACGATTAAAATGTTTATTGGCTCCCTTTATTGAAGTTTAATACGTTAAAATTTTCGTTTGTCATACAATTGACGGGTTAAGACGAATAGAATTTCAACCGACTAAATATTCAGATGATAGCGCCCATTGAAAATGTAAGCAATTGGCATTTCATTCGATTATTACTTTAATTATATTATCCTATCAAAAATGTATTTGACTAACAAATTAAATCGTATTTCGGATTGAATAATTTTCAACAAAATGAAAAGACGGTCCTCAAGGATATAAGGCAACCATAATATGCAATGTTTCACTGTTGCACAGGACAACATTCTTTCCTTTGAATAGAATAGAATTAGCATTTGTTGACTAAACACAAGATATTAAACCTTACATATAAGCACATTAATAAAATGGGAAAGTAATTATTGAGGCATAAACAGAAATGAGCATAGTGAGATGACATTATTCAAGTCTACGTGCTAAATATACTACAAACTAAAAGAACAAGTGGCAAAAATTAGAAAAAGTAAAAGTAAGAAATGAAAGAGCTAAGCACATACATATAAAATATGTTCCAAAATTATCAAAATTACGAGTTCTTCATCACACCTAAAAGGCAAAGGAGAAAATTTATCATGCTGAAATATAAAAAGTCACACACACCAACACCTGGAGTGGAGTTTACCATTGGTGTTTCAGTACCCCGATGACCTGAAAGCAAAAATCAATGAAATAAACGTACCTACACAGTAGTGAATTAAAAACATTCATAAACTA
Source organism: Dioctria rufipes (assembly GCA_963924295.1). Taxonomy (NCBI): domain Eukaryota; kingdom Metazoa; phylum Arthropoda; class Insecta; order Diptera; family Asilidae; genus Dioctria; species Dioctria rufipes. The sequence goes on along the minus strand of OZ002740.1, from coordinate 68,780,866 downwards.
ATATGAACAATGCCTTTAACATACAAATTTCTGCTTATTATACAAAACAAACAACATAGCAGGCAGGAAATTACATGGGACTTACCTGCCACAACATAAAATACACATTGAAACCATAGCCAACCATATAAATCCCAAGGTGTTCTGGATGTCCTATGTGAGACAGTACAACGGCAAACTGACGGTCACAGGTATCCACCAACTTTGAAAACTATAACAGTAAAATTACAGTAATCCCCGGATAATAACAACCCGCTTATTACCAAAACCGTTTTATTATCATATATTGTTGAAACCCGCAATATTTTTCTAGTAATTTCGAACACATTTACTATGTTAATAGCAACCCCGCCTATTAACAATACCCCTTTATAACCATTAATAAAGCATCTTAAATTTTCTATTTTCAATGTAAATTTCCCCGCATATCGCCACAGTCAGGTTAAATTTTTCTGTCCAGCGCATTCATACATTAAGGTGGCCAAAAATTCCAATTCCTTGATTATTTTTAACAATTTATGAAAACTTAGTTATATAAACTTATTGCAGTGACAGACGTTTTAGAAAATTAAATTACTCTATTTTTTTATAAATTTTTTAAAATCAAAACTGGGACCCGGAACTCCAATTGTTTGACTTCGCGAAAATTTGTTCGAAGTCGATGCTGAGGTGAAATTACTAATTACATTACGACTTCGACTTTGCCGATGTCTCTATGAAATGCTAGTCCCGCATAGGGCTAATCTTACTAGGCATTCAAGTATAATTCACGCTTAAAATTATTTTAAGTCTATATATGAGGTCAGCTTGGCTGTTTGCTTTGGCATATACGGCAGGCAGGAACTAAGCCGTACTGATCATTATACGGTTCCTGCTTATATGAAACGTTCTCTTTTTGCAATGAAATTTCTTTTTTCAAAGATTTCCGTTTGCATAAAGAGTTTTTTCCACTTTGCCGATTTCCTTCCACACTTTTTCCTTAACGTGAAAATTTCTTAACTGAAGTTAGCCGCAGCCGACACAAACTTTGCTCTTTGAACAAAGTTCAGGTTCAGTCGAAATAGCAGTTGAACTATTCGAAGTTGCAATTTAATGTTGCCACATGCATTTACCATTTGGGCAAAGTCGAAGTCGACTGAGAAGCTGTGTAATTCGGGCCTAAAAGGAGTTGTGTATTGTATGAACTGTTTTCAAAATACACTTTTCTAGGTTATAGAATTGCCTATGAAGATAAGGAGTTTAACGAGTAGCTTAAATGTGACGACAACTTGCAATGTTTTGGAAAATTAACAAGCAGACAAAGAGATAGTAGATGCTCCTTGAAGCAGATCGTCCAGACAGTGATGAAGAAATATTGGACGTTCTGAAAAGTGATGCTTCTACCAGTAAGGTATCAAGCCGGAAGAATGCGATTCTTGCGCTGGACATTTTGCACAAATACTTACTTGCAAATGCTCTTGAATTAAAAAACCTAGATTTACTAAAAGAACAATTTATAGAAATGTCCATCAAGTCCAAGGTACAGTACAAAAAAATGTTTCTGAGAGGTAAAGGTATAGCAGCCCAAGAGGTATCAGAATCATTCTATGTATGTTCTGCGAGTTTTTTCGTGATTTTTTACCAAACTGCTAATTTGAAGACATTTTTGGTCATTGTGACTTGAATAATTATGACAAATTGCTGATTTTTTTTTTTTTTCAATTTAGCTGAGTGTTAGACCCAAGTAATGCAAAACGGTATGATTCCGTAGCTCAACCTGTATGTGCAGAGGAATTTTAAGTTTTAAAGTGCATATATTGGAACCCGGAGTTTTATTCCTAAAACCTATAAATATAACATTCGTGATAAAGGTTATAGTAATGCTCATATTGCGTCAATATGTGAATAATATGTAGTACATATGTGGATCATTGAGTCACAGTTTGTTAAATTTCATTAACCATGTATGACAAATTTCCAAAATTTTTTAGTATTTTTGTTGAAGCGGTGCGGTGCAGTGCATTAAACCTTTTCAATGGAATTTTTATTCTCTGTAAATAATGGCGGAAAGATAACTAGCATCCGTTTCCGTGAATTTCTTTAAGTAGGTACATAATATACATTCCAACATAATGACGGTGTCTTTACCTATTGTAAATCGGAATCTTAAGTAGCCCAGCGTATATATGCGTATCATGATAAGTAAACATTTCACCTGAGATGCTATAACTTACGGAAAGCAATTTGTTCAGATGCACACGTTAGCTGCAACCAACTCAAAATATAAGAACAAAACCAACTTCATTTTCTGGACTTTTTAACATGTAAATTGGAAGCAATTTTCGCTCTATTGATTCTTGGAGCCTTGACTTTGTGTCGTCAAGTTTACTTAGCATTGTAAATTGCATTCACAGAACTGGTAGCGTCAAATGCATTTGCATTTTGTCTGTTAGATGTTATGTCTACAGAAAATGTGCTGAACGGACATGGTTTGGCAGAATTCATAAAAATGACAAACTCTTTTTCATGATTGTAATAAAGAAAGTTCAAGAACAATGTAGAGTCTACAGGGCATTACTTGTTCAGTTTGTGGACATTTATGTTTCCTTCAAAAAATCATATGTTACAATCACCATCGTTAGATTTGGACAGAAATACTTACATACATATAATATGTATGATACATCATCATTAATCTCATAACCCAGCAGGTAATTAGTATTCCATAGAGTTATCTTGTACATAATTAAGCAGAAAACGTGCTTAGAGCCCAGTAAGGCAGTAACTAAGAATTTTGGATTCATTTTTGTCTCCATGGAAAATTAGTCAATAACGAATTTACGTATTTTATCTGTTGGTAATGATGAAATGTATCTCGATCTTTCATTTAGTTAACTCCAGAAAGAAAGAGGGAGAGATAGATATGAATTAATCGAAATAACTAATAAATGATATTTTTTTACAAGAAAATCACTATAAACATAATACTTGTGATGCACATAATATAAGTACATTGGACTAATTTCACTGAATGCTTGTAATAGTGTAATTAAGTTATATACCTACCTACTTAGTTGGATCCGACCACACATATAAATCAGGATTATGTCGATAATAATTCTATTTTCATGCGTTCATATTCATAGCTATTTTTTTACGCGAAACTCAACCATATACTTTCTCCTTATTTCATTTATAATTGTTTGTTAATCAGAATTTCGATTTTGCGATTGGAAACCATTGCAAAAATTACTTTCTCCGTCGCAAATCTATAGCTTATCAAATGTGCCAGACTTGCGATTATAGGGATAAATTAAATGTTCCGGTTTTGGCGATGTTAGTATCTAAGACTGCAAATGTATTTTATATAAAAATTTAAAAACAATTTAATTTTGTCGCTCTAGATTCTAAGCTACTGCGTATATGTATAGGAAAACTGTATTCTAGATATTTCAACCTTCGTAACAGTAATTATAACGTATGTAATTATAAAAATTATATGTCAGTTCAATTTATGTCACAGTTCCACTCAAAAACCAAGCTAAGAACTATTGGCGTGGTGCCGTCAAAAATGCTTTTTTAGGTACGTGGACATTGTGAAAACGTGTTACCATATTTTTTTAGTTTCTATATACGTTAGTCTCTTAAATAAAATAACTTACTGAGACCTTGTCACAAAAATAAAACCTTTATTATGTATATTCTGAAACCAACATTAAAAAGCCACCTGAAAGTAAAAACGTACAAAAGATTATAATTCCAGGTATTTCTATTTATCGAAAATCGAAAAAACTATGCACACCTACCTACAAGCACATCGATAAACCAGTTTTTTAGTAGAGATAACAATTGACACTTTATGGCTACATTATGTGGAACAATAAAAAACTTTAAACTTTACGCAAATCAAATGTAATTAGATTAAATCATCTTTTCAGTTAAATGTATCTTTTGAAAAGAACAAATTTAGTAATATTGCAATAGGTATTAAACTGTATACTTTGTAGTCATAATAACTTTACCTAGGTAAAATCAAGAACGGCAACACACATACCCATAATTGGAGTTGCTACGCATAGCCGCTAAGGTCGATGCACTATTGTTGCTATATGTACTTAAGAATTGTTGGATGGTGTCGTGTGCATAGTGTATAAAGTCAGTGCACTATTGTTGCTATGCGCAGTGTAGAGTTATTTGTTGGTGCCTTGCGCAATTCAGAGCCAATATAAGTCGCAAGCTAACTTGAATCAACATCGGAATCGACTTGGTAATAACATTACATTTTTAACAAATTTACTTTATCTTGGGTAACGACTGAGATAAAGATATTTATTCGAGGTCTCGACTGGAATAGACCTTACTAACAAATTTACTTTATCTTGCATAAAGACTAAAATAAAGACAAAGGGCTTTCTAATAAGAGGTGTTATTTTAATTAGCCCGCTACTTTGGTAGATGTCACTTTTGGAGATGTCATTTTTGACATTTGACAAGTAGAAACTACGCCATTAATAAAAATGGAACGACACACGATTCAACAATGCATTGCAATTATTAAAATTCACTATAAAAATGGTCAAAATGTGGCAGAGACGGTTCGTAAACCTCGAACATTTTTGGGTCGTCGTGAAGCACCTTGTCGGACCGCAATACAGAAATTGGTAGAAAAATTAGAGCTGTAGGGACAAGTTAGTGATTTGAAGAATAAAACCCGCGCACGTCGCTCAAGAACAGCCGAGAATATTGCTGCTGTAGCCGAAAGTGTTGACGAAAACCCAGGTTTGTCCATTCCTCGTCGTGCTTTGGAATTAGGCATTCCACAAACGTCATTACATCGTATTTAGCATAAAGATTTGGGTCTTAAGGCTTATAAAGTTCGGTTAACACAAGAACTCAAGCCAGCCGATCATCAACAAAGTCGAATCTTTGCTGATTGGGTCCTTGAAATGCATGAAAATGATCCGGAATTCCATCGAAAACTCATCTTGAGTGATGAGGCCCATTTTCACCTCGATGGCTTCGTCAACAAGCAAAATTGTCGCATCTGGGGCTCGGAAAATCCAAGAGTTATTGTTGAAAAGCCTCTCTATCCTCAACGTGTGACTGTTTGGTGCGGTTTATGGTCCCGCGGGGTCATTGGACTTCACTTTTTCGAAAATGAGGCTGGAGCAACAGTTACGGTGAATGGATTGCGCTATCGGCAGATGATTAATGATTTTTTATGGCCGGAATTGGATGGTATTGATCTGGACAACGTTTACTTTCAACAAGACGGCGCTACGTGCCATACAAGATACGAAACCATTGATCTTTTACGGGAAAAGTTTCCGGACCGTGTTATCTCTCGAAGAGGTGATCACAAATTGGCCACCGAGATCTTGTGACTTAACACCTTGCGACTTCTTCCTTTGGGGCCACGTGAAAGAGAAGGTCTACGCCAACAGCCCAGAGTCGATTCAAGACCTCAAAGATGGAATTCGTGAGGCTATCGAGGACATAAGGCAGCCACTTTGCGATTTGTTTGTGGAAAATTTAATGAAAAGGATATGGTCCTGTAGGTGTGGTCGTGGTAGTCATTTGGCTGATGTTATTTTCCATTATTAACGGCATACCTCCCTCTTTATAATGAAATAAAGATCTGATCATTTATCTCAAAAAATGGCATTTTTCGTTGAATATCAAAATAACACCTCTTATTGGAGAACCCGTTATTTATTCCAGGGCTCGACTGGAATAAATTCTCTTAACCTAATCACTTTATCTTGGGTTTCGACTGAAGTAAAGGTAGTTATTCTGGGTAGCGACTGGAATACCACTGACTAACATCAATCTTTGTCTTAGGTACCGACTCAGATAAAAATATTTATTCTGGGTACCGACTAGAATAAATACTACTAACACAAATTTGCTTTGGGTCTCGACTGACATAAAGTATCTTATTCCGGGGAACGACTAGAACAAATCCAGAACTAACGCATAAACTTTGTTTTGGGTCCCGACAGAAACAAAGTATCTTGTTCCGGGGCACGACTAGAGCAAAATATTCACTAACTATATATTTACCAACGCCATAAAGTCGATTCCACATTTTATACTTGTGAGTGCCTTGATTAATCATTTATTAAATTATATTTATACACATGTATACATATATTGGTGCCATTCTTAAGAGAAGAACTCTCTAAAATATTATCAGAAAGAATTTTAAGAACTTTTATTTTTAACGATTCTAAATCAAACTAATAAATAAAGAAGAAAAAACAACCGCCTCGTCCGGGGTTTGAAACCGGGACCTTCCGCTTTCTGGGCGACTGCTCTTACCGCTGAGCTAACGAGACCGATGATTTTCCCTCTTGCATTTGTCAATTTGTCACTAGCCTACTAAGCCACGATTTGCTTTCAGCTGGCATTAACCAGGAACGATGAAAGCACACAAATAAATTGTAAATTAATTTCTTATTTATATTTTCCCGGACGGGAATCGAACCTACACTTGTTAGAATCAGTCAATGATGGATGAAGAAGAATTTTAAGAACTTTTATTTTTCACGATTCTAAATCAAACTAATAAATACAAGAAGAGAAAACAACGGCCTCGTCCGGGGTTTGAAACCGTGGCTTAGTAGGCTAGTGACAAATTGATAAATGCAAGGAAAATCATCTGTCTTGTTAGCTCAGTGGTAAGAGCAGTCGCCCGGCAAGCGGAAGGTTTCGGTTTCAAACTCCGGACGAGGCGGTTGTTTTTTCTTCTTGTATTTATTAGTTTGATTTAGAATCGTGAAAAATAAAAGTTCTTAAAATTCTTCTTCATCCATCATTGACTGATTCTAACAAGTGTAGGTTCGATTACCGTCCGGGAAAAAAATAAATAGAAATCAGAAATTAGCATAATTTGTTTTATTTAAGTTGATACATAAGTGAAATTTAGTATTAAATGACATAGTCGACATTGTAATTATCTTAAGTTATATTAGTGAATGTAAAATATCCGAAATATATTTCCCTGTAAATTTGGAACGCATTGTGAAATAAACCACTAACTTTAAATATTCATTGGAGTTATCATTTGCAGTCCCCAACTTTATAGTTTATTTTTAGTGTCACGTTGTGCGGAACAGTATAATTCTTGGGTAAGAATTTTCAGCTCGCGTTAGCATGTACGTAACAAATTAATTCCAAATAATGGTCTCATGCTTCGCTTAGCTCTCCGTTTGAAATCTTCGTCGTTAACGTTCATTTATTTTACATGATTACATACAAATAACATCCGCGGAAAAACAAGACAGTATTTATGACGTTATGTCAATTTGACACCGTGCAATGCAAAATCTATACAATATGCCCGGAAAACTAGTGACTTATAAGATGTTTGATGAAATACTGCTATTCGGGCAGCTACTGAAGAGAAGTCACATTGAAAGCGAATTCAGAGAGGAATGTTGTGTTAAATTACTTGCGACGTCAAATTGGCGTCACCTCACAATTTGAAGGTTAAAAAGGACGCTACTCTTAGTGCTAAGGTACTAAATTTCAGCTGCAGAAAACCTGGAGACCTAGTCGGTTATAAAAAATTCTTGTAGAATTTCTAAATGAATCAATAGCCTTCAAGTTAAAAAACAACATGCCCAAGTCTCTTAGATTTGGGCGCTTCTTTGAAGTAGTTATAGAAGAGCTCAAAAGCTGGAAAAACAGTTGACCAAATTTCCCACACGTATCAATCATCTGGCACACAGACCGATCAAAGAAAGAAGGTATCATGGATGTGGGGGTCTTTGGACCGAGATGTAAGATTCACAACTGTTTTCCAGGCATTAATCCACGTCATAGATACGTGCATATGGGCTCGAACCCTTCTCCGGCCTTCCAAAAAGGCATATAGCAGGAGAAATAATATTTAAAATGGAAAAGCTCACCAGTTGCAAAATTGTGGAAATTATTTCACTATATTCTAAATTCCCAATTCACACAATTTTTTAAAATTTCACACTTTTGTGTAGTGAAATAATGATATCACTTCAAAGTGCCCAAATTAAAAACAATGACATTGTTACGTAATAGAAAAGGATAATCTACACCTGTTGGAAATGGATACTTCGCGTAAAATGACTAATTAAGTACAGACATGAACAACTTCAGGTTCGAAATGCAATCTTCAGGAAGGTTATAGGACAATTTGTAGAGTACAAGTACAACAATTGTTACCGTTAGTAGCGAGTCGTGCCTGAGAGAGTGAACTGAACATAGTAAACTATTTGGATTGCAATATAATACTAGCACTTGAAATATAGTGATTTGAATCACGAATTAATAACATAAAATGTGCAACATTCTCACCTTTATTTATTTATTTAGTTATTGAGAATTTCATAAAAGAAAAGTAACTTTAACTAAGCTGATCTCTTATTTAACATTTTGAAAGATGCAAGGCAATGCAAAATACTGGTGGTTAAACAGACCAGACATTGCTGGAATCGGCTTTTGTATGGCATAGTTTGTACTATCCTCAAGAGCAAAAAAGACGTCGTAGTTCCTCAAAAAGCGCAAAGATGTATTGAAAGTTTTTAAGAGCTCAGGGGAATTTATCACTGAAATGCAAAAACATCTTCGGAAGCATTCCGTTTTCAGGTATGTAGTTTTACTTTCGACTAACGAGCGAGTCATTTTATTTCTCGCCACCTCTATTCATTACAAAACAAGTGAAAAAGCTAGAATTGGTCTAAGACCAATTCTTATGATACCCTAGATGAATGCCCGTATTAAATTTCGTATGGTCACCGATCTATTCAAGTATTGATTTTGAAGTTGTTTTTCGCATATATTTCTAGAACAGTTTGTCGCACAGAAAAAATGGTAATAACCAATTTTATAGGATTTCGTATTCTGCAGAAGTTCTTAGTACAATAAAAATGTCTTGGACTGATCGTTTTCAAAGTATACGTAAAAAACCGAAATTTTTATATGGCAACACCAAGAAGGAGTTGCCCGATTTAGTTCATTTTTGACATTTTATTTGCTAATGTAGTAAAAACATCATGTACGAAATTTCAGCTCTCTTCGTCGATGCGTTCTCAGGCAGTGTCCAAATATATAGCGGAAAACGGAATTTTTATATAGCAACCCCACGAAGGAGTTGCCCGATTTATCTCATTTTCGAACTTAATTTTACTTTTTTTTTTAAGTCCGTGTACAAAATTTCAGCTCTTTAAGTATACGCGTTCTCGAGTTATCGTGCGCGCAGACGGACGGAAGGACGGACGGATATAAAAATATCTGTGCACACCAAGTACGTTGAGAACGTAAATGCAATTACCTATCCTTTTTGAGAATATCAAATGTCTCGAAATTACCCTTTTCAGTATAAGCGAAATAAGTAGTAATACGCATGGTGCAAATATCATTCACTTTAAATATCCGAAATGTATCCTAAATAAAGTTGGTAGATTCTGCTCTTCTACTATCAGATTATGGGTGAAAAGTCCTGCTTGAAACAGGATTAATTGAGTGTGACGGCTTAAGCTTTTCGTACAAGGATGAGCTTTGTATAAAACTCATAACTTTTGTGAATATATTTCTGTAGCTATTTTTTGGGTTATTTCGTATAGCTTTTTTGAGGAAGGAAATCCTCTCGAAGTGAGCGGGCTTCAGAAAATGTAATCCAAACACCTCAAATTGACTTTGTAAAATTGACTTACATTCGTATAGAATCTTCATCAATTTTTCATCTTCTTCTGTGGGTTATATCCGATTTCTCTGTTTATTGAGTTTACAGTATCTATTTAGGACTCCTGTAATTATTGTTAGTTCTTAGGCAGCTTCTTTCTTTCTTTTATAAGTATCTCGAATAAATCATCTGAGAGAAGAATTAAAAATTTTATAGATAACTCTTATTTCATAACCAAAAAGAAGAAATTATGAAATAACGGTTAAGCCTTAACCAAAAACATTACCAGAAAGTTAAATTTTTATCATAAATCTTGTAACAAGTACGGTCCTTGTTTTGAAGTAACCTCTAGCAGGCGAAAGTCATAGTATTGTTAGTTGGTGCTACACAAAATGTAAACATTAAAATGTTCGCTAATTGGTTAGAATTTTAAACAATAACCGAAGGATCGGAAACAAGGAATATACTGGTTCGACATTAACAAAATATTTTAGATCATAACCATCGGTTTTGTCTCCGGTTTTGTTTCGATGTAATCCATTTAATTTCGTGCATTTACTATATTAGATTGATGGGACGATATTACTTAGCCTGGAGATTGGCTCTACCTCCTGCTTTCGGTATAAAAATCAAATGTACCTTTTTTCATACTTTAGGGATGAATTTCCACAAATAGAGAACAAGTTTAAAGAGCACGAGAAAAACCTTTTTTGTTCACATTTTGTATACACAAGACACATTTGAATTGCCATCATATTTTGTAAAAAACTGGAATAAGATTTTTTTAGGGATATATGTAGGTACCTTTATCTATGCAATCTAGAATATGCCATGGTGAAGATTCATACTTAAATGTACTAAACATAAAACAAATAAAAACAAAAGCGTCTTATAGGAAGCACATATCTTACCAACTTTCATCTCCTAACGACCATTGAAACTATTACTTAATCATCAAATGCTGTCTAATGAGATATAAAATTCCATGTTCGCTACTCTCTCCAGTTTTTCTTCTGGGGTACTACCGTGACTACGCAGCTTTACTAGACAAGTAGCGTGGCGACCCACAACAACCCAAGCAAAAATGGAAAATGAAAAAATAGTTTTCTCAATATTGTTCGCTCTCAATTAGGCAGCGGACTATTTTCATCGCAGATAGTCCACACCTTCACTAACGAGCATCATCTTATGTACCTACTTAAATGAAAAACTTGTTTAATACACAATTTTTTTTTTAATTTCGCTAAAGCCTACCCTAATAGCAAGAGGAATGGATGAAAACCCGTTTGTTGACATCTTTATTAAGAAATCTAATAAAAAAAATATCTGTATTAGTCATATTTCGGATTTAACACCTAAAATGTCTGACAATTCAATGATTAGAGATTTTGTACATGATCTGATGATGTAATAAATCAAATGACCACACAAATGGGTCATTCACATTATTAATGACCGGCGGTCAACCAACTATTAAGCCTAGATTAAGATAAATGATGAGCGAACAATATTATTAAAAGTATCGATAGCCAGCTGTGTAGAGCTCATCATTTTACTTCATAGCCGTAATTTATACACAGAATTGTGTTATTCAAAAATCGATTAATTTATGAGACTTTTTGGAATTTCAGATCTCGGGTAATTAAAAAAAACCTATAAAATGGAAAGGGGAGCAGACACATGAATTCTCTCAATTTGAAAAGGGTTACTTGTGTGGGCATATCTTTATATGTAATTTCGATTATGCGTTTGATATTTCGTAAGGTAATTTCTGGTGATTAATAGAAGTTGAATACTATTTTCCCCTTTAACAAAAGTGAGCTGGTGAGTTGTGCTATCTACCAGGAAATAAAGAATGAGATGAGTTTTACATTCTTTTTAAATGTCGTCGTTTAGAGGAAATAATATTGTGTATTAAACGTAAGACGGTACAGAGTTAGATTCCATAATATGAAGAGTTTAGGACACACTTTTTTCTTAATAATAGGGTGAATGCACCAGTAGTTGACCATACACCAGTAGTTGACCATTTTCTAATAAAGTTAAAATATTAAACTATTGGGTCAACTAATCATTGCCTTCACTGTAGCAACTAGTACGTAGTCATATCCTCAATGAACTGATTATACCGTTAGACGAACAATTTCATGTCATCGAGATTACACACGTTTTTGCTGAACAGAGTACATTTCGGTCTTATTTTGATCGGGCTGAAATTAGAACGTAAACACCGATTACTTTCGGGATACTTTTGAAGTTCTGTTGGTTTACTTAACGTGTAGCTTGTGATTTCCAGATTTTTGAGTTCAAGAAGTGCTGAAATAACAGGGTTTCAAATAAACTAAAGTAAGTGCTAAGTAGATATTTTATAGTGGTTAACTATAGGCACTTTATTTATAAACAGTATCTAGTAATTGACCAGTTGGTTGAACTGCTGTATTTGTGTCAATTTTTCAGATAATAATATTTGAACTTGTAGCGGTTTTAATTCTGAGAGCTTGTTACTTGTAACACATCACTCAATAAGTCTCCGGTCTAGGTAAGAAAACCATTTTTTTTTTACGCATTTCATTTATTTCACTTGTCTGTCGGGCCGTCAATCTGTCAGTCTGTCTGTTTTTCAAATCTTGTAATCAAATTTTGAACCACTTCTTATCAAGATATCGCTCTGAAATTTGGAGTAGGTATATACCAACTCAAGCCAGGGCTCAATTGAAATTTCAATAACAAATATGGTTCCAAATCCACTATGGCGGACGCTGTAAAGATGGCGGATTAATATTTTCTTCATAATCCCACGATATGGCTATCAAATGAAAGGTGTTGACGAGTAGAATACGATAAGCTACATGACGTCATTACAAATCCAACATGGCAGATGCGCCATGATGGCTGCTTACCAACCCCCGGAAAAATATTTTTTTTATGTTTTTAGTTTTTGCTTAAATATAAATTATTAGAAATTCGACTTTATTCGTCAACATACTTTCCCTGGAGCATGTTTTTGATGTCTCGGCCAGTTCTGGTGAGTACGGTGGGTGGGGAAGCAATTCGAAGTGTAATTCATTCAATTTAACCATCATTTTCATCAGACTTGAGACACCAGGCATTGTCTTGGTGAAGCAGATTTTTTTTTCTTTTATAGAGGCCGTTTTTTCTTGATTTCAACACTCAATCGACCCAATAATGCTATGTAATATTCGCTATTGATAGTTTTATCTTTCTCACGATAGTCGATGAACAAAATACCATGCACGTCCCAAATACGGATGACTAACCTTGCTAGAATTCCTTTTATTATTTGTACCGTGTGCAGAAATCATATGGGTTTGTCAACAGTGTTGCCATATATGTGTCTGACTGGAGACTTTTTTGGTTATGTGTTATTATTATCCCCACATGTGACAATTGCTGCAGTTGTCGCGGCTGGCCTGGCTTCCGGTAGATTCGGATGCGCTCGGCACCTCAGTTTTCGATCAAAACATTTGGAAGGTTTTAAAACTAAGAAGTTTCGAAAATACTCAGAGCTTTTTCAAGACACCTTTAGTTAGTAGGCGTTGTATTTTTTAAAAAAGAAAAAAGAAAAACAAAAGAAGATTTGGATCTGATTTGTTTTACAGCTTTTCTTCTAAGAGCATATCTTTAGAATTTAATTTAAAAAAAAAAGAAAAGAAGTTTATAGTTTTTATTATTATTTTGTTCTCACCGCTCTATTACGAGTTAATGTGATATATAGAATAACAGTTAGACGTTTTGGATTCTATCAAACGGCAAGCAGCAGCTCCTGTAATACAAGCTACACGTATTCCGGCTACTACCCAAGTAGACGTTTGATTCTACGAAAGAGCAACCAGACGCCCCAGTAGTGCAAATCGAGTTCATATACCGCTGTGTGGAAAGTAGACGTTTCGTGTATCCGGGAGTACACCAGACGTACCTGCAGTGTAATCCACATTCTGACGTTGGTGAGCATATCGTCTTCACATCAAACAACCAATTATCATCCAAACACACACCTAATTGATGGATATTTACCTTCATTAATTTGCACGTCAATTTAATTTTCAGTTAAAATGTCTATGAAACGAAGAACCTTTTTTAAATATAGTGAAGAAGACTTATTGAAAGCTATTGAAGAAATTCACGATGGGGCTCAGTTTAGAAAAACTGGAAGAAAATACGGGATTCCCCATTCAACATTGATCAATAAAATAAAGTTATGTCATCCCATTGAACGTAAAATGGACCCATCTACAATTCTAACCAGCCAAGAAGAAAATCTAATTTGTAAATGGATTATAGCAATGGCAAAAAAAGGCTTTCCAGTAAGGAAAGAGGACATAATCGAAACAGTGTCAACAATAATAACAACGGATGGTCGGCCTACACCTTTCAAGGACCGAACTCCAGGAAGGAAGTGGTTCATGTCGTTTATGAAAAGGCACAAGGAGATCAGCCAACGCCATGCGGAATCAATAAATGTGGCTCGATCTCAAATAACAGAATCGGCCATACAAAAGTGGCATTCGGAATTAAGACAATATTTAATTCTTGAAAATGCTGCAGATATTTTGGACGACCCAGATCGAATTATAAACGCTGATGAATCTGGTTTTCAAACCAACCCTTCGAGTGGCTTAGTTTACGGTCCCAGGGGATATAAAAATCTCTACAACATTAGAGATAAAGAAAAAGAAAATGTAACCGTTTTGGGAACCTTTACAGCCTCCGGAAAAGTCATACCTCCTTTGATTATTTTTCCTTATGTAAGAATACCTTCCGAAATCGCGAAAAATATGAATAAGAATTGGTGTATCGGTCGATCTGAGAAGGGATGGATGACCTCTCGAGTATTTTATGGCTACATCGCGAACACATTAATACCTGCACTCAAAAAAATTAATGTTAAATTTCCAGTTCTTTTTTTAATTGATGGCCATAAATCTCATATAAATTATGAAATTGCAAAATTATGTCTCGACAATCGGATAATACTCTATTCGCTTTATCCGAATGCCACACATGTCTTACAACCCGCAGACGTGTCTGTGTTTCGGTCTTTAAAGAACTCATGGAAAACAATAGTCCATAACTGGAAACTAAAAACAGGACGAAGAGTTGTAACTAGAGCACAATTTCCTCCTTTATTAGAAAATGCATTTAAGGCGGTTACTCCAACGACAATATGTAATGGGTTTAAAAAATGCGGCATTTATCCGTTTGACGCAGACGCTATAGATTATACTAAATGCATGTCTGATAGCTCAAGACAACAACTGCAAGATAAACCCGCTGAAATTGGTCCAGAACACTTACTGTTCTTTGAATCTCTAATGCCACCAGGTAGAGTACAAGAATTCCGTAACGTAAAGAAAGAAGGCCAATGGCAAGCTGATGAGTATGCTTCAGAATTATTTTTCGTTTGGCGTAAAATAAAATCTAAAGTAAATACATTAATCACAACTGTAAATAATACTAATGGAGGAAATGAAGTGCAGACCAATAATCATTACGATAATGTAGAAAACTCGGCGATATGTAATACTGCAAATACAGAAGAAATAGGAAACGTTCAAGATGATAGACTAGATGAAACAATCGAAGTTTGCCATCAGTTACCATTTAGCAATAATTGCATGTTGAATACAACACACCCACTCCAACTCGTAACAGCTCAAGATTCCGAAAGTAATCCTCAGGAAGAAGATTTTGGAGAAGTTGAACAATTCAATGCAATCGGTAAAACGGTAGGCTGTAATATTAGCCCAGCTTTTGCAAATGCAATATTGTGGCCAACTGAATCCCCACCTAAAAGTAAAAGAAGGACAAAAGCTAGATTACCGGATGCAATAAATTCAACACAATGGTTCGCATACTGGAAAGAAAAAGAAAAGGAAAAGATTGAAAAAGAACAGAAGAAAAAATCTACAGCAGAAAAAGGAAAACGCAAGCAAACTGAAAGCAAAACTAGCAGAAAGGAATCAGGAAAAAGGAATAAGGTTCATCGGATCATTTACTCTGACTCTGACTCCCAAAATTAATATAAACACAACTAAAAATCACAATTTAATTCCAAACTATTCGTGTAATTTTTTGTCAAATGGTGAATGATTTTTTTAAGCTTAGTTTTATTTTTTTTTTTCGAAATTAAAACAGATTTTTTTATTGTTTTGTATTAATGTATGAATATCTTTTTGTTTAAGTTTGTTAAATTAAAAGTAAAATCTAAAATTTTTACATTTTTAATAAATAAAAATAAAGTAAATAATAAATAAATAAAGTTAAAAAACTAAAACCCCACTACGACTTTAACTGCCCACTCAACAGATATAAGCATTCAGTTTAATGAGTGATAACGAGTAGACGTGTTTTTGTGTGCTCCGGCAATTCCTATACTGTATCTAATAGTGCCGCTAGTTTTTACTCGAATTTTTATAATAATTTTCGCATAATTTTTGTATTACCTCGCCAATTGTTCTTGCTGAAGATGTCTGGTAAAACGAGAAATAATTCTACTAAGTCGAAGGGCAATGTTCTTCGTGACACCTCTGACGGGTCCACACCAGCTGCAGCAGGCAATTCTGTGCAATCATCTACCAATTCTATCAGGGCTACTGCTGCGCCCACTGATTGTGTGTCTGTGTCATCCGAATTACTTGAAACTCGACTTGATCTGATTCTTTCTGAAAGATTTGCGAATTTGCGGGCCAGCATTGATTCGTTATTAGATAACCGCATCAGTGAAATCGTAAGTGACCTCAAGCAGACAATTGTGGATCTCAGCAGTGACGTAAAGCATTTAAATAAATCGGTCGCTGACCTTCAGTCGTCTTGCACAAAGTTGCAATTAGAAAATGAAGAATTGAAACGACATCAACGATCTACTGACGTCATAATTAGGGATATTCCAGCAGTCCCAGACGCAAATCCAAATGCCATTGTGACAAATATTTCATCAGTCATTCAACATTAGCTATCACCGTTCTTTGAAGCCTTTCGTTTGAAGTCTGGCCGACTAACCGAGAATCGTAATGCAAACAGTGCTCGCTCTGCCTGCCCTCCTATTGTGCTGCGTTTATCATCGTCAATCGAACGTAGAATGTTTTTAAAATCAGCTCGTATGCATGGCAATGTTAAATTGTCTGACCTTCAGTGTGGATTTACTTCTGATAATCCGATCCGAGTCAGTGAAAGTCTAACGCCGAAAAATAATTTTATTCTGCAAAAAGCAATCCAATTGAGGAAGAATGGTAAAATTTCTTCTACTTTTTCAAGAGATGGACTTGTGATGGTGGTTCGAGCTGTGGGGGAGAGAGCAGTACGAGTTACTGACCTTAGCCAACTGTGATGATACCGAGTCTCCGGAATTTTGGAATTAAGGAGTATCATAATGAATTTTTTGTTTTCTTTTTCTTTGTTTTCCTTCTTGTGTATATACTTTACAATCATTTTAGTTATTTAGTCTCTTGTTTTAGATTGTAGTCTCATTAGTTTTTCTTTCAGCGTTTATCTATACCTAGTTATTTTCACATACAGCCATGATATGCTTTAATTTGTTTGTTTCGGTGATTCATTTTGATCCGCTTTGCCGGGGTTCGTGCTGTGATTATGATGGGTGATGCCTTATCTCCCGTGGACAAGATGAGAGCTATTCTCAATATATTTTCAAAGCAGTCCAAGGGCCTTAATATTTGTTCATTCAATGCCCGTAGCTTAAATAATAAGGTACATATCTTGCATGATGTTTTCTCTTTTGAGAATACACAGGCTATTCTCATATGCGAATCATGGCTTAAGCCACACATATCCTCGAATGCAGTAGGTATTCCAGGATTTTCACTTTTTAGAAATGACCGTACAGACCGCAGTGGTGGAGGAGTGGCTATTTATATTCATACATCACTTAAAGCATCTGTTCTAGCTTGCTCTTCCCAAGGGGCTTCCCTAGAATTTCTTTGTGTGGAGGTCAAGTCTGGAATGGAAAGATGTGCCTTGATAGCGGTGTATTGCCCACCAAACTGCTTTAATGCGGCATCGTGCAATGAACTCCAAAATGCTATCCATTGTCTTGGTCTAAGTTACTCGGATATTATTGTCGGTGGTGATTTCAATGTTGATGGGTTGCGAAGCCAAGCCTCTATGGACGAATTATGTTTTATGATGCAATCAAATGACTTGAAGATAGTAAATCATATGCCAACATATTTTAATACGAACAACCCATCGCAGTTGGATTATATCGCTGTTACCAACGCTGACAAGGTGCTATTTCATAGCCAAATATGTCCCACGAGTAACTTTGATCATGACTTTCTTTACATAAGATATTCCTTTGGACTGCGACACTCTGCTGGCTGTGAATCATTTTCCTACAGAGATTACAAGAACATTGACATGGACCTGCTGTATGCAGACTGTATAAACTTGCCTAGGCTGGATATTTTCTCAATGGAGTCGGTTGACGATAAAGTTAATACTCTAAGCAATCTACTTCTGCAGCTTTTCAACCGGCATGTACCACTGCGAAGGCGTAAGATTTCATCACAGCGCTGTCCGTGGTTAACCAGGGAGATACATTCGATTATCGCTGAAAGGGATCTACTACTGCGTCAGTATAAAGCCACGCACAACCCTCTAATTCATAGTCGCTACAAGATGGTTCGTAACCTTGTGACTTGTAAACTTCGATCTTCCAAAAAGGCTTTCTATAGCACTAAATTAAATCCTGATCTTCCAACAAAAAAACTTTGGAGCAACATCCGCTCACTGGGCGTTGCTGGGAGAGAAACTCATCAATGCAATATTGATGCTGAGACCCTAAGTGAGTTTTTTGCTTCTTCTACCCCTATAGCCCCTAATAGTCATCTAGTGGTGGGTGATAATTGTTTTGAGGGTTTTGCGTTTAATTGCATTGCTGATACTGATGTTCTCTTTGCAATGTCTGCGGTAAAATCTACTGCGCTTGGGCATGATCTTCTTCCCCCGAGATTCATCAAGATGATCTCCCCCGCTATTTCTGATATTCTAGTACATATTTATAATTATTATCTTGCAACTTCTCAATTTCCGTCGTTATGGAAAAAAGCCCTCATTGTCCCTGTCCCTAAAAAACCTCGTCCTAATGGAATTAATGATTATAGGCCTATTAGCTTGCTATGTTACTTCAGCAAAGTCTTTGAAAAAGTAATGTACAATCAGCTCACCAAATATCTTGAGCAGCATCAGCTTCTGTCATCTTTCCAGTCAGGCTTTCGACGTGGACACAGCTGCGAAACTGCCCTTCTGAAGGTTTCTACGGATATTATTGAATCCTTAGATCTAGACGATTTAACTATCCTTGTCTTATTGGATTTTAGTAAGGCTTTTGACTCAGTTGATCACAATTTGCTCCTTTACAAACTCTCGAATTGCTTCAATTTTTCCTCTTCAGCCATCAAGCTGATTAAAGATTTTCTCACCTGTAGACTACAATCAGTCAAAGTTCAAGACTCTTTGTCGAACTTTCGGAACTCATACTGTGGAGTACCCCAAGGATCAATCCTAGGTCCTCTGTTATTCAGTCTATACATCAATGATTTGCCTGAGGTGATTAAGAATGTGAACATTCATCTGTATGCTGATGACGTACAAATTTACTTGAGCAGACCAATTGGGTTACAAGAAGATTGTGTTGCTCGTGTAAATGAAGATTTAACAAGAATTTACGACTGGTCGATAGCTAATAAGCTTCAACTGAATCCTAGCAAGTCTGTGTGTATGCCGATCTATAGAAACCACCTCGAGGCATTAGAGCTACCACGAATTATTTTAAATAACTTTACCTTACCATTCTCTAGCTCTGTGAAAAATTTAGGTGTAGTCCTGAACACTGAATTTACTTGCTGCAGCCACGTTACCAATATTTTAAGCAAAATATATGGGTCCTTACGGCAGTTGAGAGTCTATGGGTATTTATTGTCTATATCCGATTGAAACTGGTACGTAGTTTGATTTTGCCGCACTTTATGTATGGCACAATAGTATTTCCCAAGTTAGACTCAGTTTGCCGTCGAAGATTGACAGTTGCATTCAATGATTGTACTAGATATGTTTTCAACTTAACACGCAGTGCCCACATCTCATTGCAAGTTAATGCAGCCCTTGGACATACTCTTGATACAAATTTTGCTCACCGCGACTTGTATTTTTTACATAAATTAATTCATAAAAGGAGGCCACAATATCTCTACAGTAAGCTGCAATTCTTGCGCTCTCAAAGAAGTTTAAAAATTCTTTTACCACGCTGTCATTCTCATTTCGGAGAGCGCTCTTATTTTGTCCAAACTTCACGTAAGTGGAATAGTTTACCATCTAATATACGTAGCACGAACTCAGGCAGAGACTTTCTTGAATTGTTAAGCTCTTTGGAGCCTTATTAGGTACACATCATGGCTGTTCTTAATCTTAATTTTTAATTAGTACATTTTCTTCTTTTTTTTTTTTTTTTAGAATTTATATGGTTCGTTCTTTTTTTTTTTTCTCTCTTTTAGTTTTTATTTCTTTCCTCTCTCTTTCTGATTTAATCGAATTTGCTTAATCTTGTTTTTCTTGTTTTCCATTTAAAACAATAATTTTGTATCACTTCTCCTACCTATAGATCTGTATCCAATAAGATTTGTAATCTTTATACAGTTGACCGTAATAAAGTAATATTGTTATTGTTATTGTTATAAGCTCGATTTGGTAACTGATAACTAGACCTCTATTGTGTGTAATAATAATAAAATACTGGAATGAGTTAAAACGCTCTAGTCACACGTTTTATCTCAGTTAAAGTTTATCGGCAGTTAAAGCTGTAATGGCGTCTTAATTTTGTTACTTTATTTCTATTTTCTGCTTTTTAGTCATGTGTGTGAAATTTTGCAATCGAACCCTTTTATTTGATACCCATATCGGAGGGTTATGAAGCATAAGGTAAGCCGCCATATTAGATTTAACGTCACGTATCTTATAGTATTCTACTTGTCAGAACCTTTCATTTGATACCCATATCAAGGCGGTTATGTAGAAAAGGGTATTTTTTGAAAAAAAGAATATAAACAAAAGCATGGTATGGTTTTTAAATCTTCTTAAATAATAACTATGTGAATTATTTAATTCCAAATTTACATTACATATTCGGCATTCGAAATTTGCAATATTATAATTATTATTTTTATTTGCAAGAGCAAAGACACCTTATCTGGTCAACTACTGGTGCAATCACCCTAGTTATAAATAAAAAGATTACTCTTTTGGACTTTTTACCGGGTTAAACTTAATTTTGTTCAAGAAAGAATTTTTTGGGATATCTCCGGTATATAGTAAAAGCTAAAAAAATGCTCTAATTTGTTATTTCATCACACAACCCATTAATTTTTGGTGACAAGTTTCAAGTCTTGATTTGACTCATCAAGAGGTCCCAAATAGCGAAATTGGGTGATTTGAAAAACAAAAATAAAAAAATGAAAAAAGAAGAAAGAAATGAAAAGTTTGAGAAAAATAGAAAAAACAGTTTTTTTATTTATTAATACCATGTTCATATACCAAATCAAATCGCGCAACCTGTTGAGCAAACTTAGAAAGCGTGAATTTCACCAGGTGAGCAGATATTTAATAAAAAGGTGAAATTAATTCCCATGATGAGTGGGAAAGAGAAAGATGTGAGAATGAGATGCAAGAAATCAGAGAAATATTTGCGTTCCACATCGGAAATTGTCATAATATGGCAGGGAGCCGTCATCTTGATAATATCCAAAAAAAGTAAAATATCTAAATAAATAAATTAGGAAAATTCATGGATAATTTAAAATAAATTAGATGAAAGTAATGGGCACATTTTAAAGTAATTGTACAAGTGGGGAAGTACAAAAAGGTGAGCCCTAAGAACACTATCAGTTGTAATAGCGATCTTACACGCATAAGAATACGATCAAGTAGTACATTTTTTTTCAATTTTCAGTTTTATTTTCAATTTTCAGCAATTTATCATAGGATGAAAGGTGTCAAATCTAAAGGTGCATTAACACACATGTTTAAATTTTGTGCAGTTGGTATTGGCGAAGGGGCAACATTTGTGAAGTTAAGTATTGTGTGGAAAACTAACAAATAGTGTATAAATATAGTGGTAGGTTTCGTGCATAGAATTAAACATGGTAATACTATATACCGGAGATATCCCAAAAAATTCTTTTTTGAACAAAATTAAGTTTAACCCGGTAAAAAGTCGAAAAGAGCAATCTTTTTATTTATTTTTCCTCCTGGGCTTGTATAGGAGTGTTTTTTCCTCATATAATTCACACCCAGAATTTATTCTGAGTTTATATGAGAAGATATCAGTTTGATCTATTTTCAAGCGTCTGCAGCAGGCAGAAAACCAAGCTGCACCGATAAGTGTAAGGTTTTCTGCTGACACGAAACGCTTCTTTTTCTTCCTTTTCTTCTTTATTTTTCAGCCCACTGCGTGGCGTATACAGGTTCGATTCGCTTCAAACGAGTCTGTTTCTTAAAAAAAAAAAAATTTAAATTTTTTTAATAAATAAAAAAAAAAATGTTTTTTCTATTTTTCTCAAACTTTTTATTTCTTTCTACTTTTTTCATTTTTTCATTTTTTTTTTCAAATCACCCAATTTCGCTATTTGGGATCTGTTGATGAGTCAAACCAAGACTTGAAACTTGTCACCAAAAATTAATGGGTTGTGTGATGAAATAACAAATTAGAACATTTTTTTTAGCTTTTGATATATACCGGAGATATCCCAAAAAATTCTTTCTTGAACAAAATTAATAATAGTTATCAAGTTTGTAAAACTAATATTAAACAACGTGGAATTTAGATTGCAATTTCAATTCCACCCGGGCATGCAATAGTAAGTACAAGTCTGCTGTTAATTTGTCAGTTTGTTAAGTAGTAAATCAGATTTCCTGATTAATGCTGGCAGTAGTTTTCACATTCAAAAATTTCACTTTAATAGTATATGTGGCAATAATAAAGGTATTCCCAATTTAGACCGACTTACTCCGCTTTTGTCGAACAACAAAAATCTTATGAGGCCACAAAATCGAAATTCAGACTACAAGCTACTGGCTTCCCACTTTAACAATCAATTGTAATGAGACTAAAAAAGGGACTAGAGAAATCTGGAAAATCTAATTTCAGATTAGGGTAGCCGGAGCGCCATGTGTATTGCATGACATCAGTGAAATTCTCTCGAAATGTTATAAGGTATATCCAGCACAAAGCACCAATGACAGCTGCAAGAAAAAGAAGTATTGGTGCAGAGTTTGTGGAATTAAAAACAGTCAGGAAAACAATTGTGAATACAAAAACTTGTAACATTTCTTGTATCTGACAATACAAGAAGTTTAATCAAATTCCGACAATTAGATTGAAAATGAAAGAAAGTCGTACAACAAGGAAAACCAATTGGAAAATTAAATAAATCTATCAATTGCGCTGCTAATACTTCTTTTTAAGATACTCCGTTATTTAATGAGATTGAACATTGTTCCTTGTTAGTTTTAAAAGATTACAAAACTTTTAATTAAAAATGTTTCTAAAAGTTCGAAAAGTTAGCTTTTCTAATCTCAAATTCTTGAGACTTGCCAATTAACGACATCTCACAAATATTCCCACTAAGATCTGCAGGAAAAGTTTCACCCAAAAACATATCTTTTTCTTTTACTTACATGTTTTAATTTTAGTATACATACACCGTTCTGATTTCGCTTATAGAAATGCTCCCAACTCATGTCGGAAATGCAAAATTTTATTCAAAATTTTTCAGATTAATCGTGCTGCATTTATGCTTAGTTTACACCCAGATAAAGTTTCCGAATAATTCGACTACTAAAAACTATTTATTTATGTTCGTTGGTGAAAAAGTTTGCCTAATTAAATTCAGATGCAGTGCACCATCAACAACTGCCACATTCCTCTTTCATATGAAAACTTGAAAACAAAATTATGGATTTGCCTTGTAACACAGTTCGCCGTATGGTTGACTTTGCTGGAAAGTTTTGTGCCGAAATAAGATGCAAGAACACAATAATTTGTGGAAAAAAGTTTGAAATGTAATCAAATTGAAATTTTCAAAAAATCTTGAAAACTTTCAAATTAAACACTTTTTTTTTCAGTGCGGCAAACTTTAGAAAGATTTCGTTATTTGCTTGACCTCTATACTCAACTTTTCCTATTCGTTCAAAATCTTTGCAAACTGAGGGTAATTTATTAGACTGGGAAGTTCAACTGCTAACATCAATAACTAGACTACCATTGAGAGATTATTTAAGGAAATTTTCGCCAGGATGTCTGAGGTAAAGAGATTGACTAAGCCTTTCAAGATTAATATATGCAAGTATACACACAGCTATAAAGCTTAGTAAAAAAAATGCTTCGTCTGTGTATTGCCTATCAAAGAATCAATTATATGAAGCTGGTTTTACTGCTGAGCTATCTTTAGAAATTTATTATAATGAATAATCACTTGAAGGTTATTTTCGCAAGTTTTAGAATATTCAATTATGCTATGCAAATTGGGTTTTACTAAGCCAGAAAAACATGATGTTGAGACTTGAAAGTCCTCTGCTGGGCGTCGTATCTCGGTGCCATCCAGTGCCATAATGAAATTTTCATCACCCTTAAGAAAACTTTGAATAATTTTTCAATCGCTTTAATCCTTCACCTTAACTATTTATTAGAGCTTAAGAAAGTCAGAATTTCTGCTAGAGATTTATGAGTTGTTATTTTTTATTAAAAGTTTATTTATGTAAGTCCGTTCTTTTCTTATTATTCACAAGCAGATAACTATTGAGACTTACGGATGAATGTTTGGATGTTTGTAATTCCAATTTGTTAAGCAAATGCCTTTGTGAACCAGTTGAAAGATGGAGCTGCCACACGACGAAAATTTTAGTGCACTTTAGATTTATGCAAATACATATTTATGAAGTCTTTTTTAATGTGGTGGTGTGCCAATGTACTGCTATCTTCTTCCGTACACACAAGATGAGGTGCAGATGGTTCTGCTGAGACTTCGGATTATCAATGTCACTATTTTTGAATTGGTAGTTGAATCACGCTGAGTGACGCTCCGCATTGTCTTCTTTTAAGCCCAGAAGCATTTTCGTTAATTTTTTTTAGCCCGTTTAAGAAGAAATTTTTCCAATTAAAGTTACACTCAACTTAACACGCCCAGTGCTATTGATATTTCCACTGAACATCCTTTTTTACGTTTAACCCAATCACTGAGGCGAAAAGGCATACCCAGGGTGTGTTACACGAAAACGAATACAAGGGACAGAAATGGCATGCAGGTCAGATCCCCAGAACTCAATATTGCAGGGATGAGTTTGTCATAGCTAAAGAGCGTTGCAATAACTTTCCACATTCCTGCAGAAACTTAGAGACTTTGTCATATAAAAATCTGGCTTTACTGCAATTATAATAGCAAAAATATAATTCTCGAATGTTATGCTATGCATTTCAAATGACAGACCATGGATATAAGTGTTAAGCTATTTTTGTAGGAGTTATCAATCAAAATATGCAAAGCTGAGCGGGTATATCAGCTGCGGTGCTTACAGCAATCTATAAATTTTCTCAATTTTTATACAGGAAGCTGATAAGCCTCTTACTTTAATGTGTCTTAAGCCTGCAAAAATCTTCCACGATAACTGTTGAGACTCTATAATTTTTCTATTATATCATCAACCAGGTGACATTAGCCACGTTTACGCCGTAGAATTAATACTGCATAAGTGACCTATGCAGAATACGATTTTCGATTTAAAGTCATGCAGAATTTGAAGCTCTGGTACAACATTTATGGTGATCCAAAACTCTTTATATTCCGAATAACCACATTTAAAAGCGGTCTAAGCACCTTTCAAATGCTATGCCAATTTATAACCTCAACAGGGCCTATTTTTCACCTTCCAGACTTTTGAGCAATTGCTAATAAGTCCCAACCTGACAAAATTCAAAATTGGCCCACAACCCTTCTTTCTGGCTTCATGCATTTCTTCCAGGAGGTGTGACCCAAGGAATCTGTAACGTTTTCCTGTGTGACAAAGAAAATGTGCTGTCGTTGCAGATTCCTCTCCGCATCCTCTGCATACCAGATCTTCAACAAGCCACATCACTTCTGGCAAGAGAGTCTCCAGTGAGAATTGACACTAGAGCTCAAAGGGTTGGCTTACTTAGTCCCAGTCCAACCAAAATCGGCTGCGTTGGTAGTCGGCCCAAGCAGAGATAGTAGAGTCAAATGTGTTTTGATGCGAACAAAAATGTGGAGGAGATTTCCTTCACAGCTTTCTGGCTGTCCGACAAGACAGGAATCACCTTCTTCTCAGTACCTGAGGTTAGGAGATACGTCCTCGCTTCAAGCATGGCCTCCACTTCCGCGTGGAAAACCGTTACATGGCTTTCAAGGTAAATAAAAATTTCCTCGCAAAAAACACCTGCTCCGGCATTTTCTTCCGATTTGGAGCCATCTGTATAAAGGTTTGTCAATGGTTGAAGCATAGAAAGTAATTCCCATTCTACACTACCTAGAAAGTACGATTTAATGTGCCCTTCACCATAGTCTCGAGGAAGTGATCACTGTTCCTGTCTATGACAGGTATATGATAACTGCTCGAATTTAAAGATAGATTCTTGTGGAACTCCTGTTCCAGTATGAATCCAGCTCTGATTGAGATGCAGCCTCAGCGCAGCGATTGACGCTCTCTTCTTGACGTGTATATGCCCGGGGGTATGTTGATGATGACCTCAAGAGCCCTCAAGCTGATTGACTTGAGATTGATTGACTTGAGCGCACCACTTACACTCAGGAACCACATTTTTGAATCTCCTCGAAAATCTTGCGATGTGTGACGAAATCCATTGAATTCCACCAAACCACAGAGCCGCTAGTTAGCATAGGTCGGATGACGCTAGTGTAGATCCAAAGGATCATCCATGGTTTAAGTCGTCATTTTTTCCCTATAGATCTGCGACACCTCGCGAAATCGCTCTGCCCTCAAGGTGTGGTTTCCAGATTAATTTTCTATTAAATATAGATATTTTACTCTGTCCTTCAGTTTCAAACGTCTGGAGCCGATAGAGGTCATATTCGTATTCCTTTTCTTAGTAAATAGGCATAAATCTGTTTTGCACGGATTAATAAAATATCCGAAATCCGTAGCCCAGACCGTTTGGATCACATTCTGGACCAGTTCACAAAGTTCAGATTCGTATCTAATGGTGACCAAGATCACATATTGCTATTTACTCCATCCAGGTGATTGTTAGAGTGTTTGAGATCATCCATAATGAGCACCCATAACAAAGGTAATGAAATATCCCTTGAGAATGCTCTTTTGGACTCTTTTTACTTTGTTTACCCCACCTATTTCGGCAAAGAGAATTCTATTGTTCAAGTTGTGTGAGATCCAGTATTATAGGGACCGGTTGGTTCACTCCATGTTTTGTTAGCGTTTCAGTGAAAATATGTGAACGACATTGTTAAAAGCACCTCCTACGTCGATAAAAACAGCCAGTGTAGATTACTTAAGGAGGAAACCTTTTTCAATAGAGTGAATAACCTCTAATTAAATTAATTCAATTACGACGGCGAGAGAAACCAATGACTGCAGAAATCAATGGCACTGCAGATTCCTATGTAATACTAATTAATTTTTTGTTTTCTCGATTTAATATGTATGCTCACCTGAATTTATGAAAAAAAATATACCTATGATATCGAAATATATTAATATATGTAATTAAAAAGAAACATGAAGTACTGTTTTATTTTGTATGTATAGTTTTTCATTATATAACATGAATTTAATTGCACGATTTCAATTTACACGATTTCGGTTTACACGGTACTTTTTTTACTTTTGTACTTTTTGTAAATTGAGGATCAGGTGTATATCGTATTCGCTGATAAAAGATAACATGAAGAAAATGGAAATTGATAGGCAATAAGCTAAATCGCACAAGCACTCACCCGACATTAAGTAGAATAGAATCTTCTGTGGAAAAAAATTCTGGTAAGACCAAGAATCACATGGCCAATAAATATTAAAAATTGAAGTGTGTGGAAGGACTTGGGTGAAAATCGGGAATGTCTCAGAACAGAGTGTACTAAAGAGGTTACGCGGTGGCCCGAAGGGGGTGTGAAGAAGCAAAAAAAAAAAATAGGTTAAGCTACTGAACCTCTAGTAGTACTTGTAATATAATAATCTAAACATGTTTTCATCACATTTGTCCGAATTTCTTTTGGCGATTTTCCTAAAACTTTTAAACATTCAGGTCCCAAGGCAATTTTCCATCTATAGTTCACATATGTACATATACTAGCTTTTCAACAAGACCGTTTTCAATTATATTTGTCATCTTCGTTCGACCCAGATTTTGCGATTCGGGAACACATGCGTGCTTTTTAGAAGGTCTTGCATTCTAGGCTTGTATTATAATATTATAAGCCTTTTTAAATACTGTTGTGAATGATTTTAATATATATTTGAAAATCTTCCATCTTAAAGCTCGCCGAAGTTTCTCAAACTTTGACGAATGTCAGCACAATTTCACGAAAACAGACCTATAGTGCACGAAATGAATTTAAGGGCACCACGGGTTTTATGTTTTTATGAAAACAGGAAACTTATTTTGTTGATATTACTAATAAAGAAAAACGTACGAAATATGTACATTTAAAATGTAAATTTAATATTCAATCTTAGAAACTGTTTTTCTCAAAACTAATAAAATAAATAACGAAATGAACTTCAAGGCACTTTGATCAGTATTAAAAAATTTTTATATATTGCTTTTATTTAATATTGTGGGTCCACCTTTCGAGTAAATAACGTCGAAGTCATTAAACCAACTAGGTTTTTCAAATCCATTAATTCTATTTCAGATATTCAATAGGATTAAGATCTGGGCTTCTAGCCGGCCAATCCGAAATGCGGATATCTCCAGCCTGGAACCAATCTTTGCAACGTGAGCAGTATGCACGGCAATATTATCCAGCTGGAAAATGAAGTTGTTCCATGTAATTTGCTCCCCATAACCATCTAGAGCTCATTCCAAAATCTCTCGATAATGAGCAGCATTAATTTTTTAGCAACTCATGAAGTGGGTGATTTTCAAATCGAATTTGATTTTTGAACTCAACACTTCTTTTTAATTCAAAAGCCTCAAAAACTGTTTTTTTTTTCTACGCTTCCTAAAAATTTTTTCATGTACACACCAATACTTATTATTTTTCGTACATAGGGTTTTCATATATTCATATTTGCAAGTGACACTGGAGCTATTTTTCCAAATTTGCTAATATTTTCAATGTTATAATTTATTTATTTAATTTTAAAACTGAGACACCTGTAACTTGAATAAAATTTATTGCTACACGTTTATTTTAAAACGAGAAATTGAAGTAATTTTATTCAGTAGCCAAAAACCGGATAAGTCACGTAAAAGCATTATTTAATAAAAATAATTTTGTAAACCTCTATCTTGATAAAAAATGAAAAATTTATTCATATTAATCCTAAAAACTTTTCGTGGTGATGAAAGGATCCACTAGTCCAAGCAAATACTTAGCTTTGTATATATGTATGCCCATATTCTTGCATATTGTTTTATAAGCACACTCAGGGAAATATTAATGTTGAAATCAACAAATTACACTTTTTGATATAAAAATTGTCGAAAATTGAATATATTCTTGTTAATTCAGCAATTTCACAATGCTATTTGACCAAAATGTAGTTATATCAGCAATATTTTCGTAAGCAACAAATATTCAGCCTCTTTGAAATATTTGTTTGATATGAATATGTTTACGGATTTAAACTAACTTTTTACTCTGTTGGAATTGAATACAGATTCCATTGATTCAACAAAAGCTTTGTTAAAATAAAGAGGGAAATGTTAGATCCAAACAAAATATTTGTGAGTATTAAATTAAATATTTTAGTATTTGATTTAAAACTTCTAATTGGCGACCTCCAAGAAATTGTTATCTGATTTGAGAATTAAATTTGTGTTCTGAATAATTCGTGTTCCTTTTCAGCTTAATTGAAAGAAGAACAAGATGCAGTTGGGTTGTTATTCGTCTTCAGTTCCATTTTTAAATGGATTGTTATCAAGTTTGGGGTTGTAAATAAAGTGGTGGTCTATAAAGTTTAATAAGTGAGTAATGCTTATAATTTTTAACATTTCGATTGAATAAATATAAAATGAAATATTTTTTTCTGTGCTGTGGGTTTTCAGAAAAGTAGGTATGCAGATAACCCATTATGAAGAAATGTGTTCTGTATTTTTATATGCTTCATAACAATTATACACTAAGGCTTTTTAAATCAATTTAAATTTACATATTTGTGCAATATGACTTAAAATTCACATATGGACTAAATCAGGTAATACTTGACTTCCAACTGAAAATATTAAGGCAGGTAATTCAGAAATTGTTTTATGTGAAGACAATGTAAAGCTTATTCACTTATTACAGTCGTGGAAGCATGTGGCATATAAGTTTGACTATTTTAAAAGTGAGCTCTGATTGCCTGATTGTTAGTAATGCAATTTCTTTAAAGGTGCTGGATTCGATTTTTGGATTGTGTTGACATTGAAAGGATTCTTGCGGGTTTTCTTGTCGGAGAAAATTATTATAGGTACACCGAACGTATGAAAAAAGTACATGTTACAGAAATTCGATGACAGCAGCAGCCGTTTTAGCCTTAACTGGATGAAGAAAAATGAAAAGAGAAGAGTTTCAATTCAAGAAGCTTTGGACTGCTTTGTAGTTCTGCTATCTACAGTTAATAACCGGGAATTGTCAGAAAAAAAAAATCAAATTCACACAAACTTTCTACAATATGAAGTATAAGAAACCATTATAATTGCTGTTGGCCAAATATCTTAGAAATTTAGGAGTATATATAGATGGTAAATTTTTTAAATCTAAAACATTTTTGTTTTGCATAGATAATCTGATCTTTCATATCTTTTAAAAATAATTGGTAAAATGTAGCTCTGCTAAATATGCTACGAATATTCATATTTTCTTGTTTACATAATGTTTCCAGTAAGTACATAAAAAAGAAAAGAAAAAACAAGATCCATGTGCAATATGGTATTGTAGTTAACAGGGTCACGTTTTAATTACGATGTATGAAAATTAATTCTAATTTCTAAATCTAGTGGTATTTTCCTTAGAATATAGAGCAAACAGGAATGGTGATAAGCCAGATTTTGCGTAATGAATTTCTGGTTGTGTTGGTAGTCCATTTTTACATGTATTTACACGCCATCCCTATTCTAAGCAACTTGTCAATTTGCAAAAAGTAAACAAAGGTTTTGAGAGAAGCATCTGTGGTAAAAAATGTTCTTTTTCTGCTTTATTTTGAAACAATTCACATAATTAATTAATATAAAACTTTGCTTCTATTAACAAAAAAGATAATCTAGATAGTGCAGTTGCCTCAAACGGGATTCTCTAGTTTATAATCCAATTTATATTTGCAAGCACTGACCGAGCACTTCATTTCTGATTTTTTAATTGATATGAAGATTTTAACAGGCACTAGTGGCACTATCAAACTTTGCACAAAATAAACTTCAAACATAAATAGTTTTGAAAAGAATTACTTCCGTACTTTTATTAAATTTCGCAAAAGAATTGTAAATTGCATAAACCTGTTTACAAAACAAAATCACATTTGACAATTCTGCACCCAGCTTTGATAAATCTTCCTCCCAGCATCTCACTTACTCCTATGTATAACATCCTGCTCTTGACAAATTACGCTCATGTACACGAATTTTACACGATTCAACCATTCCTGTTTGCTCTATATTCTAAGGGTATTTTCTATAAAATTTATACCATTGAAATATGTAACAAAACAATATATGTATTTAAAAAATTTAAAGAACTGAAATGAAATGAATTTTGTACTAATTTTTGCTTTATTTTATAAATTTGTTTTATCAATCTGAAATATAAAAGAAAATGGCTTTTAATGCAGAACAGTCTGTCTTCTACAAGGTGAATATTATATAAAATAGAATAGAAAATATTGTAATTCAAAAATGCAAAAATTGAATAAAAATTTATTTTATTTTGAAGAAAAAAAAAATTTTAAATAATATGGGTTTTATAACTTATAGTTAGTAATATAATACATATTGAAACAAGTGTGTATTGCAGTTACTTCTTTCAACAATTTACAAAAATTAAATTAATAATTCTAATGTTTAATTAAAAAATATGAATTTTTACTTCAATTATAATTTGTTTGAAGAAAATATTGCTTTTGTTACATATTTGTGTACATATTATTAGTAGACATTGCCAATTTTATTATAACGAAAGCTCACTCTACTAGTACATAGTTAAAATTTTGGAAGTTCAGAATCAGAGCTTTATTTTCTACAATTCAGCCTTAAACTTTTTTCGCACTAAAATAGCTACTTTCGTATGTACGTTTAAATACGGACTTGAAATACACACCCACGTCAACTTGAAGCATTGTAAAACGTTGTTTACTCAATATTCCAGTTAATTAAATTTACCGTTTTCGTTTATGACGATGCAAAATTAGATTTTTTGTTTACACAATTATCATCCTTAAATCATATCTAAAGTATTTTACAATTCACAGCCTGTTGAGTACGGAACCGTCCACCGGCTAAAAAATAGGTAGCTGAGGCGCTCGGAGCGCGTTTGCTGGGGAGACCTTTTCTCGCTACCTGACGTACCCTCATAAATTTCGGGAAGCCATTAAGCTTAAGAATCAGTATAACCATTTTTTGAGGGAAGAAGAAGGACTACTGTATGGTGCTGGAATAGCTGGAGTAAGCTGTCAAATATTTTTTATAACGTTAAACTTTATATGAGTTTTTCTGGGAACAAACTTTTTCAGCGTCCGGGGCGCTCTACAGCTTCAACAGATGAACCGATTCAAATGAATCTTTGAGGAATTGAAAGAAATTCAATTTGCGTGGCCATCAGGAAGCGATTTTTGTTAAAAATTTATTTACAAATAGTTTTTCCGTTGAGGAAAAAAACAGGGCATAAAATGTTTTTTTTTTTTTTTTTTTTTTTAACGGCTAGCATGTTTTTATTCAGAGGTTTTTTTGAAAACGAAAACCGGTAAAGCCCCCAAATTTTATCAAGTTTAATCATTTTCAACCCTATTTGTTTCGAATGAATTGGCAGAGCTGTGGAGCGTCCCGCGCAAACCAGAACACGCCGTGCACGGTTTTCTTTGATGGGTGCTGGAGCCGCCATTTTGAATTTTTTTTTTTCCAAAAGTATTTATTTTATGTAAAAAAAAATTCCAAAGTTCATGCATTTGTCATGCCTCTCGACCTTAACCACTCCTTAACTTAATTTCCTGCATTGTATGCGGATATGAAAGCAATATCTCACCCAATGAATAATTTATACTTTATTATGGCAACAGGAATGTTCTGAATACTCTTTATGAAACATATTGTTTTATAAAATTGTTGTTAAAAATGTTGTGCAAGCTTTAAAAAAATCCTTATAGAGCTAATTGGGCACAGTGTATACGAGTTAGGTATGCTAATTTATAAAGCAATAATAAAACATTTTAGCAGTCTGCGAGAAAATGTTTGAAACCCTTATAAAACCACTTATATCCACAACTTGGTTGCGGAGATATTTTATTCTAGTTGTGAAAACTTCCTTCCTGCTGTCATTTGTTAAAACTTATATGTATTTGTGTAATATGGCTCTATTTCTGTCTTATTCTTTCTTTATGAAAAATCTATTATAAATTTACTTCAGAGATGTGTAAGCAGGAAAAATAATTTATGAAATCAGACTTTGTCAGCTAATATAATTTTGATTGCAATAATATTTTTATAATGCTTAAACATTAATTTTCGGTTAATATTGAAATAAAAAGTCATGCAATTCTAATTTTATTGTAAAAGTTATACTTCTAGCTCGAAAAAATACAACGCGGCTACTAAATTCTAATAATAAATGAACTTAAATAAATATTTATTATTCAATATATTTTTAATGTTAAGTTCCAAATCGTTTAAAAAATTTAAATTAAGAGGGAAATCACCAATTTTTGTTTGTTTTATTCACAAAAAAGATTTCCGTGTCAATAAGCGATAAAGTTAAATATTAAAATGTTCGGTGCAATACATGCACTGTTTTTTTTCTATAATAAAATTTTCTAATGTTTTCACCTCACTTTACAGCTCTTATAAAACATTGAAGATCATGTGAAAACTTCAGAATCGGAAATGTCAAAGTACACTCCATATAATACTTAGTTTTACACAAGCTAATTAGTATTTGTGAAGAATAGTTCTTATTAAAATATTTAATACCAATGAAAATATCTTCCATTTTTATAAAGTTGTCATAAATCTTAAAATACAGCTTTCGAGTTATATAAAGGGAAATTCCTTTGCTCAATTCAAGTAGCAACCAAATGGTTTTATAAAGTGTTCTAACTTAATTTTTTAATATCTTTACAAAACTCTTTGACAACTAGATTGCTCCGGAAGCATAAATTGTTTTAAAAGCCCTTTACAAGATTTGTTTCGAACTATTATAAAATACTTATGGAATAAATTAGTTTCCGGAGAAAAACTGTTTTATAGGAGGTTCGGAAAGAGTTCTTAGTGCTACCTTATAAAACAATTTAGCACCGGAACTCAATAGGAAAAAGCGGTACCTCTATAAAACATTTTAGTTCTCGTGTAGCTATTATACAACGCTCATAAAATAAAAATCTAATTCCTGCAACAAAGTAGCTGCAAAAGAGCCCCCACTAAAACTAACTACATACCTACATATGTAAAAAGTGTACGTGTAGCATCTATGAAATTTCAAAGTATTAATTATGACAAGTACAAGTATTCAATTTACGATATATATTTTGGTTTATAATCATTGTCGAATGATTGGAATCTCATTACCAATTGTAAGCCTAATGTTACAAATAAAAAACCGCTTTACTTAGATACTGTAAAATGTAATAATTCAGAATAATTTAGTTTGCCTGGTCATTATAGAGACTGCAGGGTTTAATAAAAATATTAATGTCGTTCTAATTGTAGATTCAGATACAAAGCAGCTAGGAAACATACAATCTAACAACGTTTACTGGAATTGAATATCTTTTGAAAAATTTTCCATTGGATAAAATAAATTGTTATAAGACTGCAGACACGTAAAACCAATTAGGGTAAAAAATAAGATAACGTTATTTTAAATCAATTCATATGCTGGAAAAAAGCGATCAGGTTACTTAACCTTACAACAATCTATGCCACATGTTTCAAACGTCACAATAGTTTGCCATGGAACTCGAACTGAAGAAGATCTTGATGTTTTTTTTTCCTGTAATAACTATAATATCTGAATCTAAATCTGAAAGTATTATAACAGGATGCTTTTAGAACTTACGGAAACTGCTTAAGACCAAATTAAAGCAAAGTAAAGCAAAGTAAAGTATAAAAAGGCTATTGTTTTACAGCAAATACTCAGTCGAAATTTTGCAATGGCGGCTGTACAATCGCAGCCTTGCTAAACTTACTTGAGAAATTATAAATAATATGAAAAAAATGTTATTACTATAATTGAATCACCACTTTAATGGCATCTTGGAGTTGTTAGACCATACTTATTAGTACAATGAAAACACTATCCATTAAATCCATCAGGTCCACTAAACTAAGCCGCTATTTATCGGTAAAACAAGGTTTTACTTGTTTTGTTTTTTTTCATTCTATTTGAACCTGAGCAAACTGGACTATTTCAGCTTAAGCCTCGTGAGCTATGCTCAACTATTCTTCATACAATCCTAGTTGGGGCAGATATCCTAAAAGAATTCTCTTGTAAGTTGACTTATAACTTGACGCTACGAAAAGGATCCTTCCCAGTGGCGTGCCGTAGACTTGTGGCAAGGGGAAGCAATCAAATTATAATCTTACCCCAGGACAATATCGAGTTCGTAAAAGTGATAGATTTAACCACTCTGGGTGTGTCCGCAGGGTCTTAGTGGATTAGTCTCCCTTGCTCTTAACCAACCACGATCGAGCACGTGAAAGTAGGCATGAATTGTAATTGTTAGTTCCTTGCTTTAAAATTAAAATAAAAGGAATTAAAGGAATGATTATACTCAGGTCGCAGTATACCTACGTGAATATTATACACTCTGTTTCAATCAAAGCTATAAACAAATTTGAAATTTTTCTTTCTCTCGAAAACGAAAGCAATGGTAAATGGTTTTCAGAATGTGGACAGACACTCAACAGTGCGCTAACGTACTGGGTAAGATGAATAACGGCATTTGAGCTCTGTAAATGAAATTGGAAAAAATTTGCAAACTACGCAATAAGAAAATTTCAAATTCGTTTTTTTTTTATATGTAGCAATGTTGGGAGTAAACGTTTTTCCAATATTTGAGCTCATTCTTGAAATTGAAAACCGGCAATATTTTATACATTGGTAAAGTAATACATTCCTGCGTTACATATGAGTACAGCTGTTCAAAATAGCCAGAAAAGCAGATTCGCGATTATGGAATGACGGCGACAAATAAATTCTAAATAAGCTAAATTAAAATATTTATAATTGCTCATTTGCTTATTTGGATCCGACTGTACGATTTTTTCATCAATATCATATTTCAAGCCATCTCTTCTCAAGTAATATTCCCCTATCCAACTTGAAATTTCCCTCAAGAATTTACAATTTTCCGTCGACCATGCGGCGGAAACATATTTGACAACCGACAACCGAAGTGCTTCATAACCGACCTACCATCATGAAATTGATGGAAAAACAATTAAAAACGCCTAAAGTCCAAACAAATGCAGTGAAAGAAAAATATATCCATAGAATGAAATTAACTTAACACATGCTACCGGTGTAGCAGAGCTTGTAGGTCCATAGAAGCAGATTTCAGTCTTAGATCTATTTTTTATGGACCTAGTCTACACTGTAAGTGGCAAACGAGCGACAGGGATGTGTGACGTCATAAGTAGATCCCTGAAGAGTTCGAATGTCATACATTATGTTGGATTTTGCTCGATACTTTTCGCTGCATGTTGTTCGATTGCATTGTTTTTGATTGTTTTGTCCAGAGGGAGATAGTTTTATAACTGCTTCTCTTCGATAGTCTGCAGCGTAGGACATATAAAAAGGCTTCAGGGAAAATATTTTTTTATGAATATATTTTGAAGAAATTTTTTGAAGTAATGTTTTATTACCTTTCATTTTTATTTGTTTTAATTAAATTACATCGGAAACCCTAAGTGCTTGCTTTGCTTCCAAAGGCGCCACGCCACTGATCCTTCAAAGTTCTGCCTTCGTTATTAGATTAGATTATACGCAGTCTTTGGCCTTGCATTTACTTCGACTTGAAAGATCTATTGTGGGTCCCCGTTTAATTTACTCCTTTTGTAGTTCTAAAATGATGTCCAGAACCATTCTGGGACTTACGTTCCACGCGTACTTTGGTGGAAGAGGAACATGTTCGAGGGGGAATAATCCCCGACTGGTCGTTGCTTCACAGATACAGAGCAGGTGGGCCGAAGTTTCATGAGCATTATGACAGAAGCGGCAGGATAAGGTCTCAGACAAGCCAGTCTTTGGAGCTATGTTCTCCTAAGAAGTAGGAGTACTTTTTTTTTTCGCCGGAGGTGTCGATATACTTTTTTGACTGACAGTCCCTACATATTTCCCAATATGGGATTTTTTATTCCTACCCCAGCTATATAGGGTAGCTCTGAGGTAGCATTTTGAAGTGCCACAAAATGGATCTTGTCCGACAAAGAGGGTTTCCGCTTCTCTGCTAGCTAGGCCGTAGACAATTTCATTGCTTTGGTGGCCCTCATATCTAGGTACCCACTTGAGGATAACTTTGTTTCTCCATGATACATTTTTGATGCTTTGCTGACATGCCCAGATAATAGTGTAGGATTTTAAGGCCTTGAGATCGGCTTGACTATACGAGAGAATATTAATGGTTGAACCATTTATGACTATTTCAATGCAGATATTGGCGCATTCTGGATGGATCATAAACCTTTATCCTTAGCGGAAAATTTAATTAAATCGAAGGAGGTGTTATCAAACGCTCCATCAATGTCTGCAAATGCACATAAGGCCACCTCTTTTGCTACGAGAGCTTTTTCGAGGTCTTTGACTAATGTGTGGATGGCAGACTCAGTAGACTTACGAGCATGAGAAGCAAGCTGCTTAGAAGTGGTGATTTAATCAAAATCCTATAACGAATGTATAGGTCTAGGATTCTTTCCATAGACTTAAGTGAAAATGAGGGGAGGCTAATGGGTCGGAATGACTTGGCTAGAAAACTAGCTCCTTTTCTTGCTTTAAGTATACAGCACTCTATACAATTGTTATGATCCTTCGGAAGTACCTTATCGAGCCTGGTAGCTGCAAGCAAGTAATCTCTGCAGACGCAGAAGTTCCACCAGGTTTTTCTTTTGGATATTCTTAATATTACATTCTGTTAGAACCTTTCTATATTCTGCCCAGATACCAGTAGTAGTTTTTTTACTTCTCTTTTTCTTTTCAAACTCGATTCTCTATTCTACCAAGGTACCTGGTGAATGCAGATCTTGTGCTTCAGAGGGCAGCTGCATTCAAACAAAGTCAATGGATCCGTTTGTAGTTGCGTAGTGGTTGAGTCGCGCTCTTCCGTTGGGCTAACGGCATTGTTGGTCGTGATGCCCTTTTTGTTTTTTTTTTTACCATAATTCGTATAAATATCTTTGATATTTCTCGCTTGATGATATTGAATTAATTTTAACCTGTCGCTGGGTTCAAAGAAAAAATATTCTAATAAGAATATGTGTATGGACCCGGCGCATCCTTATGATTAGTTGTATTACTCTCTACATAATTCTGCATTAATGATTTGTTACGACTTTCATAATTATTTAGGAAAGAAAATAATGTTTCTTACCTGTAAACGATGATATAGAATAATAGCTATTGATTAGCTTACACACCAATACATAAAAAAACAGTTTTGAGGAATAATTGTCTATATCATTACGTATATATGCTGGTGAATATTCCACCTTTCCAAAGGATTAATTAATTATAATTAATAAAAGTGGAGCAATTACTTTCTTCAATTGTTTTCATTTTTTTGCTCATTGCAAATAAGGAAGTCGTTTGGCGACATTCAGAGTTCAAGGGAATAAAGTCTATTTATTTTCTATCTCCCCAAAGCCTTGCGGCATTTAAAGTGGTTAACGGAAGCATTTATTTTTCCATTTTCTTTTCAAGGGATATGCCTTTTTCCTTTAGAGCTTAAGAGAGTTGCCCCGCGAATATACTTAAGTAAAATACGAGCAAAATAATATCGCAAAAAATCATTCCTACACATTTATAACCATTAAAAACCATAAAACTGCAGCTTGGGGAAGACTTCATTAAAAATGCTCCCCGTTCCGTTTTTTAAAGTACGTAATTTACCCACTACAAACTACAACAACAAAGTTCAAGAGAGTGACATTATACTTCTGCTACACTTCAGTGCACAACTGCAAAACTCAATTAGGTTGCACAATAAATGCTTAAAATATTGGGAAGGAACCTAGCTTTTGACCTCATTAAAGTGAATTTTTAGAAAACTTAGAGCGCGAGTACAGTTTTGGTAATTTTATTGTGTGAACGTGTGGATGGACGTGTAAGGTTGCTTATACTGGAGAACACAATTTCGTGGGAGTTTGTTCATTTTGTAGTAGCAAAATATTTTGATATCACATTAGGAATTGTGTATCTGAAATGTAGGTATTTTCCGTATTTAAATTTTACGGCGAGTCTTAGCTCAATGTCGTGCACGTCATCGATTTCATTGTGCGAACTGACTCCAAACAAGTTGAATCGATAAGCAATATCTCAGTGAGACTAAACTTTACCTGGAGGTACAATAGCTGTGTGAAAATATTTTTTATCACAGGAGCTCTGGCCCTCCCCTATCCTGTCTAAGACCCGACTTTTAACTTATGTACTGGTCGACAATTCAATACAGTTTTTAACTTTTATTTCTATATCTTTTAGGCTTGGTGTATAAGTACAGTGTAAATACAAGCGACAAAAATAGACATTCCCCGTGTAATAAATTGAGTGACTCTCAACATTTTTGAATCATATTTCGGTGCTAAAAATAAAGTTTTATCTGCATTTTTATCGCAAAATTATAACAATCCTGAAAAATGTCCTTAACACAGAGACGGACTGGGTCTTCAAATCGGCCCGGACAAGTAATAATACACCAGCACCCAAGGGTCTTCAAAAATGGATTCTTTATAAGCAAGGGTCTTCAAATATGATTTTTTAAAAGAGCCAAACAACCAAAATTATTAGGCTGATTTCCTACTGAACCGCGCACAGGGTACGCAAGCCATCGTTTTCTATGAATATTGATTTCGATGCTAAATAAGAAGGAAGAAATAAGAAATTTATACAGGAAATATGTATGCACAGAATGGCCAACCTGTTTAACACTTAAAACTAAAACAGGGTTTCTCTGTGGAAGCAGTATCCGAGAGACCAACAATTTTGCTTACACAGTTGTAACAAGAGTAAGGAAAGTGAGGCAGACGTTGAACTGGAGGGGCGCCGCCCGTTTAAAAAAAATTATTGTGGGCGAAAAAGATAATATTAATAACATTTTCCTTTGTCAAATATAAATTATTTTTGAGCTTTAACTGTTAAATAAATTTTTTCCTATCGATTTGAATTTACCCTCTTGACAAGGCTGAGGTTAGCTCGTGATCCTGACATGGAAGAAATTTTTGCCAGTGCTACAAAATTAAGATATGGTTATACCAACAATCGTTAAAGATACAAGAAAAATAGCGACTCGAACTTTTTGAATCACAAAATTATGAGTGATGCCAATATTACTAAAAACAAGAGAATCGTACACCAATTTTTGAATCGATTGATGTTTCTTTATTCTAACTGACGAGGAGGTACGAAATGTTGGAACAAGTTTGAGAAGATTTTGGATTACTTTCTGGCGATCTTATTAGCAAAATGTACGATGATAGTCTGAGTAAAACCGGTTTTGGATTTGCTTCAATCAATTCACGACTACAGCCTCCAAGAATCCAATCTAAATGTCGAAATCGCGTTTAGAGTTTTCGTAACATTCAATGTAAAAAATATTAGGGCTATTCCCTAAATTTAAGACACGTTTTTCCCTAAAAATAAATGCAATTTTCTCTGGTAGAAAGGGAGAGTCAGCTTAATTTTCTCAAATCAATGAATTTAGGTATCAGGCGCCAGAAAACCTCTAAAGTATTTTTTATAGAAATAATTATATTTTCGTTTATATAATTCACACATTGTTCTTGAAAACAAGTCATATATTGTTTTTCAATATTTCGTTTAAGCGATCCCAGTGCACCAATATAACTTCCATACTGCCGGATCTAGAAAACTTTTGAAGGGGGGCAAAGACGTTAGTTACCGCCCCCTCTAACAACGATCTTTATTTGGGACAAATTTTATTACAGTTCCAGGGTATACTAGGCATTATATGTATATGATAGATGACCTATTTATAGATACTGCATACCCTAGACCTATGAATTGTTAAAAACAATTTGAATTTGAAATAACTGATTGTTAAATAAAAAGGATTTGAAATTCAAACGAAAAGTAAGATCGATTATAGATCTTAAATGTCGTTTGAATGTCCAACTGTTTTAAAATAAAAGGAAAGTAAAAAATCGTATCATTACAAATACAGTTTATTTTATACCAGAGACAGACTTGCAATTTTCATATTTATATATTGATAATGCAATTATGTGAATTGCAATATAAAATTTCAGAGACACACTTGCATTTTACGATACTAATAATTTAATTAGAGAGCTTACATTTGATTTATCACTAAATATGTCATTTGACTTAAGAAAGTTCCGCGCGTGTACAAAACGCGAGCAAATATTGTAAAATTACTTGTCTATTTGAAAAATAAAAACGAAATAGACACTTCAATTTTATAAGTGTCAAATATTAAATGTCAGTAAAAGTTGTATAAGTATTAAATTCGGTTCTAAAAGGTTCCTGTATTAAATGATTATGGTTTATAACTAGGGTCATATTGCAATAAACTCGTATACCGCGTACTTTTTTGCAATTTCAATATTGAGCTCCAATGTACTAACTACTGAGTGTACACCGAGCGTAAACCGAGCTGCTTCTCAGTATATAGAGACAGACTTGCGGTTGAGCGCAAAATACAATATTGAAATTGCAAGTCTGTCTCCGCTATTATTAACATAAGGATAACAAATTAAAAATTTAAATTATGTTAGATATTAGTTTTTTATTTTTGCCGCTTTTCTCGGCTAAAACTACTAAAATTTGAGACAGTTTCAAAAAAACTCTGGGTAGGAATTCTGGTAAACTGCCGTTCAGGTTGAATGGATTTATCCGTTTTTTTACTCAGATTCAAAGGCTTTAACTCCGGCTGACATAATAATAATTTTCTGGTAACTTTGTTCTTGTGCCTACTGTCTTATAATCTGTCTACATTCGAGGTAGGATTGATGGATGATGGGGAACAAAGGGTTGCCAACCACATTTGTACAATTTTTGAATTAATTTCATATGAGACAAAGGTACAATCTGAGAATTTATAGGAATTTTTAGTAGGCTTACACACTTAATTTTAATAGACAGTAAGCTGCTTGACTGTATAAGTATAAATACAATTGAAAGTATGATATCAGCAAAGCAGCTTTTAGATTCCGGAAAGAAGACTGAAGTGTTAAGTATGGTCTGAAAAAATTTTCCAATTCTTGTAATTAGATTTTTCTCTTTTCGCTATGGGTTCAGAAGTCCGTCGTATTGCCGCCCCCTTAATTTTAGCGCCCGGGGCAAGTGCACCCGAATGCCCCCCCCCCCCATAGATCCGGCCCTGATAGTATGGACCATAAGAAATGAGCTATTCAGCTCATTCTTCTTTTTTAAAAGGGATGGTCTTCTATCACCTTCACCTATGGTGGAGAGTGGTGCGGTGCTATTACCTATTCCCTACATTTTAGGGAATATTCTCAAAATTTTAAGGAATAGTTGCTACATTTTAGGGAAAAAAGCACAACAACAATTTAAAATTCCCTACATTTTAGGGAATATTCCCTAAAATGTAAGGAACAACATTTGAAAAAAATGTGAAAATTCTCTACATTTTAGGGAATATTCCCTAAATTTTAGGGGGGGGGGAAACCAAAATTCCCTACATTTGAGTGAGAAGAACCTACCTACATTTAAGGGATAAAAACCTAATCTTAGTTTTTCAAGGTGGAGCTTTCCCTAATCTTATCGACAAATGCCTAACCTTTGTGGCACAAATTGTTGCCACTTACTTTAGGGATTTAAATTTTACTGTGTTGCCAATGACGATAGCTTCATATGAACGAAGTTTCAAAAATTGGAGACAATACAAAAGTACCTGTGATCTACAATGGGTCTAGCAAAATTGTCAAATGTGGCTGTTTTGTAAACCGATAAGAAATGACAGGAATGCTTGTGATTTTGAGGATATTATAGACTAATTCGTCGCGAAAAAATCTAGAAAAGTCCATCTATAAAATCTCGCTAATTTAATTCATTTAATTCACCTCAATCAGCTAATAGTTTTATTTGCAATAAGTATTGTTTACTATTCCTCTCACGATCAATTGTTGCTCAACTTTGTACAGTCAGTTGATAGATCACATCAAAATAGTATAGTTAAAATTATGTAAGGTTATGTTGAGAATTTTTTGGATAGGGGCGAAAATTTATACGTTTGCCTCAGGCGTCAAAACGAGTTGGTACGGCTCTACGTGAAATTTAAACACTCTTTTTATATTTGTTCTTCAATTTCGAATTTGTTTTAAA
This sequence comes from Dioctria rufipes, assembly GCA_963924295.1. Taxonomy (NCBI): domain Eukaryota; kingdom Metazoa; phylum Arthropoda; class Insecta; order Diptera; family Asilidae; genus Dioctria; species Dioctria rufipes. The sequence continues at coordinate 68,737,270 of OZ002740.1, read as the reverse complement.
AGAACACATACGTATACCAAACCTTTGAAAGCCTTGTTGAATCCTTCTAATACATTTTTTGTGCGTTTTTCAAAATAAAAATAATATGATGAAAGAAATAATATAAACTGCTTTACAAAAAAATGAATGCTTTTAAAGCTACGAGAATGCCAAATTTATCATATATAAATACTGTCTCGGTAACACCGACTTGGCTCCCGGTCCTGTCAGTGTTTATAAGTTGTGGGACATTTCTGAGTATTTTTAACTCATAACTCTCTTCTGCCCAGATGGCCTCGTTGCCCTGAGCCAATTAGCATTATTATAGGCTTTTAGGTTATGCAATAAAGTACTTTTTCAAATTGAATAGGTCTCCTCCTACTGCAGCCGCAACATTCGTTCAGAATACGTGGTAAATACGTGTGATCGCGTTAATGCAGAGACCACCGGCCCAACGACTGGTAGTCCGCTCTGCCTTAACACCATTTTACACACCTACCTTAATTATTGCAAATCATACGAAAATTATTTTAAAGGAAGAAGAATCAATTCTTTTAAACAATAACAATATCAAAAAAAATTACGTGCTCATAACTTCTCGTCCAGATATAATCTCAAAGTATCGACTGGTTTATTTCGTTAGAGCAAGTAGCGGCTGACAATTTAAATTGTAATTGCGGTAATTAAAACCCTTAACTGCGGACGCATAAATATGTCACATTCACATAGACGAGCGGTCTCACTGACCGCAATTTAAATTTGCTTAAAAATAAATAATACAAAGAAAATATTGCAATTTAAATGTGTTTTAATTCTAAATGAGTGCTAAAAATCAGAATTCATTTAATACTTTTCGGATTCAATTTACTAACTTTTCATATAATAATATTATCTTCAAAAGTTCATAAAAAGCATAACGATTTAAATAAAGTAGAATAAGGAAATAGAATAACAAAAGAAAGTAGTACAAATTCAGTAATGTAATTAGATTAGGATCCATTCAACCTGAAATTCAAAAAATCACATTAAAAAATATCAACTAAATTAAACCTGCAAGGTGTGTTATTACCGCTTTTGTTCCATACATTTCATTAGATTTCAAAATCTGATATATGACATTGAGGCTATCAGAAATTCTAGAGACCTTTTCTCAAAATCTCTATCATTTCCTTTTATTCTGCCTGTGAATTGACTTGTACTAGGTAGCTGATCCGTATTGGAATTTCACTAAAAATATACCCCCCTTATAAAGAAAAAAATAATTACTTAACAACAGATGCGCGGTCCCACGGACCGTTGCATACACTTTTCCCCAATATCAAAAGAAATAATGGTAATTCCGCATCAGCAGTAGGTAGAATCCTAAAAACCAGGAAGCTACTGTAAAAGCAAAAGCTGAATAACTTACGTTAGCAATGATTAAGATGAATTAGATTGCTGGGACCGCGCATTTGTTATGATTATGAGTTAAACCTAAAATTTAAAACAAAACAAAATTTTACAAAGCAAACACTTTCTCAAAAGATGTAAAACTTTTTCGCAATTATTCTGAAAGCCTTCGAATGCTTTCCATTTACCACAAAAAAACAAAACAAAAAACAAAAAAAAAACAACCAAAGTAAAATTGCGAAAATAACACTGATATTATTATGTTTTCAAATTTCTCCAAACAGTTCCGTGACAAGCATATCTTTCTTCAAAATCATTTATTTATTCGACCTACTTCGCAGAAAGTCTTAAATTCGCTCAAAGAATTAAGCGACGTGACTCAGATGGGAAATTTTGCGGGGGCCGTGTGATGCTTTACCTATGCCGAAGACTTTTTTATTGGATCTTTCTAAGAAGACTGAAATATTTATTGGTGGTCACATTACTCTTTTATGTCCGTAAACAAAATTGTCTGTAACCCATTAATTTTGCCAATTTCTGTTTGCTCATAGAAATTCACAATGGTGCGTTATAAAGGGAGAAGTTTGCCTAAAGCTTCATCCATCGCAACGTAAGCCTTCAGTAAACTGGAAAGTCGGTAGTCTCAATATCCAAAAACATTTTTATTAGTATTTCGAAACTAGAATACGTTTAATTTGATATGTCATAGAATCATGTATAAGTCAAGTGAGAGTTGGCACGCGAAAGACGTGTTTTTACCGAATAATTAAAATTCAAGAAATTTACTGACTGGGCAAATTAAAAAATATGCGAGCTTCAAATTTTTCTAGATCAATATGGTACACAACGAATTGCCTTATCCATATTTGTCTGGTATCAAGTCATGTCCTCAATAAACCAATCATTATTGAAAGTGCATGTTGGAAGTGAATTGAATTTGCCTTTCTATCGTCATAATCAATTTGTTTGCCTTATCTCCACTTTATTGAAATGAATTATGATTAGAAATACAGGAACTGGGGGACAGAGCTTTGTCATGCACATATATAGATGGATTTTGATGATAAATTGGTATGATGATGTTTAATAGAACTGAATTCGTTTGTAGTCTTAGCCTCAAATTAATTAGTTTATGCGGTTTTTCATTGATGATATTAACTCGTAAATTTTTGAAATAGCAAAGTAAAATGAATATACATACTGTGAAATTCAATTCATTTGGTTCAAGTATATATGTGTCTCAAATATATATTTTGTATAATATTTTTACATTTGATACAGAAAAGTCTAGCTGCAGAACATAAATTTACTTATTACCTTACATCTCAAACTCTCGCATTTAGAGTAGATAATATTACCTGGATGCTTCCACTAGCAAACTACACTTTAAAGACCCCTAATTCATTTTACAATGAATAAATATTATTAAAAAAATCAGAGAAAAATTAATTTACACAATCACTATATATAATCCTTCCAATTTTTCTTTTTTGGTACATCCTCTCCTGGTAAGTCCCTTATTTTTAATAATACCTGTCTCTCCGTACAAAGGCTTTCCTGAGAAATAAAATAATTTGCGTCGCTTGCCATGTTCTTGATAAAATGAATAAAGACGCGTAAAGAAAATGTGTGTCACATAACGTTTCGTCACCAGAGAGCGAACATCTAACATCTTCCGCTAAGGACATGGCACTGAAGCGGACCGTAAATGCGTTTTGACCTGCTAGGGACCCACCATAATGCATTTATCTCTATCTATCTTTATATATCTTTCTCTTTGTAGTTTCAGCGAATATATTTCAATAGTTAAATGTTTTATCGATTTTACAGTACAGAAACAAAAAAAGCAAATCAAAGGCAAAAATATAGATAATTTTGCTATTCAACATCGGATGAGAGCTAAAGTATCGGAGATACAAAAAAATTGTTGATATCATTTTTTCTTGGCAATTTAATAAACTATATTTTTTATTTGTACTATTTTTTCATAGCAGTTACAGTTGCTCGAGCGCAACAGATTTTGATGGGAACTTTCAGTATGCTAAATGGAAGACCGAAATAAGGATATATGTATACCAAATTTAGATCTTACCAATTAATGTTTTTTTTCTATAATTTAAGTGGACTAAATATGTGGATACCTTGGAGTGCCCATAATAAAGGCCTACACATACTGCTCGTAGTATGTAATTAACTAAAAACTCATTAAACGCTAAGGATTGATTAGGAAACTGCAGACACACAGCCAAGAAACTTCCTCAAGACTTGAAGTGCGGGAAATTTGGAATTTTTCCATAGGTCTCCTATAAAAATCTTAATCAATATTTAAATTCTCATATAGATCTTGTAGTTCTTAAAGCAATAACTAGAGTGTTATATTTACATTTGTTGTTTTATGTGAGTCTAAGGAGTATAAGTCCTATATGAAGAATTTACTATTTGAATTTTAGTGCTCCCTAAGAATTGTAGTCCTATATAATATTCCTATATTTGTATTGGGGAAATTAAATATTGGAGTACAGCTCTTGGGAAATATGTTCGTATATCAATTATCATATCAAAAATCAATCACAAATTAACCGTTATGTAAATATACGGGGAATAAGTAATTTCAGTAGGAATTCATTTTTGATATCACCACTCATTTATTCAAAGAGTATTTAGTGATTTTTTATATTGGATCAAGGGGATCACTTGGAAACTGTATTCCAATAGAAAAGCTCATTGGAAATGCTACTATTTCCACAATTTTATATGACATGATACTAAAAGATGCCAGTATAATTAAAAAAAGAAAAACAAAATGCAACCAAAATAGTAAATCATATAGACGAAAGAAAATTCAAATAAAATTCTACGAAATCTGATAGCAAAAATCCACAAAACTTGTCGTCTGTTATTGCAATTCGATTTTTTTAATTTTTGTTTCACTTTTCCTTCATAAGGATGGTTTTATACGCTCTACTCAATTCTGATACACCGAGTTCAGTGTTTTAAATTAAAACTATAGCGTATGCCACTATACGCAAGGTCACAGCATATTATACAACTGTCAAGAAGGTTTTAAATGTATGAATTCTCATGTATTTTTCTCTACTATACCTATATACATAGCATTCCAACTGTTATACCGAAATGTCTATTCTTAACACAGCAATTTATATCATTATATAGGAATTCGTTACCTATGTAAGCCTATTTATGACTGTTTATATAGGTGTTGAAGTCGTGGTATGAAATTTTATGTTATATCCAGATTTATAATCTTTAAGGCAGAACTAAACGCCTATATCATCTCTTTTTATGTAGCCATATTTGCCATATTTGCTGATTATTTGGACGGCCGTATTTGTAATAGAAGAAGACGCATTTTTTAAAGTTTAGTTATAAATTAGCATAGAAATGTGAAAATAATGACGTATTGATAAATTTATTGAAAAATAGATAAATACACATAGTTCCATTTATTTGGAGAACCAAATCAACAGAACTACTTTTAATCATAGTTCATTAAACTTTCTAATTATTTATTTATTTTGACGCGTTAGTAATACTAACAGTGAAATTTAAATCGTTGGTAAATTCAAATACCTTCTGAAAAATTAATTTTAATATTCAGAAATATCCTCATAATACATGAATTTTATTTTATAATACCATCTTTCGTATTAATTAAAAACTTTCTATAGGACTCTAAGCCGCGCATGCATAACAAGTTCCACATGAATAATAAATTTGTAGACTCATCTAGGATCTATTGTCTTTTAATGATTTTTTGCTTGTCTGGACGAGCGGAATCATTTGGCAAAATGTTGCAGTATTAGTCCGGGACACCCTGTATAGGGTAATTTGTTCCTAAATGAGTTATCACATAGGTATATTTAATTTTTATATAAGTGAAGTAGACCAATTTAGGAAATCCTACAACAACGTCATAATACTAAATATCTACAATATGGAAAATATAAAGTCCTATGAGCATCAATATGAGATAACGATATAAGTATATTACAGAAATTATTATTCCTATATCAACACTAAATTTTATTCCCCGAGAATGATAAAGGATTCTCCATTTTAGCGCTATAAGAGTCTAGCAGAGCTCGAAGCTTTATATAGGACAAAAATTGTTCGTTGGGCAGCCATTTCTTTAATTAAGTTGTACTGTCAAACTTATTTTGACATAACTATGACAATAAAGAAACGAATGGATCGAATCGGCGGGATAACCTTACTTTTCATTTATTTTATTTTTTAGTTTAACGATTTGGAAATGCACAAATAGAAAACACAATATTAAAGTATTTTGATAATATCGTTCGTGCATGACATTTCTTCTTCTTATTTTTCAAATAGGCAGATGTCCAGCGGATCTCCAGATTTATATTATATTCAGATTTGGTACATTTTCCCTCATTAGTGCTCTAATGAACAAAAAAAAAAATACTTATCACACACACACACGGCATCTTAATGAATAACGAAAACTAATGGTTCATTATATTCTGCTATTGTTGAGGTATAAATGTGAGACTCCATATCTGGTAAATAAACTTCAGCATTCCTTATAAAACTGTGGACCACGCTTTCTCACAATTGGAGGTCCATTCCATCTATAGCAATTCTCACATTTTTAGCTGCAGCTATTTGCGGATCGTTGAATTAGGCAGTTATCTTCATATAAAAGTAAATAGAAAAAGTCGTTGTCATGCAATTCCAATGCCCAATCAGAAAATGTACAACAGGGCCGGACTGGGTCCTCAAATCGGCCCGGGCCTATAAAACCAAACCAGCCCCAAAGGGTCTTCAAAAACAATATTTTTATAAAATGCAGACAACCCATATTATTAGGCTGATTTCCTACTGAACGGAGCACAAGGAAAGCCGGACAAGGTTTTCTTTGAATATTGAATTCCATGCTAAATAAGAAGAAAGAAAGAAGAAATTTATACAGGAAATATGTACGCACAGAATATGTGTAAGAGCGGTTGGCCCCTTCACACTTAAAATTAAAAATAAATCAGGATTTCTCTGTGGAAACAGTATCCGAGAGACCAACAATTTTACTTACACAGCTGTTACAAGAGGAAGGTAAGTGAGGCAGACGTTGAAGCGGAGGAGCGCCGCTCGTTGAAAAAAAAACAAAATTATTACGGGCGAAAAAAATAATACTAACAACATTTGCTTTGATAAAAATAGATTTTTGTTTTAACTGTTAAATTAATTTCTTGTTCTCGATTTGAATTTACCCGCTTGACAAGGCTCGTTCGTGATCCTACCATAGAAGAAATTTTTGCTAGTGCTGCAAAATATCCTGAAGTTATGGTTATACCAGGAAACGTTAAAGAAACAAGAAAAAAGAAGCGACTCGAACTTTTTTAATCACAAGATAATGAGTGATCTCAATATTGCCACAAAACAAAAGCTTCGTACACCAATTTTGGAAACGATTGATGTTCTTTTATTCTAATTGATGAGGAGGTACGAAATGTTGGAACAAGTGTCAGAAGATTTTGGATTCCTTTCTGGCGATCTTCTTAGCAAAATGGACGGCGATAGTCTGAGAAAAGCCGCTTTTGTATTTGCTTTAATCAGTCCACGACTACAACCTCCAAGAATCCTATCTAAATGTTTAAATCGCGCTCCTACTTTTTCTAACATTGCCAATGATGATAGCTTTAAATGAACGAAGTTTCAGCAAATTGAAGTTAATAAAAAATTACATCTGATCTACAATGGGTCAAGAAAGATTGTCGAATGTGACTGTTTTGGCAGCCGGAAAAGAAGTGACAAGCATTTCCAATTTCGAGAATATAAACTTATTCGTAGAAGCTTGGTAAGTCCATCTATAAAATCTTGCAAATATTTCTATCAAACTGATTCCTCTAAATGCTTTTAAATGTACTTTACTCGCAAAAAATTAACTAACTAACTAACTAGTAATTTTACGTGCAATAAATATTATTTACTATTCTTCTCATGATCAATTGTTGCTCAACTTTGTTCAGTCAGTTGATAGACCACTTCAGAATAGTTAAAGTTAAGTTTTCTTCAGGCGCCAAAAGGAGATGTTATGGCTCTGCGTGAAGGAACTGAGGAAAGAAGTAAACTTTTAACTCCTTCGCCTACTCTTTGTTTTAGGAATCTTTTTATAATCGATTAAAAATACAATCTCTGCTTCACTTATTTATATGGCCCTATAGTAACAAAAACAATTCCAACACTTCACCTAATTCAGACTGTTTCTCATATTTGTTAAACGTCGGGCTAGTGACTTTTCTGATCCATACACGCTTCAAGCATTATTTTCAGCTTTGTTCGGCCTATTTTGGAATATTGTACGGTTGTATGGGATCCGTACTATGTGACGCATTCTAACAGAATTGAAAATGTGCAAAGGAGATTTACCAGGTTTGCTCTTAGGAGACTTAACTGGACCGGTGATTTACCTAATTATGATACCAGATACCAGTTGATTGGCTTACAGAAACTGTCTCTCAGACGCAAAATTTATAATACTATGTTTATTAGAGATAGAGCAGATAAGACTGTTCCCCATTCTTTTTGAAACTTTCCACAGAACAAATTATGGCCTCAGTAGTCCATTAAGTCGCTGTATTCGGCAGTTTAATTTGTGTAGCAGCATATTTGACTTTAGTCAAGATAGAGTTTCTTTTAAAGCCTCTGTTTCGGACTTTCTAGAAAGCTTGCTATGACTATAATATTAGATATGTTTATATTTTTATATTACATAGTAGGTTAGTTTTAGTTGATGGTCTTACCAAAACATAACTTTAGTTTTAGTATATACATGGTCTGTTGATTTTGTAATCTGTAGACTAAGAATAATAAGAAATATTTGGGTACTTTCTAACACTGGAAATTTTTCATTTAAGTAAAAGCTGACTGTAATATACCATGACCATGTATATACTCTACTTCAAAATTGATTTACTTGAAATAAAATTACGGGTTTTTTTTAAAAGACTAGAAAATAGAAACAATTTTTAAAACTGTTTTTATATTTGTTCTTCATTTTCGAATTTGTTTTAAAAGTACACATATGTAGGTATAGCAAACCTTTGAAAGCCTTGCTGAGCCTTCTGATAAAAAGCACATTTTCTGTGCGTTTTTCGAATTTAAAATGACATGATGCAAAAAATAATATAAAATTCTTTACAAAACAGTTTACGTTTGGACTTTTTACCGGGTTAAACTTAATTTTGTTCAAGAAAGAATTTTTTTGGGATTCTCCGGTATATAGCAAAAGCTTTTCTGCTGACACGAAACGCTTCTTCTTCTTCCTTTTCTTTTTTATTTTCAGCCCACTGCGTGGCGTATACAGGTTCGATTCGCTTCGAATGAATCTGTTTCCTTAATATTTTTTAAATTTTTTTAATAAATAAAAAAATTGTTTTTTTCTATTTTTTCAAACTTTTCATTTCTTTCTTCTTTTTTAATTTTTTCATTTGTTTTTCAAATCACACAATTTCGCTATTTGTGACCTGTTGATGAGTCAAACCAAGACTTGAAACTTGTCACCAAAATTAATGGGTTGTGTGATGAAATAACAAATTAGAACATTTTTTAGCTTTTGGTATATACCGGAGATCCCAAAAAATTCTTTCTTGAACAAAATTACAAAACAGTGAATTCTTTTGAAGCCACGAGAATGCAAAATTTGCCATATATGATGCTATCTTTGGCAATATCCCCTATCGCCCGTACTTTCAGTTCGGCTCTGATGTACGATACTGTATATGGTACGCTGACCTCAATTCTTATGAAAACTGCACCTTCCATGTACGCTATGACTTTTAAGCAGAATGCGTTATAAGCCAATCCTTAGATGTTCCGTAGATGAGAATATCTGGCAATAAACCAACTGCTCAAATATGGTGACTAGATTCAAAATATTGCTGTACTAGTGAGCCTTTTATATGCAGCGATCAAAAAGAAAGCGAAATTTTCATCATATTTAAATGAATTTTTAAGCGTTGTTGAAACGAATATCGTTCCATTTTCTTCAATTGTATAATTTTCAATTCTAGTCCATTACGTTTGGCAGTTTAAATATAATAAATTTTAATGCAAAATTTAAAATGTAAAAATAATATCGACGATGGTACATGTATTCAATCGCACCTTGCAAAAATTCTAACTTTCGTAACAGCGAATTTTGTAACACAGGATTTTGTAATTTAATACTTTTGAAACACGGGATTTTTTAGTTTACGGGCAGAACAAATAGCGCAAATCAGTATTTAAATATTGAGATAAGAACTATATTGTATTTGACTTCAATTATCTGCTTACCGCTTTGGTTCGCAAATTACAATCGATTTTTCATTCATTTCCCACGGTCCCATCCACTTTAAATTTTGCATACATTTATAATGTATTCGCGGTGACAATAGAATATGTACCTATTAAAGGAATATTTTTTGAATTAATGTATTTTATTTATTATTTTTATATATGATGGACCCATCTAACAAGCCTATCTAGTTTGATTTATTAGTCATAGCGGCACCCGGTAATCGATTATTAAGCCAATTGTTATTTAATTGGAAGGCAATTTTTAATTTTTATTACAAAGCGAATGCAAATTTTCAAAACCTGTTTAAAAATTAGTTAGCTTTTTTTACATTTTTAGAAGAAAGAAACTTTGGTGCTCTCATATTTCATTATTTCCTATTATATTGTTGTAAGATAATAAATTCCGTATTTAATTGCGTGCATTATTTTTTTACTCAAATTTCCTACGAATCAGATTTAACCATCATTTAAAAGTGCTTAATTATCATTCGATGATTGAAAATTACTCATCATTTTTGGATTTCTGTCTTAAAATCTTAAATATAATTTAGAATGTTTTATTATTTTATCTAGAATGGAAAATTCATCTTAGCACATTTTATTTCATCTGATTTGTTTTCACAATCTCAAAGCTGCTGAAATTGCTGAACTCAGGGTACACATATACGTAGATATATTGAACGAAGCTAACAAAGGGGACTTTCGCTGCTATTTTCTGTTCTGTTCTGTTTTACATGCTTCAATCTCTTTTGAAAGAATTGACTTTTTCTGATGCCATTCTAGATTGAACCAATCAAGTTCAATCTGAAAAAAAAAAAAACAAAAAAAAAACCAATATCCCGGAATAAAACAGTTTTCAACAATAGTAAAGAAAAGTAGTAAAAGATTTTATGTTGCCTAAATTTTATTGCCAAACATTAAATTCTTGATGGGGTTTTCTACTTCTGTTTTTGCTTCTGCGATATTCAATTCAATGAAAAACGCAAGATATTCGCAAATGTGTTCATTTTGATGTTTAAACTTCTGGAGTAAGTCATGTATATGTTTGACTTTATACAAAACGTTTGCCAAGTTATGCTCGATAAAGCTCTCATTTTCATAGCTTTACTTGGCATGATGAATAGAGATTGTGGTAATCTAGATTAGTGATTATTAAATTAAATAAGAAATACGGCAATATATACATATCTTACTTATCAGTTACTAAATTTATGATTTATATGACATTGAATATGGTTGCTTAATTTTATAATGCGCAACATGTACTGTCGATACATGTTGTGTAAGACATAACTAGTTAGTTTTTGTTGATTCATTAGATTTGTACAGTTGGTCAACCATATTAATATAACGAGTTTATCAACAGTTAAATAATGCTATGCTATATCTCCAAAATATACAACCACTCATTCATTAAACATACGATACGATTTGTTTCTTGAGTCAAGAAATATCGCCTGATATGTATATTCGAAAAGCCAATTAACATGTATTGACGGGGTGAGGGAAATGCTAATGGTTTCTGCGATAACAGGACTTTGACATGTTCAAGTGTAGAAAACGCAGAAAAGTTACATTTTGGATACAGAATGTTCTATGTCAATTTAAACCGAAGCTTTTGGGCTTCTTAAATCTAATATGAAAAATTTATGTTAATGACGTATTTTTTTTTTTGAAAAAAATATTAATTAAATAAAAAAAAATCGAGTTACAATTCCGAAATTTTAGCTTTGTTGGTATCTTCAAAACTCCCCTTCTAGTCAGAAAATTTAAATAATCATCATATGGTGTAACGTTTAGCAGTTACGGATCTATAAAAGAATACTCGAATATCTTTAAATCCCATTATCTCGGAAGCCGTTCGGACTCCTTTCGCCCCACCCATACACTTTTTTGCTTGTCTAAGCATGACTTATCCATAGCCTTCGGGTACTAGACTACATATGGGGCACTCTTTATAGTAAATATTACTATTTAGTACTACCTACTTACTTTTAAGATGTTTAAAATTTGGTTACATATTACTTTTCTAGAGGTAACAATTTCTGATTAGAAAATAGACGACCAAAATTTGATCGCTGGTCATCGTTGTCAGATTTTGCAATTGGTTGCTTGAACAGAAATTCACCTGTTGATTACTTATCACTGCAGTCACCACTTTTATGAATTTAAATAACAGTTGATTTCAGAACTGAGAATTTATTAATTAACATTTATTAACATTATAGGCCGCTAAAAAAAAGTTTATCTCAACTGCAATGTGGAAGTGTATGGAATAATGACTATGTATTATGGGTTTCACTTATGTGAAATTTGTAGAGAAAAATATTAACCCTTCCTTATAGGCCTAGAGAAATAAACAAATCAATATGTGCACGAAATTTTTATGCAAAATTTATTTTGATTGTTCATTTGAAGCCACTTATAACTTGCAAACATTATAATTACACAATATTTACACTATAAATAAAGAAAGCTACTTTTATTTAGCCGTCAAAACAAAAAGTACTTAACGCTTTTAAAATTACGACAGAACTGAAGTTTTTAAAGAATTGTTCTTCACAGCTTTTCCTTCAGAAAAATTGTGAGAAGGTTTTACTTATTATTTGGTGATTAGGCAAATTTGACTTTTCGTACAAATTTGTGAGAACTTTGATGGTTTATTCACATGGTGTTGTATTTCTACCTTACGTATGTTGTGCTTTATCTAATTCTGCTCGGGGTCACGTTCAGGTATCTCTAATATGCTCGGCTGTATGTTACGATGCGGAGATGTATGGAGTAGCTGTATATGCTCAACTCCTAGTATAGCGGTGAAGTAGCTGTATAATGTGTAAGCTCGACTCCTAATGTAGAGTTGGAGTAGCTGTGCAAGCTCAATTCCTTATGTAGAAGACCGTCGACTGAACTGACCTGACTCATATTTATTTCACATTTTCTTAGTCAATTTATACAAAATGACCTTACTTTAACTACTAACTAAACTATATACGGAAAATGTGAAATTACTTCCGACTACGGAAGATGTGAAACTTATTTCCGAGTGTGGACGATGTGTAATTTACTTCCGACTGTGGGCGATGTGTAATTTACTTCCGACTTAATACTTTGAATACACAATGCTCACCTAGTACAAAGTGTTAAGTCATGTATATTCCATTCATCGTTTGTTGTTAAACAAATCGCGGCACTCGTCGTTTTTGTATTCAGACAAATATTTTGTAAGAACTAGAATCATAAAATCAAGTCGAACGTGCAACGTCAGAATTCTTGCGCGCAGGAGTATTGCGACATCCTCGCTGTTTTACATGTGAAATGCTTGAATTAGGTCAGTGATAATTGAAATTCTACATGCAGTGAAGGTATGTACATATGTAGGTATGTATATGCAATATAATTTCCTCCTATGTGATGTAGGTAGGTATGTATATGCAACATAATTTCCTCCTATATGATATAGGTAGGTATGCGTATGCATTGCTTTAATTATACTTCTTTGAGAGTTACGCAATGCTTTTAATATACTTTCTTTGGGAGTTATAATATGTATGTAAGAATGGGTAAATTTATTGTTCCCACAGATTTATAGAGGAAGAAGGTGTTACCTTACTTAAGTCTTTTTAAGATTTTATGTCGTATTGACGTTGTAATTCGTCAAGGTTAAAATGTTGTGATGAATACAGGGGATTTGTGTATTCATCGTTTTTATTGTGCGAAATTGGATCTTGTAACGTAATTCACTTTTCAGCTACTACTGATACGCAAGAAGAATCTCTATATTCCTCCCCTCACCCTATGGGGCGTCATAATATTCTTTGGCTCCTGAATTAAGGCTACATAAGCTCCCCTTGTATAAAGAAAAGAGAGAAAGGATTTTTCAAAATTTTTATGCAGGGTTATGAACGGTCAGCGTATTCTAATTCCTAATGCATTTCTACTGTAATGGCTCCATTGCCTGGTATCAGAACGAATATACGAAGCCTTATTGTCGACAGATAATTTGAAATAATGTCGGATTTTCGAATAGCTTTAAGCTGATTGCAGCTTTCAATGAAGTCCAAATTTTCAGTTAGCATTAATCTGTCACTTTGCATTATTTTTATTTACTTTATACGTTCTCCTATAAGCATATTTTCATCTGTGCCTTAAGCTAAAAGCTGGCAGAAAGATGACCAAAAATTGAAATCAAGGTGACAGCGAACAAAGTTTGGCAATTGTAGCAAATATAGTGTTTGAAAAAGATTTGTATCAAAGTAACAGATTTTCAGAAGTGTCAAAATAAATATGTTGCAGAGTTTCAGAGAATATCGTGTAATAAGTGCGAAAAAAGCTAAAAAGTGAAATGTAGTGTTACCGGCGGTACCACCACTGAGAAAGTGTCGTCTAACGTGTAATTTTTTGCAAAAAAAAACAATAAAAAAATAGTTGTAAAAAATTGTGAAAACGAAAATTTGGTGACATTTCCACAAATTAATTTAATTTCGGCTGTTGCCATGGCAACACGGCAATCGTAAAAATTGTTAGTTTCGGAGTTAGCAAAAATAATAAAATTGTAAAATAATAAATTATAGTAGAAGAAAAAGTGATAAATATTAAATTTATCGAAAATTATAAATTTACTAAATTAAAATAAAACGTATAAAAAAGAGCTAAGAAACTGCAGCCAACTCCGTCAGAGAAGACAGCAGGAAGGACATCCGGCACTGTCTCAGAAGAGTCTGGAGCATCAACTCAGTACTGCTGCAAAAGCAGCAGTACCCGTAGCCACACCAACGACAGCATCAACCCAAGGGAAAAACCCAAGCTTGGTGGAAGTCATTAAAACAGCTTCAGCTTCAGCGCCAAAGCTTAGCGGTGTTATCATGTGGCCGTTTCTGCAGTGAAGACAAATGCCTCGAAACAGAAACCAGCGGCATCAGCAGCAAGTCCAGTAGCAGCACTACAATCTCCAGCAATACAGCCAGGGATCTCGTATGCGCAGGTAAGTGGCAGTTTCAAGTAGGCTTCCATAATAGAAATTTTGGGTACAGGCAGCATTCCCCGTCGAGCCACATTGGATACAGGTAAGCCTCGGGCTAAGACCAGTGCGGGTCTCTAAGGCTTCTTCGACGGGAGGTGGCAGGACGAGAGCTATGGGACGCAGCTCTAGCACATCAGAGGGTGTGCTCAGAGCGCATACCTGAAGTAAATCTTGCGGGTCGTTTCCTGCTAGCAGCTATTTTTATAGCTGGAGGAATGCTCGAGGTGTACACCACGACCCTCGAAAGCGCTACTAAGCTCATGCTTGAGGGCATCGACGTGGAGGGTGGACGCCTCGTGCCATTTCCGTTAAAGGGGAAGCCCACGAAGGTCGTGTTTTCGCGGGTCCCTATACGAGCCCAACATGAAGACCTCTCGAATTTCCTTGGGATATTCGGGAAGATTCATGGAAAGGTTCGCGCCATTCTCATTAAAATTTGCGATGATGGTCTCGGGTGGGGTATTTTCGGTACCAGCCGGGAGGCGTTCATTAACTTGAATAATGGATTTACGCTTCCGTCAAGTTTTTACCTGAGCATATTCGGCACGAGATACTGGATTCAGTTGGACACCGAAGCGAAATGTCATGCTTGCTTGCTTGGTAGGGCATTTTATTGCTAACTGCCACAAGAGAAGAGGGAAGATGGCTGAACCGAGGGTTCCCTCGAAAGAAACCAGTACCACAGTAGTGGCTCTGGAGAAGGCTTCGACTGGCACTCAACATATCTTAGGACAGCCAGTGGCTAAATGCCTGAAGTTAACTCAGAGGTAAAAGAACTTCCGCCTATAAGCGGTGGCATATCAGGACATAAAAACACGGCTACTTCTAACGAGGAGTCGATTAGTCGAGTAGCCAAAAAAAGGAGGACGAGGAGGTAGAATAAGGTAGACCAGGCGAAGCGGCGTCCTCCAAAGCCAGAAAAGCCAGTTTCATCAAAGCAGCCCAACTCCAAGGAGAACGATAGTGGAGCTGGCATTCCGAAGGTTGTTGTGAACGACGTGGAAGCATCTCTCGAGAAGCTTTCGGACAGCGAAATGACCGGCTTGGATGATGCTGGTCTCTCGATTTTCAGTGGCTACGAGTCGTGTGATATCATCATTTCGGCTGGTAGCCAATTTAAAGTCTCAAAGGGGATGGCAACCCTTTCCAGGAAAAAGATTTGCAGCATTCTTGTCGAGCCCCAGTACAAGAAGAATTCAGATAAAATCAGGAGTATTCTTGTATAGGAGCTGGAAAGGCCGGAGTTGTTATTTCCTAAGCTTCAATACCTACAACAGGAGTCCAAGTAGAAACGGAAGGACAAGGCTGCAGCTTGTTGTGAGCGTCTCCAAAGGAAGGTGGAACAGCTGATTCAGGAGAATCGATTGGCTGATTCACCTCATCAGTAGACGTGGCACATTCATTGTTTGAACTTTTCATCTCTTTAAATGTGCAAGATAACTTCTATCAACACCGGGGGTTTAAGTGCTCCTACAAGATTACACTGTATTGTCGAACATGTCAAACTGTTCGATATAGATATTTCACTTCTACAGGAGACGAATTTTACACAACACACATACACACAACTTGAGCGCTATGCTTAGTTACACACTGGCTATGCAATTTTTGCAACATCTGCTCCTCGACACCTGGCGATCATTGTATCCAACAAACTTACACTATCGTATAATGCATATACAGATAACTTCCCAGGCTTCGCTTCTTCCTTGGACTTTGTCGTTCAATACAAACATATCAAGGTAGTAAACGTGACAGTACAACACAGGATCTTGATAGTGTTCAATCCTGTCTGGTGAATTTTGACGGCGAAATTGTCCTCGGAGCTGCACTCTGAATCCCTCAATGGATCGGCATTCCGAGTTGAGCTCAGCTCCGTCAATGCTACTCGATTGGGGAATTTTGTCGGTGTTTTCAGACTCGTAGATATCTATCGTTGGATGCATCCTACGACTAGATCACACGCGGGGGTATCGCGAAATATCCATGGAAGTCTCGCAGGCGCCAGCACTCTAGTTGAAAGAAGAACTGCATACTGGATATTCAACAACTATTTGTTGAATTCAGAGCAGTTTATCAATGAGTTCATTGAATTCTGGCACGATTAGCAAGAGAGGAAAACTGACTTTCCTTTCCTTTGTCAATGGTGGGATGTTGGAAAGTTCCAAATTGGATCTTTTATCGAAACGAATGTCAATCGAAGTGAGTATCAAGCTTCTAGCTTTTCGGCCGAAGTATCTCGGGTGGCAGCTCTTCGCCCTACTCAGCCGGAGTTGATTCTTTATTTTAATAGAATAAACGAACGCCTGGCAGCACAAACTTACAAGCACAGCTTGAATTTGTGCTACAGAGCCAATCACGCTGGCTGAGGGAAAGCGATTCTCTAGACGACGTACTGCCTCTTCTGAAGTCTAATGGATAATTGATGAATCTGGACAAGTCCTCAACAGACAAGAGCTATCACAATATATTCGAGATAACTACAGTAATCTCTATTCTTAATCATCGTCGACAATATCCTCGACCGTAATGACTTTCTTGAGAATATTCCCACTTTCTCTGAAGACAGTAAGGAGCTCCTGGTTACAGTGATCACATTGGAGTATATGATCGCTGCGACAAAGGATCTAAGGCGGAAAACTTCACTTGGTTATGACGGCTTGACTCCAGAATTATTCATACGTTTCAGGAACTTATTAATTCCTGACCTTTTGGAAGTCTTCAATTTGGCGGTTGAGACACATTATGACTTTCCTTCTAGTTGGAGGAGGTCTGTTATGCGCTTGATTCCAAAGAAGGGAAATTTGCAGAGGATGCGGAACTGGAGTTTCGTAACTCTATGCAATGTAGACTATAAAATCGTCTGGAAAGCGTTAAGTGCGATAGTCCGCTCAGTTATTGCTTCGGTAGTACACCCAGATCAGTCCTATTGTGTACATGGTCGTAGCAGCTACGAGAACATCGCGGTAGTCAAGCATTTATTTGCCAAAAATGAACAGAGACGTACACAAATGGCCATGATTTCACTAGACCAACAAAAGGCTTTTGATAGCGTTTCGCACGAGTATTTCTTGTTTGCTATTCGGGCATTTGTGTATCCACCCAGGTGGCTCCATATCATCGAGAAATTGAATAGGGATTCAGCGATTTTGATTACGCATCAAGGACAAGTACTGGCTCCTATCTTGTTTCATCGAGGTATCAGACAGGGCTGTCCATTGGCAGGTATGCTTTATGATCTTTCGTTGGAGCCGCTAATGATGAATCTTCGTCGAATGCTCGGACAATATTCAGTTCATCTACCATATACTAATGTGGGGCCTCTTATGTTAGCATATGCGGATGACCTTTCTATTATCGTGACAAGAGATCAAGCTTTTCCGTTCGCTTGTGCTGTTTTCAATTGTTATGGAACTATGAAGAGTGATTTGACTTGGACGTTAAGTCCAGACTGCCAGCGCCACTTCGCTAATAGATTGAAGAGACGGCTACGTCTTGAATATCTGGCAACAAACGCAGACACATCTAACTGTACATGACAGCCACTAACGTCGGTGCAGGATGGCTGTTTTGTTTTTCGCTTGTGATAGCAGGCCACAGCATTTGCAACACAAGTCCACGAGGCTTCTCCTCGCTCTGGAACCGTTGCAAGTGCTGTGTGAAGGACAAGCGCTCCGTTAGAGATGCTCAGCTGGATGGATAATGAGGGTAGTTTGTAGAAGTCTATGATACTACAGGCTGTTCTCGAAGGACTCTATAACGGTATCGGGTAAATTTTTTCGTTCGTTCGATTTCTCATTTTTTTTTTTTCGGTTTCGGTCTCGATTCTAAATTACAAACTTTTTTGTTGAAAATTCGCTCGTTTAGGGAATTACATTTTTATTAGAATACTTTGGAAATTTTAAACTTCTTGGAACTGCTAAGATTGTCAAAATTAGGACTGGTTCTAAATTTTTGGTTATACTTTAGATCTTTTTCAAAATTCTTGTGTCCGTTCATTAGTCTCTTTTGAGAATTTTGTGTCGTTTGTTTGTTTTATTTGTTTGATTGTCCATATTGACCCTTTATAGCTTTTAGTTTAGCTAGCGTCTTTTTTTACACTTTGTAGAGCCTTTTGCCACTTATTTTTAAGGAATTATTAAAAGAGCTAAAGAGCCACTAAATAAAGAGTCATATATAAAACAAAATACTATTATTCTTTTATGTCCTTCTTATTTTTATAATTTTAAATAAAATGCAGTGTTTGTTGGATAATTTTAGCTTGCTGTAAATGTTTTATTTTTTACATATATTTTTACACTCTTTATTGCTTTCTATATATTTTTATACTTTTACTTTTTCTCAATTCCAGAAAAAAAAATTGACAAGACTATTTTTTACAATTCTTTTAATTTCCAAAACCTACCCAAACTTATTCGTCGCCAACGTTACAGTAGAAATTCGACGAAACGGGATATCGAGTGAATTGTAAATTCAACTGAAAGCGTAATGTATTTAGTTACTATTTCATCGAAATCCAACATAGCGCCCTACATAATTACCGCCTTCTGGTTTTCTTGCCAGAAAACGACATAATCATCACATTTCATTAAAGTTACGCTCTGCACCCCTATTACCCCGTAAGTATTTGTGAAAAGCTGCTTACTGATTTTTCGAAGGGCATAATGTGTACTTGCGTTATATTTTCAATTCATTTGCAAAATTTTTCAGATTAGATTAAATACAAACCAGTTCTCAGGAAAACTGTTTGATGTATCTTCCCTTAGCGTGTATTATTAAGAGCTCTGATTTTTTTTCTAGAATTTTCCAGACAGTTAGGTACATTAATGCATTGCGCATTTATTTCCTCTCTTTTTAATAAAATGTTGGGATCCTTTTCCAAAAGGATAACAAATTTTCTTAATGAAAGCATAATTTCTAGAAAAATTTTCTCTCTGCGTCTCAGGGGATTTGATGTGCGCAAACACATAAAAAGCATAAACAAAATTCTGAGGGTATACACCATTTTTTCTTGCTCATCTTTGCGTGCTACATCTCTCTGGGAATAATTTAAAAGTGCTTGAAATTCAGAGAAAGATATTTAGGAAGAAGTAAAAATATTTATTATTTTTACAAAGTTAGACATACTTACGTATAATTTGTAGAGTTCTATATGCTAGGTATTAGTACGAATTCACCTTGCTACATAAATGTCAATGGTATGTCAACAGAATTAATCAGAGCAGAGATTTAAAAGAGATAAATTAGATTTACGATAAGTATGGGTACTATGTACGTCGAAAAAAATATATGTACGTCCCAAAAGTATTACATCACATCAAATTCAATTTTTATTACATTTCTTTTGGTACTCATCCGATTACCATTTTATCATATACATTTTCACATGATATCAAAATTCAATTTGATGCGTTACGCGTTCTAAAGGCTCGATTGTATGTTATCTATCACAAAATAGACGTCATTATAGTGAACAGATATTTTTCGGAAGATTGTTTTCTTCTTTAATTGTCGTTGAGTTCTGGTATATTTTTTGTTGAATTCCTGTGTGATTTTAATAACAGGTAGGTAATGAGTAAAAGTGTTACCTAACATGCTTTGTAATCGAAATACGAGTTTTAATATCTGCGTACCTTAAATCAGAAACATTGGCAGAAAAAAATGGTGAGCTTACGCAGATATTTTTAAAGCCAAAATTTGTGCGTTAATGGTGATGGTGAAATTGCAAGATTAGGATCGTTAATTGATTGAAGAGATGGTGATTTTATTGTTTTCTGAATACTGATTCTTTGGCATGGTTTTTATTTTACTCTGAAATCCTTCTATCTTTAGTCAAATATTTGTACCTGGAAATCGTATATTCTATTCACTTCCGATAGTTATGAACTCTTCCAATCTATCAACGCTTAATTTATTACTGAATTCAAAATCGGCTTTATACACTGAGCTTTCTTGTCCATGGTTCTCTTTTCATTGGATATGACCTATTTCTCATCATCTACAGTGCAAAAATGTATCTTACAAGGACTATTAAGTCACCAATTCCTCGAAAAGCTCAGTGTCTGCGTTCCTTTTTTTTTAATTAGAGTAACATATAAGTTGATATCACTGTGGACTACATATCGTCATCTGAATATTGGTTTGCCCCATCCGCCAAATTGAACATTTTGAGTTAAGCACCGTTTTTGAGAATGTTTTAATCAGCATTTTTCTAAGTTATAGATGTATCGATATAAACTATGTCATGTTTGCCCCATATCACATTTTTGCCACAAAAGTTAGTATTGGTTTACCCCAAATCAAATTTGTGTATACATAGGACATGAAATACTTTAAAATATTTTTTTAAATATTGTTGTGATACAAGTGCGGAAATCTAAAACTACATTTAAAATTAGCTTGCTCCGTGTGGCTAAAGAAACACTGCCACATAGAGTAAATTAAAATCAATTTTGCCAGAATCTTGGTTTGCACCATGTAGTTGTAGCGATACTGCCTTATATATAAATATAATTCTTGTGTTAAAAGAAAAGAACCTTTTAAGGTACACAGTAAAAAATTTGCACAATTGTTGCGACAAAGCTTAGGTATTTTTCCCTAAAATTTAAATTATAAAATATCTGCAGCAAATGCACAATTATTTCGGAGTCAATTTTGATGACAGCTGGAACACTGAACAATTTAATGACTTTTTAAAACAAAATTCGCCCTACGAGTAATGAAAGCAACAAGATAAACTTTTTTATGTTTTTGTTTTTTGGTATCAAATAATTTTTAATGAACTATTGCTTAATTATCTACATTATTCACAACCGACATGATATACTTACTACGTGCTATATAATTGGTGTCAAAAGGCGAAAGACGAAAGGCAAGAAGCGAAAGGCGAATGGTGAAAAGTGAAAAGCGGCAGGAACTTTTCGCTTTACGTTCTTCATTAAATTTTGTAGAGACAGTATCAGACACTCTTTTATACTTACTCTTAAAAATGCCTATATTAGCGGAGTGTTTTTTGTTTTCGTTTAAACTTTCTGTCAATATTAGACCAATATTTATCGATTGGTCCTAGTTTTGGCTAATTTGTGAGATTCGTTTCCTTGGCTATTACGGCTATGCATTGGGCATCGTAGAAATATCTCGCTTTTCTGGCGTAGTGGAAAGTTGCTAAATCCATCCAAAACAAAGCTGATGCATCATGCTTTCTCAAGAATGAAAGAAAGCTCTTCTGAAGACACTGGTTGGAGTTCGTTTTCACCTAAGCCGAATTTCATTAGTAAATTTTCATATATAGGAAAATATATATAAAAAATCTAGCAGTTCCGTTTTTAAGATTTGGCACTTTGAATATATATCACTCAGAGGAACTGGGTAAAGTTTTAATTTTCTAAATTTAATGTAAATTAAAAGAAATTTACTACAAATAAATGCTAATATATATAAATAAATTGTAAATGACTAACCTGCAAAAGTTTTAAACACACAAATTATTATATAAACCACAAAAACACTAAAAATCTTCGACAGTAAGCACAACAATTCTTAACATGTTCGCAGTCATGACATAAATGACAAATATTGCAATTGAAAGAAATATAATAAAGGTCCCACTGAACTGTGAATATGATAAATAGTTACTTTCATATTATCGTTATTTTCTAATATGTAATTATATTTTGCTTTTTACTTTAAATGTTCATAATAAGATTATATAGATTTTCTGTTTAAACAATATAAATAGTGTAGATTTCCTAAGTTATTATTTGATAGCTAATTTGGTTCATTTATATGCAATTCAGTTTTGGCAATACGACGCCATTTGCAATTGAAATGAAATGTGCTTAGATGTGGCAGTTAAATGTTTTATAAATAAAATAGATTTCCTTAGTTATTATTTGACAGATAACTTTATAGTATTGTGTGGGATTATAAATAATGCAGGTTTCCTTAGTTAATATTTGACAGCTAACTTGAACTTTATATGGAATTGACATTTTGTGAACATGACGTCATTAGGAGTTAAAATAATATGTTATTGATTAGTTGCGGCAGCTTAGTATTTCTGTATGAACAATATAAGAATAAGTAGTATATATTTCCTGAGTTATTATTTGACAGCTAACTTGGGGCATTTGTATGCAATTGAGATTTTGTTAACAGGACGCCATTTCCAATTGAAATTAAATATGCTTAGATGTGGCAGTTAAATCTTTTATAAATAATATAGACTTCCTGAGTTATTATTTGACAGCTAACTTGGTGCAGTTGTATGCAATTCACATTTCATGAACACGACGCCATTTGCTATTGAAATACAATGTGCTTACATGCGGCAGTTATGTGTTTTATAAATAGTATGGATTTCCTAAGTTATTATTTGATAGGCAACTTGGTACGTGTGATTATGATTAATGCAGGTTTCCTTAGTTATTATTTGACAGAGCCTACTTGGCGCGTTTATATGTAATTGAGATTTTGTTAATCTGGACCATTTTAGTATTATTATTTGCCAGGTAAGTTTGCGGGTTTGCATGTATTTGGTATTTTCACGAAATGACGTCATTAAAAAATAAAATACAATTTAATTAGCTGCGGTAGTATATTGTTTCTGTTAGTATAGATTTCATTAATTATTATTTGACATCTAACTTGATGGATTTATATGCAATTGAGATTTTGGGAACACGACGCCATTTGCAATTGAAATATAATATGTTTATATGCGACAGATTGTTGTTTTATAAATAGTATATATTTCCTTAATTATTATGAATTTGACAGACAAATTGGTAGTTATTGTGTTGAATAATAAATAATGAATTTTTTAAGGTATTATTAGATATGTTGTGATAGCTAATTTGACACGTTAGACATATTTTCCAAGGTTGTCTCGTTTTATGCTTTTGACGTTTTTATTGCATTTGAAGCGTTTGACGTTGTTATTACATTTGACGCGTTTAACGCGTTTGACGGTTTTGACGCGTTTGACATTTTTGACGCGTTTGACGTTTTTGACGTGTTTGACGTCTTAGACGCGTTTAACATATTAAAGAGATTTGATACGTAAATGTTTCTCAATGTATTTATTAGTAAAGAGAAAAATGTAGTCAGTGGGACTGTTAATCAGTGGAAATGTTAGTTGTGTAAATATGACATAATGTAAATTTATTAAAATAACTTTACACTGTTAATAAAAGACAGTATTATTCAGTAAAAGTGTTAGTCAGTGTAGTAAGTGAAAGTTTTAATTAGTGCAACTGTTGGTTGTATAAATGTCACGTATTGTACATTTATAATAATTATTATAAGCAATTAGCTATTTTACTATTAGTAAAGGAAAGTCTTAATCATTAAAAATAGTTAGTCAGTGTAGTCAGTGAAATTATTAATGATTGTATAACTGTTAGTTGTAGAAAAGTAACAGAATGTAAATTTATTGTAATTATTATAAGGTATTAGTCAGTGGTACTTTTAGTAATTGTAAAGTATTAGTGAATAAAATCATTCGAACTATTCGTCTTATATAAATAGCACAAAATAGGCAGTTATTATAATTATTATTAACTGTTAGTCTGTAGAAAGTGTTAATCAGTAAAGTCAGTAGGAGTTTTGTAGTCAGTGATAGTGTTAGTTATATAATTATCAGATAATGTAAATTTATATTATAATGACTTGACACTGTAAGTAAATGAAACTCTTAGTAATTAAAAATTATTAGACAGAGTAGTATATTTCACTTTTATTAAAGGAAAGTATTAGTAAGTAAAAATTGTAAATCAGTGTAGTCAGTGAAATTATTAATTAGTGGAACTGTTGGTTGTATAAATGTCACAGAATGTAAATTTATTATAATTATTATAACATATTAGTCAGTGTGACTTTTGGTAATTATAAACTATTACTGAATAAAGTCAGTCAAAGTGCTTGTCAGTGTAAGTGTTTGTTGTATAAATGGCATAAAATATGCGCTTATTGGAATTATTATTAACTATTAGTCGGTATAAAGTGTTAATCAGTGAAGTCAGTAGAACTTTTGTAGTCAGTTGAATCAATGGTACTGTTAGTCAGTGGTAGTGTTAGTTATATAAATATCAGATAATATATTATTTAAAGATTAATATTTAAAATGTTATTATTAAATATTTAAATAAAAGATTTAATTATAAAGAATTTACATTTATATTTAATCGTACGACTCTCGTAATGAACAGCATGTATTATATATAAAAACGAAGTTAGTGGGTACTCCCATGATAAGTAATGGCTCATTCGAAAACTGATTGCGATCGAGTACGGACTCATTTTTAATTGGCTGCAAGGTAAGTAATTATATGTATTTTAATAAATTGAAATTAATACAAATAATAAATTTCAGATAAATAAATATATACAAAAGAAGAATAAGAAGAAGAAGATTTAAAATGAGTCATCATGCAGCAGGTAAAATGTTTTTTTTTTTAATTGTAAAAATTGCATAAAAATGTTAATTGTGTTTATGTACACCACCACCACCACCACAATTTCCGCCCCCATTAGCAGCACCACCCGGCCCCATTCCTGCATCAAGAAATAATAATGTGCGCCAACGGCAACGCCAGCGCCAGCGCCAACGCAAGCGGCAATACGTTCGCAATGATGAGGGACAACATATTGCAGGAGTTGGGGGAACTGGTACAGCAGTTCCTGCCGTAAATATTACAAAAAACTGTACATTTTATGTTAATAAGATAACAATTATTAATAAAAAATGATAAAATTTTAAATAACATATATAGGAAAGTAATATATATGTATATAGGAAAATTATATGTTTTTACATTGCCACCCATTTCTGTACGAGCCTCACTAGATCATTTTCCATCTTGAGGACTGTAAGCGACTGTCACCAACACCACTTTATTATAAAATTCTAGGATCTAGATACCAGAACGGAATTTTCCAATAAGAAAATCTAACCGTTATTATAAAACACTGCTAATAAAAATTGGAGCAAACTTTAATAAAAGTTCCTGCTTGTTTGTATACTTAGAAGAGGTTCACTTTATTTGCGTTCGAATTGTTGGGAAAATTTGTAATTTATTTACATTTCCCCCCCAATTGGTTAAATAATTGTATCGTATTGTAATTACAATTTATTATAAAAATATAAATTTCACTCACCTTTCTTTTATCACAAGCACTCGATTTAACAATTAATTAAAACACTCCCGCACAGCAAAATGAACACATTAGAGGACAAACGCACGCTGGCACACAGTAATACAGTACAGTACAGTACAGTTTCAAAGTGTTAAGTATTGGCGGCAGTGCAGTGCAGATTGCATACAGGTGCAGATGTAAAGGCCTAACCACAATGTGTATATGCTAGCATATGCAAAAACACGACAATTGCTTTTCATAATAACAACCCACAATAGGAATAACAAGCCGTTCGTTAAGTTTTAATTCCTTTCGTCAACTTCTATCTGTACGCTCATGATCGTACGACGTACTTTGCATAAGCAAATTTGACAGGTTGTGTAAATATTATGCAAATGTTAGTGATGCATAAGGAAGCATTCGTGATATTTTCAAGGCTTACATATGCAAGCTTATGCATATTTTGGTTAGGACTTAACCTCCGGGTAAGCAAACGAACGATTTCGGACAGCTTTTAGCTTCGTTAGTACGGCTGTATTAATTGGAATGCAATAGAATAGACATAAAAATTGAGACAAATATATTGCTTATATACGTCTATCTCTTACAAACTTAATGACGTTATTTTTGCTTCAAGCGAATCAGTGACATATAATAAGAATGGACTGAGCGTTGTTGCTTCAAAAATGGCACAAATATTGAACAGGCTTTGAAAACACTTTATTTCGTACAATTGCACACCGATTCATAATTTCTTATTATTTGTCGATTAGAAATAGTAAAGATGTTATAAAATTGTATTGCATTAAATTAAAATTATTTAGAAAGTTAAACTTGTTTTAATTAACCCAAAAACTCATTTGTAATATTACTGAAAAATGTGCTCCTCTGCAGATTTATTGTTGAACATAATTGAGCTTGTAAGGGATAGACGTATATAAACATATATTTATTGAATTTTTATGTCAATTTCAATGCATTCCCATTTAATACATCTGTACTGTTCCTAAAATTGGTTACAGTTCAGTGTACATTTTGAGTTTGAAAGAGACAAATAGGAATTAGATAGGATGGCTCAGTCCATTCTAATTATATGTCAGTGGCACTTCGGTTGCCTCTAGAGCGAAACTGATGTTTAAACGAAAACAACAGTAGATTAACAAGCCGAATCAAGGTATTAACACATTGCAGCTGATATCGTGTTACGTAATTCTGTGAATAATATATCTACATTTTAATAAATGGGTTTCCAATGAGAGGTATTATTTTGATATTCAAAGAAAAATCCCATTTTTTGAGATAAATGATCGGGTCTTTATTTCAATATAAAGAGGAAGGTATGCCGTTAATAATGGAAAATAACATCAGCCAAATGACCACTACGACCACGCCTACACCCAAAAATGTTCGAGCTTTACGAACCGTCTCTGCCACATTTGCACAATTTTTATAGTGAATTTTAATAATTTCAATGCGTTGTTGAATCGTGTATCGCTCCATTTTTATTAAATTTAGCAAAAAAAATTATTAAATTTTGCAAAAAAAAAAAAAATTTTAAATTTTGCAAAAAAATGCAAGTGCTGGTCTTTATGTCATCTGTGTCCATGAAGCTTTCGTGGAGCAGCATGACGAAACGTTGTACGGCAGGTGGGGCACCACTTGTCCAGCGTCGTAAGTCACTTAGTTTAGCCACTGTAGTGCTTAAGTGAGGTACTAGAAAAACCTTCCATTAAGTGGTGTAGATGACGTGTTCGTGTTTTTATGTGTTGTGTTTCATGCAGTTACATGTCCTGTTTAGTTTGTTAGTTTTGTTAGGGTCTTGCTGCCATCCTTATGGGGAGTTGCTGGCCTAGGTAGCAGGACAGCCCGATAGGTCTTGATACAAATTTTTACTATGTTGTGAGATACTATGGTCTAACAAAAAAATTTGGAGTTTAATTAAGGGGAAATGGCCATGTGGGCCCCTATTTGGCAATACTTAACCAGTTTCGCTCCAGCCACGGAGCTCATCAGAAGTTTTCTACGCCAGCAAACGTTCAGTTTGCTTGATTGTGTACATCTTCAGTGTACAATGTTGAAACTATTCTATTACTATACATCAGATTTTTATTTTATAGCTGAACCCTATTTCAATTTTTGTATGTTTCCCGATCATATGATTGTTCATACTGAAGAAAAAGAACTGACAGTTTTTTGTGGTTGACCATTTGTCGTTGTTGATGACAGTAGCTGTTGGCCAGTTGATATACCTATGTTCTGGTAATTGAATTAATGTTTTTATTAGGGATTCCCTGAACTCCAAAAATTTTGCCTTTTTATGAAACTTTCGATATAAATAAAATGAATTCCAAACACTTATGTCTAAAATATGAAAAATGACCTTTTTATACCATCTTATGGTCTTTCTTGGAGAAGAATAGTACGAAATCATTTGATCGCATCTATCTATACCTGACATGTGTGAATTGTAATCAGCTACATCATTTGGCTTCAGTTTTCTTTGGCCATGCTTATTTGTTACTGAGATGATTTGTGGATGATGCTTTGTTGTTATTGATAATACTTCGTGATTGTCTCGTCACTTGGAAACTTAAATTTCACCTTTTCTACGCCATATATGCTCACCTTTCTTTAACTTTTTCGATGTGACTACTTGTGGATTACCTTTGCGATTAAGTCGAAGTGTTCCGGTTGAGTGTGTTTTCAAATTGAAACGTTATTGGGTACTAAGTAAATTACGAATGGATGGTGCGCTATTTTGGGCTTGTAACAAGCACAGTCCAAAAAATTTCAACAATTCTTCTTTATTGCTTTCGACAAATTTTATTTTCTGCGATTTTCTTGTTGTGTTGTGTTATCTTCGTATAAATGTTTACCATATTTGTTTGTTGCATCAACAATTTTATGAATAATGTTCTGGGAAAAGATTTTAATCAAAAATATCTCGTGGACTTGAATGCACATCGATGTTAATTTTTATGCCACATTCACTATCATTAACGTCCAAGTCTTTAATTAGAGCCGTGTTTTGAAGCCAGTCAGTTTCAATGTTTTCATATTAATTTCGACACTGTCATTATTATGTTCATCATTGTCACTAGCATAATCGCTCTCTAATTCTCTGTCGGAAGTATAAATCATAGGAGCCAACCGTCGCCGGTGCGAAACCAAAATATTATCACTTTCTTCAGCTTCATCACTGTAGGAAAAAGAATGCTCATCACTTTCACAGTCATCCATCCAACGCAATATTTTTTCCCGCGAAGTTCCATAAGGTAAAAAAAATAGAACCTCCAGAAAACGAAAAAATCAAAATCACTCCGTTATCCCTAATTCTAAAAGAGATGTTTCTGTTGACAACGCTACCAAAATTATTCTAGTAAATTCAGTTTTACACTTGAAAAGAGACTGAGATAAAATGTATGAAATTTTTGCGGCTATGCACGTCGTTAAATTCTACGAGCAGCGCAATCTTTTTCTAATTCTGAGAATAACTGAAAAAGACGACTATATTAATTATTAAGAAATATTTCATGATTCATTCTTAGAACAAGATTGAGGAAATATGAAACAAATGGATTTAACACTGATATACAGTTTAATCATTTATTTAGAATGCTAAGAATATAGGACGGCTATAGCAGTCATTTGCATCTGCAATCGCTAGCGTTGGACGGCTATAGACGTCATTTACGTCAACGTGTTAAACAGTCACATATAGTTTTATCATCTAATTCTTAATTACAGCAGTTCCTCTGCATTTGACTACATTTAGTTACATTGTGTCATACTTATTGGCGTCATATTTTCTTCCTATGAACAGCACAATGAACTACATACATAGATGTATATCCAATATACACTCATGCCAAAACAAAATCTATGTTAGAGTAACCCTACAAGTAAGTATAACTACTAAAGGAAAACCAATCAACAATAATTTTCGTGACAATCCTAAAGGTGTGTAAGCTCAAATATAAAAAATTTCATATACATACACGCACACACCTACCCGTAAGATTACCACCCGCGGAATGATGCATCTTGAATATTTTGGGTCCTATTCGAACCATTGCAAAATTAAGAATTCGGTAAAAATTACAATTAATACCATCAGCTGTAGATATCCTTGTTTTGCATGGTGATGGAATGTCTTTATTCACTATGCAATTATTTACTATGTTTCCATGCAGAGTTCAATCCGAATTGGATCCGAATTAGCGTTCATGGAAACGAGAATTGAGTTGAGTTTCGTTCAATCCATATTAACTCCACGAAACCAGTCGGATTGAGTTGGGTTTTGTGTAAGTATTAGTTAGGTTAGTGCGGATGGGTGGCTTATTCAATACAAATCCAGAAATTTTATATGAAATATATTATATGTCAACTTAATTCAAGCCGTTTATGGAAACAGCAGTAATTGAAAGTCAGGTAGATTTTAATCTGCATTATAGTCATAACCTTTTCAGCAATGCAATAAAGGTCAATTTCGCAGGAAATTATTTTAAGAAAAAAGAAAATGTGCGTACGTTCCTGGCATATTGATTGCTAAGTCCCGTGACACATGATGATACACACTCGAGACTAGACATATGTAAAGAAATATTGGCATAGCAATTTTATTCTCAGCATTATACCTTTCATGAATTTCTTTCCAAACTGAAAAAACGATGACGATATAATAATATAAATAATAAATTTATTATTATTTTTTTAAAGATGCGGCCCCGGGCGCAATTCACAGATATGGGGCAGCAAGCCAAGGCATTCGATGCATTACCCCGCGTTATGATAGAAGTATCTCTAAGTGGTAGATCGTTCGTAGGGGTTGGAACTACAAAAAATGTTGCCAGAAGGAACGCGTGCACTAAGGCGTTAAATGATATATTTGGAGTCGATCTAGCAGAAACATGAAACATGAAAAGAATTTAATTTTTGCGTTTTGATTCTTTAATAAAAACAATAAAATAAAGTAGTCTTTTATTCCTTTATTTTTTTACATAGAAACTAAACATTGATTGCAATGTTTTTTTTTTTTTTTTTTTTTTGTAAACCTTAAGGTTCTAATGTCTGCAGGTAAATCCTTAATATTGGCTTCTTTTAAAACGTGTAAAAATTCATTCACAGCTTTTGTTTTGCCGGGCTTAACCAGCGAAGATCTCTAGTACCCTTGTTGTTTGCGGGGAATTTCTCAATAAAATTAAGGTCTTCAAAAGAATCTTATTTAAGTTTCACAGTTCACAATCAGAATTACAAACTTTTGCACGATTCTTTTTAAAAAGTTGAAGAAAGAACTACATTGAAAAGGTTACGCTTTTGATAAGTTTGAAAATCCTATGCACAGACCACTCACTGACTGACTTCTCATTTAATTCGCACTTTTATTGATTTATGATTTTTGTAAGGTGGAGTAGAAGTCAAATACGATTTCAGAAACTAACTGTCTGACCTTTTCTCAGGCCACCCTTCTTATTGAGTTTTCAAATTCCTCCCGGTTTTTGGATTCTCATTTGATTGACCGAAATTTTCGAGTAAAGAGAGGGTAACCATACGAAAAGCTTTTGGCATATAGGATGCTTTATGCTAGAGCTTTTAAGTCGTGCGCTAGTGGGTATGTACGGGGGAATTGCGCCGTTCATCGGCTGAGTGTTGTACATAATTTTGCAGCCCAGGGAAATGATAAGACTTTCTGAAAATTAGAAAAAGAGATTTGAAGGGGAAACACTGCAATGCTTTTTAAAGAGGTTCATGTAGGGGCATTGAGATACCGGCTTCTATAGCTAAAGTGCAGAAAGGGGAGATGTGACGGGTCTGTATAATTATCCATTTTTATGAATGAGTGTAGTAAGCTATGTTCTTCGCTCCGAAAATTATTGGGGAAGAGCATGGTTCGAAAGAGAATTCAATTTCATTCACCTGGATAAGAGTTGAAGGCCAACGTAGAGTTGTTTTTCTATGAGAAATGCGTTCGAGGCAGAAATTATCGTTTGGGCAAATTAATTTAATTGATTTACCGGAAAATTTGTATAGGGCTTCTTGGGGCTATTTCCTTTGAGGAAGTATTATGCAGTTTCAGGTGTTATTTAGTGAAGAAAATTGTGTGGAATATTGATTCAACGGAAATTGGTTTATGTTACGGAGACGCATTTCTCAGGCTATTGAATATAGCGAAAATTTATTGTTTTGGAGCAATGCAATGTACATAGGTCTTATTTGCCCATAACAAATCTAGGTCTTATATGCCCAAGTGAAATGAAGATAAGGAGAGGGTTTACCGATTCATTACACTTTTGAACTTATAAGATGTTCATTTTGGGTAATACTCGTATATGGAATAAAACTGCTTGAATCACAAGTCGGTGTTAGTAGAAATATCTGCAACGCAATTTGAAGGGATAATATTATTAAAGTTTTCTCTACTAGTACTTCCTGAATTTGAGCATAAATAAGTTACAATATTTTCTGCATTCCTTCTAGCTGACTGTTTAATAGCTTGTCTAGACATTTTATGAACTTAAACATAGTATGGATGAATATGTGAATTTATATCACTGACAGAAAAAAACTTACCACCACATTCAACGTAGTTACTAGGTATTTAAGTCCTGAAATGCAAACCCACAAACATCTTTAAAATCTTCTACGGACTGAAAATTAAATTTATGTAGGTGTTACAGAAAATGCAAGACGAGGTTTCTAAAAATATTTTTTCTTCCTCTGACTAGGATGAAATACAAATAAGGCCTGGCCAACTGCCGCCATCTTTTTCTGTGGCACCACTTCTTTTTCTTCCTCGTCAGAGGAAGATAAAGACGAACCATCGTCGTCTGCAGCACCACCACCACAAGAAACACCCAATAAGTACTCCCTATCATATAGGGGGGAAAAAGTTCCAGGTTGCAAAAAAAAAAAAAAAAAAATTGGTGGTTGTGAAAACGTTTGCGCCTGAGAACGTAAGTTAATAATCATTCGAAAGGGTGGCAGAATCTCCACCCCATCTTCCTGTTATTAATAGTAAGTATTATTGTTTATAATAGTTGCATAATATAATATTCTGGTTATATAGATGCGCCCTCATGTAGGATTTAAAGACGTCGGAAATAATTGCCCTCCGCTCCACGTAGAAATAGTGGTGAACGGGAAAAAATTTGAGGGGTATGGGCAGTCAAAGGCTGCGGCCCGTAAAGACGCCGCAATAAAGGCGTGTTATGCACTGTTCGGCGCAGAGTTCGTGTAAGCAGTAAGTATACAAAAAGTAAAAAAAATTGTTTTTACTTGATAATTTTTTTTTAATTTCAGACAACCGTACAGCCGTTTTTTATATATATATATATATATATTTTTTATAATAATAAAATTATAATAATTTAACATGTTGTTTAATTGATAAGCGCATTTCTCTTATCAGAATATATTTAATATCTATCTTCCTTCCATATCTGTTTTTATTTTAGTCACTTAAAATCAGTTAAAATGAAGTGTTAGTTCCAAAGACAGCTTTAAATATTCTACAAGAAAAATATGAAGTTAAAATGTGCTGTGAAGTGCCATCAGATCGCTCAGAAATTTTAACAAAATCTCAAGAGGCCGATGGAATAGTTTGGGCAACCCATGATAAGGTCGATGCGGAAGCTTTAGATGCTGCAGTCTTCTTCGCATACTTCACTTTCATCCTGAAATGAAAAAAAAAGTTTATTACAATCACACATACTTAGGTGTATTGCTATATAGTTGTCACAGATTTATCAAAAAGTATCATCATAACTCTCGATTTACAATAATATATCCTCACAAAGTAGCATATACTACGCTGCTTCTAACTAGTGAAAAATGCATTTCTTGTTAAAAGTTGATCTGTCCTGCCATCTTTTGGACAAAAAATTATTTTCACAGTTTTGGAATTTTATGTACCGTTTCAGTTTCCGACATCTAAGCTAGTAATTTTAAATTTAAGAATTTCGCCTGAGAAGTGATTATAACAATATCAAATGTGGTAAGCCCAAACTGAGCTGAATACAAACAATTATCAACACCGCCATAGGATTAGTAGGAGGATTCAAGATGAATACAGTGAGAATTCTTAGGTTGAGTTTCATTGGCCGATGGCAATAGGCTGAAAAATTACATTGCACTGCAAAAGAAATGTTTTTCCAATAGTCTAGTAGTTGAACTCGTTATGAAACCTATATCTGAAACTGTCCAACCTTGGGTTACGCAAAGGATAAACCCCTCAAGGGGGCCAAGGCGACGCAGTAACTCCGGCTTTTTACAGCCGAAGCTTTGCGCGCTCTTCCCTGGGTCAGGGTCAGGGAAGAGGGGTACTTCTGTCGAAGTTCCTGTGCAATGGCCTGCCCTGGAGGGTGATTCTGTGCGTTTTGTCGATCTATTTAGTCGTGAATTTTGACATATTTTGTCGATTTTTTTCTTCAACAGAGTTCACTTTGTGTCTTCACTATTATCTACCACGAAATGAACTATAATGAATTTTCGATGAACAAACGTCAAAAAACACGACTAAATAATCGACAAATTAGTCAACTCCTCCCAGCGGTTGTGACAAAGATTTTGTGCTGTGTGACAAAAAATTTAAAGTGCTTCAATTCGAATTAATATTTTGAATATATTAAGGAACCTCGCCTACGCTACGTTACTACGTTAGGTACATCGAATATATCGAGTATAAGGATGGTAAGTACATATTCCATATTAAAATGTCTTTGCTTTTCAATTTGAAAATTTATTTATTACAGACCCAATGGCCACAATAAAACTTTGGGTACAGCGATTGTTATATATACATTTATTCAGCTTAACATAAGCTCTCTGTAGTGACACGTTTAATGAATATACGGTGAACAATACATGCGTTTCATCACTTACTCAGTGTAATTTACTTAATCTAGTACTATAGATATCCTATAAAAAATTTAAAAATATACTTATATCTACGCCCATATGGTGCTGTTGTTTGCTAACATGTATAACATTACTATTCAGTTCCTTACCAATTTCTATACCTTCTACTAACCAATTACTGTTCCTGCTTTTCTTTTCCTACTGCCCTGAGGGGAATAGTGTAAGAGTAATATTGTTGTTTTACTAGGTCAAAGGCTTATAATTAAGTAGATCTATGTATCCACTGTATATGGACGTGGCCTCGGCCAGTGTCTTTAAATAAAGCGTTTTTTAATTGTATTGTATTGTATTGTATTGAAATTACTAAACCTAAAGATAATGTTGTTAATAGGTGGAATAAATACAACGGGCCGAAATCACTTTATGACTCTAGAGATGGAATGGCGGATATTAATTTGATATGCTTTGTTATCTAAATAACCAATATTATTATCAAATTATTATCCAATATTATTAAGATGAGGTTGAACTGATGCATTATAGTTATCATGAATAATATAACGATTGGCAGTTTGAATTTGAATGGTGTCTTGTGGAATTGAGGTATGAAGTAATCCTGCATAAATGGAAATGTGTTTCGCTTTTTTTGCAGCAAGGCAGTGGGCTACAGTTAAAACTGCATCTGATCGAATTATTGATGCGCCGCATCTCTCGTAAGATCTTTGATTCCGTAATCGTTTGGATGTTCTTAGAAATACCACAAATGGATATTCAGTTTGAGTTGTTTGTAGTTGCTGCTATAACCGCAAATATATTAAAACATTCCTCATCATGTAAGTTTCAAAGTGACTGTGTGATGCTACTTCTCAAACAAGTTGACTTTATATTGCCTAAAAGCACACACAATATTTTCACATTTCGGCTTTAGCTTAAATACTGAGCACGAAGCTAAACAAACCTGTTAATTTGGTTATGTAAGCAAATATCCTTTATTGATTCAAATGAAGGTACTCACTTTTGAATATAAATATGTAACTTCTCTGTGTAGATATATATCCATAGATATACGCACGATTTGAAATTTGCTCTAAAAAATATGTATATCTTGTGTAGCGCTTTAAATAAATGAGATTGTTAAAATGACTTCATTATTTATTGTACATGGCTTGTTTTCACAATTATTATTAATTCGTTTACGATTAAAAAATATTTTTTTGATCCTCTATATTAAATGCTGTGGAACATTGGCACTGTCTGTATTTATTGTTATTCCAACCAGTAGTTATTATTAATAGGGGTTTCCGCCCAGACTAGGTAGTAGAACCTTTATAGAAAATCAACGTTTTTATACTCTCTAAATTAAATCATAGGGTAAGCTACGTTTGTAATTCCATTTGTAACACCTGGGAGTAAAGATTGTAGAACAAAATGGATTAGATACACATAATATAAGAAGTTATTGTGATTTTTGCATATACATCGGTTTTAATTGTACTGAAAAGTTCTTCTGAATATAAAATTCTATGAAATTGGTTATAATAATTTTTACTGTCAGACGAACCCTTTTAGAAATAGATGTGAAAAACAACTTCAACAATCAAACTTGTACAGATGGCTGACCATACGAAATTTCATGCGGTCATTCATCAAGGTAGGAATTGGTCTTTTAGACCAATTGTAGCTTTATTTTTTTCTGTACAAATCGGTATGTACTTTAAACTTGTTGCATGTATCGGTATGTACTTTAAACTTGTTGCATGTAGCAAAGCTTAAATTCGTCCATAAGCGATTGTACAATCAAAATAGAGTTTATTAGAAAAACATTTCAAGTTTTAATTCAATAGATCCACTTTTGGAAGTAGCGTAGACTTTGCATGACTCGAACGTGTAAAATCTGATGAATCCAAGGAAAAGAAGCATAGAAGTATACGTTGAAATTAACCAAGAATTTTGTGCATTTTAGAGTAAATTTTCGTTAAATCTAATTACTGCACTACGGTTTTCAGGAAAAGAAATGGCTTGCTAACTTTTTTTTTTTACCACCTGACAAATATTTATATATATGTAATATGCATTATGGACCCACTTATCTTATGATTTTCGCAAACTACATGGATTAACTGTTTTGTTAAACCTTATTGGAATGGGAATATGAGATAATTATGCACTATTTACTACCTTATTGGTGCCTTCGTATGATTCTACATTTGCCCATGTGTTTTTCTATAGGATTTTCTTTGCAGTGCTGTTGTGTTCCTTACATACTTATGTTGAAACATTATTTCTTCCTGCATGATGTATGTATGTATATGCATGTGCATTAAGTATACTTTCTTCCTGCATGATGTAGGTATGTATATGCATGTATGCAACACTTAGAACCCCTACAAAGTTGCGACAATTTTTGCATTACTTCTTAATATATTTTCTTGTTTATGATAGAAGATAGCATAGTACAAATAGGTGAGACAATCAATCAATCCTGATTTGCGCCTTGCAGGCTCTCGAATAGACTCGCAATGATGAACGTATACGATTTATGTACATATAGGTAAATATACGTCCTCCAAGAACTCGGGAACTTTATTTGCTTTGACACCGTGTAGAGAACTCTACACTTAAAGTAAAAAATTTAATTAGCAATATTATTTGTGGAGATTTGTGTTTCAGTACACTGTAGGCTATATGTGGGATCCAAACCCTATTTCGAGTGGATTGTATTTACGTAATTAATAAAATCCAAGTAAGTTAAGTGTACTATTGTACTATATTTCTTGCTTTCTTGTATCATTTCAATAAACTCCTCAATTGTCACTATTTCAGAGTTTTGAAGTCTCTCCCTTATTCTTCTTCTGTATTTCTCTTCATCCAATATTGAAATAATTCTAGTGGTCATCCTCCTTTTTGTGTAGTTCTTTCCTCCAAAATTGAGGACGGTATGATACATGAAATTTAGTACAGCTACTGAAACAGCTGGGAGGGCTGCTTTAGAGGCCAAATTAATGCATCCTATCACAAGTTGTGGAAACTGAATACCATTCTATACACAAATAGTTTGCTGCCCTTTTTTCCTGGAATTTTGTTTTTTTTAAGCCATCATACAAACGGATGAACAAGAGGCAGTACGAAGGATTGCTGGAGAGTATGAAGGAAAACTTCCTATCTCTGCATGGACGCCACCCCAGCATCTCGGGTGCCCAAACGAAGGATGAAATATGGGCCAAAATAAGGGATGAATGTAATGCGTTGGGGACAGAGGAGCAGTATAAAAAAGTAAAAAGAAAACGAAATTACATCAACCGGACCGGAGGAGGCCCTCCATGCAGAATTAGTTTTACAGAAGGAGAGCATGACAGTGCAGCTTCGAAAATTTGGACGGGCTTGCTGCTGTTTGCGAGGGT
Source organism: Dioctria rufipes (assembly GCA_963924295.1). Taxonomy (NCBI): domain Eukaryota; kingdom Metazoa; phylum Arthropoda; class Insecta; order Diptera; family Asilidae; genus Dioctria; species Dioctria rufipes. The sequence continues at coordinate 68,699,170 of OZ002740.1, read as the reverse complement.
TGTTCCAGATGCAAGTCATTTTTCCATTCCTTCAGTAAGTGTTTAAATTTAAATTGTATTAAGAAATTTTAACAATATTTAGTTTAGACATCGAGGGCTACCCAGGAATTATTGGAAGAGCGGAGTGGTGTTGGACTGGGAGAAGCGGGCAGTTCACCGGCGAGGATGTGTTCAACGCCTACGTCACCATTGTTTTCGCCAAGAAGTCTTTCAGCACCTGTAGCCCTCGAAAGTCAACCTGCTGCAGGGAAACGCAGAGCCAATCCAGCATATAGGAGAATAAGAGTAACGGGGTCTCCTCCCTCCAGAAATGCAGCCTCTGCTAGAAGAAGCGCTGCTAGAAGAATGGTTTGTATATTTAAAATCATTTCAAAATTCTGAGTTAATTATTTCATTATATCTTTCTACGCAGTACTCTACATCCCTGTCCCAGAATAGCGTAAGATCCTTGGAGCTTCAAAAGGAGGCCCTGAAGCAGTGTAAGGAGCAGACAGAAATTTTGCGACGCATGGAGGCTTTGCTGAGAGGCAGACAATTGCTGCAGAGAAAAAATACCTCATTACTGGAACAGTTATGCGCACAAATAAAAAACAAATAAAAAATAAATTTGTTTTTTATTTAATTTCTTGAAATCCTTAAAACTAGTCAGTAATATTAACAACTAAAAATTATTGTGCTACCGTTTGCACTACTCTCCCCCTGACTTCTTTGCCAGCTGTCAAATAGACGTCGGATCTGTTGAATGGTCCATGTACAGTAGCACCATGAACTGAAGGCAGCGTTAGAGTATCCTCACTGGTAGAGTAGTCATCTGAATATCTGTTCAGTATCAGAAAATTGTGGAGCACTGCAGTTGCATTTATAATTTATGCAGCAGCAGTGGGGTTATAATGCAACTTCCGTTCCCCAATAATACATCTAAATATTAATTTATTATACACTTTGATTTTAAGTCAACAATAGCAATTTACCTAAAACGATTCTTCCACACTCCATTAACCCTTTCTACTTGACTGCGAATTCTTTTATGTTTAACATTATAATTTTCTTCCGCCCCATTTATTGGATGGGCTATTGGCGTAAGCAACCATGGCTGCAACGGATATCCAGAATCCCCCAAAATTTAAATGTATACATATTTTATTAATTTTAACTAGTATATTGCAATTACCTAATAACCAACATTTTTGCTCATTCGCAGATACAAATAGATTCTCGAAATGGGCTAAAATTATACTATTTCCCCAAACGAAGCTGTCATGAGTGGAGCCACAATATCTCGCATTAATATTGCGGATTAGCATTCGATGATCACAGATCAGAAATTGTATTCAAATTATTATAACATGAAATAAACGGTAATAAATTAGACTTGCTATTTGTGTGTTTATTGTGTGGTACCCTTTCCTGCTGACATAGGCGAACTCCACATCCTTTTTTAAGGCACTCACTGCAATTTGGGTGCAGTCAATTAACCCTATTATTCCCGGAAGTCCTTGGTCTTCAAATCTTAAATTAAAGTTGTTGTTAATACAAATGGATGTTTTTGTAATCATTACACTTACGCGCTCTGAATTTCAGCTTTTTCATTTAGGCATACAAAAAAACGTATATACTTCTCCATTTTCTTGTTACATAGCTCTGCAACATCTCTTATGGAACGAGAAACGGAGGACTGGCTAAGGTGCGTTATTTTTTTAACACTTTTTTGGTAGCTTCCCGTGGCGTAGAAATTGAGGGCTACCAGGCACTAAAATAAAATGGTAAAGTTTATACAGATGTGAAATATTTTTCCTCTTTTACAACCTTCAAATGGAATGGAATTGCCCTAGGATCATCATCTGCATCATAAATTTCTTCCAGTTCCTCTATTAGAGCTATTGCAAGCTCCTGGTTAAATCGGAAGTGTGCGATAAAACTAAAAATAAATATTTTCGACTTAATATTTGCACTTACGTTTCACACTTTACTTACGCCTCAGTGCTCATGTGAAAAGGAATGTCCCTTTCCCTTAACTGCCTGTGCAAAATTGCTACTCCCATTCGACTCTCGAATGCTACATGTGTGTTTAAGGAATTCATTTCTGGGGGTAAATTTAACGAACTCTATTTAAAATATTTGTACACATGTAAAATTGGTTATAATAATTTTTACTGTCCGACGAACGGTTTTTGAAATATATGCGAAAAACCTCATCAAAAATCAATCAGATGGGTAAACATACGAAATTACTGGAGACAGTTTTGCCACACTAGAATCATTGTACAGAGTGCCAAGACCAACAATATAAAAATTTTTACAAGAATAGTTTTTTTTACGTATACTATCAAAATTATCAGTCCTGGGCATTTTTATGTCTTAGATGATTAAATCATATAGTATACTAAGTTTGTCAACTCTATTTAAAATATTTGTATACATATTACATATTTTGGCAATACTCTTGTCTAAACGAGCTCCAGATATCCTGCAGTCTGGATTTTAATTCAATTTTCGACCTAGCTAGCCGGACTTATCTTTATCTGTGCTGTGACTCAGGTACCTATGCCCCGCACCACAACTATAAGACCGATACATCAATATATCGTCCCATACGATAAATTGAAGTACCACAAATTTCCAAATTTCTCATTAAATTGTCAATTGCACTTAAATATGCATTTCTAGTAACACTCCACTCATGCACCAGTTTGGGCGTAATCAATTACATTTGTAATCAGATTAATAATCATTATTAAATCAATAATGATTACATCAATCATGATTACCCATAAATCATTAATCATGATTACATCGAGTACTTTTAGGAAAATGTAACCGTAATCATGATTAAATTTTTTTTTTATTACAAATGAAACTTTTCAAGAGCACGTGCTATTCAAATATGGACTTAGGACTTCTTCGCAATTAACCTGTATTACCTCTTAGACTCAGTCCAATCTAAATAAAATAAATTATACCAACCTAAACTAACTACACTATTTGAACCTTATGTAGTATCTTCTAGTGCATATTTCTACTGTATATAACTTTTGTAGATTATCTATAGTTGTTTTTATTTTACTTTCTTTTTTTATAATTTTGTTAAGTTTTGACACATATTCAATCTGATTTTAACTTACGTCCTAAACTCGTGTTTGGGTCTGTCTCTCCCTGCAGTTGGAAAATGGCAAAAGTATATTTTCCTTACCGAAAATCTCACCTCCTGTTCATTGTTTTTTAGGCACATATACGTGTGGATCGGTGGATCCCAGTCAGGATTCTTTAAAGTGATCTCTATATTCACAAATACGCTGATGATGTCCAGGCTTACTTCAGTGAACCAGTTGAACTATTCGAGAACTGCTTCTCACGTTTCAATAGCAATCTCAATGAAATCAGCAATTCACTTAGCCAGCTAAATCTGAATCCGAGTAAATCGTATATACATATATAAATGCTACCGAATTTTCCAAAACTCTGCTTGACAATTCTCCTTTGACCTTACTAAACTCTGCAGCAATAAATCTAAGAATAGTCATTATTTAAAATTTAAAATGGCAAACATCACACGATTAAAGATCTAAAACTGGATCGAAAAAAAAAACAACTCGAGTAGTCCAGAGTCAGCTAGCCTCGCAATAGATAAATATAGTTAATAATTTGAAGTAAACTCGTATCTAATCAAAAGTAGAACAAAAATCGGGATATTGAAATTGATCTTATTATTATTATTCAACAGCATTATCAAACTTTTACTCTCTTTTTCATTCCAATAACACAGCACGAAGGGCAGCGTTACAACAGTATTCACTTATGAAATCGGGAAAAACTCTTTCGAATATTCCCGAAAATCACCCATTTTAAATTATTTCCTTATCAGGACAGGAGCAACTGTAAAAAATAAAAACTCCAATTGCGTTTACACTATACATATTAAGTTTTAGCTGTTAACATGTTTCAGTCAGTTTCAAGTTTGATCTGAAATTGCACAAGCCACTATTTTTGTTTACACAAGCCCCCACGTACTTGGTTTGCGCAGGTAGAGTGTTACAAAAGGGAGCAAGTAGACTTCAAAGTTTAGATATGTAGAACTAAAATTCGTAATAGGAAATGTTCACAAGATAAGCTCATTTCCAAGGTAATATAGTTCAGAAGGAAATTTCCATCGAATTCTTATTTCAACTTACAATGCATGGCCTACGAGATATTTAGTATATGCATACCTGCTAGTTACAGTACACACCTACTAATTAAATTTTAATACAAATAAATAAACTATAACTAATAACAACAAAAAAGGTATACTTCAGCGACCCATCAGAGAGTTCAAGTTCAAGTATACTTATTTCCTTGTATACTATAAGACTGCTTTAGTAATACTAATGAACACCTATTATGTTAATTATATCACATCACCATCCCACTACAGATATGTGTTCAAACAGTTTATGTACCACTACCGACTTCGGGATAGAAATACAACAATGTTTGTTTTCTTTTAACTACAATTTTAAACCTTTTGCAAATTTGTAATCAAAAAATGTAATCATGATTACGGTTACGATTGATCAATCATTAATCGCCATAAATGATTACTTTTCTGATTAATATTATCAATCTGTAATCACGATTACAGATTACAGATTGTTATCGTAATCATTAATCATCAATCAAATTGCATTTTGCCCAACACTGTCATACACCACCACCTACAAGCAGTGCAAATCATATTTTATTTTCTTCTTGCATATGATAATGCACATAAAATTATTTGCATTTTCTCACATACGGTCTTTCAATGTAGTGAGATAGCAAAAACAAAACCAAAAAAAGGTTTTACGAGTTGAATATATTGATACATATTTGTATCAAAAATCTGTGAACCAAAACCTTTATCAACTTGAACTAAAACACGAATTTGAAAGAAATTCAACGGAAAGATGTAGTAGTAGAAGTATGGGATGTGTTTATGAAATAATTGGTTGGTCCTGACCCTTTGTGACATAATATGATTATACATATTACCCCATTACATGAATTCGAGCAAGCAAAGCTCACAAAAACAACTACCTGTCCGAATTCTTAAATCCAATAGTAAAGTCCTTGATAATCTAGGTAAGGCAATAGACCTGCAAAAAGAAAATGAAAGATTCGATACGGAACCCCCTAACCCGCATCACATACATCATTATACTATTTCTTATATGATTGTAAGCATTCTACTTCCAATGCCCCACTACAAACTTAGAGCAAAGCTAAATTGTACAAAAACAATAACAAGAGAAATAAAATCAAACCCAGAGAAGATACACACACTTTATTCACACAATACATTTTATTGCAAAATTGCAAAAATACTTTATAATTCGTTTACAAGTACATATCACGTCATATCATGGCAGATAGAATAGAATATATGATAACAGTAATGTAGTTAGATTTATGATGTCAAATAATAGCAAGCAGATTGCTTGCTACTAACAAATAATGTAATAAAACTACTAACTAGTACTAGTTAGTTAATTTATGGAAAGATTTGTTTTGCTCTCGTAAGAATTTGATGCGCAACTTTTCCGCAGTTAGAGTTAATAATAGATCCGTCAGCCAAAGCTGATTCGAGTGGAAGTAAAAAAATCCTAGAGGGATCATGATTGCAAACCGCACTGAATGCTGGCTGTTTATAAGAATCACGATTTCCGTGCATTATTTCAACCCCTTTAGTTGCATTGCAAACGCTCATATAAATGCAGTAATCTGGCCGATGATTAAACTCACATGGAAATATGTAGAGCATATCTGAAAAATATCCAACTTTAAGTCGAGTATTGGAGGGAAAAATATATTTTTCTAGTACGTATACTTAAAAGTTACAACTAATTTTGCCAATAGGTACTGTGTATAACTTACCTTATTGTATCAGCGACAGCAACAGAGGTATCCACAAGCTACAATTGATCTATTCTATATTTTATTTTTTGCAAATTATTTTAACTCAAACATTCATTAATTATGACATGACAAGACATGACTGTCAAAGTGATTGTCAAAGGGAATAACTGCGTCACTTTCAGTTCATTTCTAGTCCTCCACAACCTGAATGAGTTGAATTACAATAAAAAGGAAGAAGAAAAGCAATTTTGTCGTGTATTTTGACATTCAAGATCGACAAAAGATCAGAATCACCCTCCTGGAGTTGGGCCAGGACAATGCACAGAGTATTCCTACCGGCGTTGACGTCCCGGCTCCACGTGGTACCACAGTTTTTGCAAAACTGGAACCGATGTGGAGACCGAGACGGCTTGCGTTACAACAATCCGAGGGCTTTCGTCTGGTATACAATTCGATTCAAAATAAGGTATCAGGCTGTAGTCTGGTGCGACTGATCTATGTCTATGCTATTGCTTCTGTTTTGATATTGAAAAATTGGCTCGTCAATATCGAGGACTTTTGAATTATTTGAATGTTTCCCATCACACTTTATGTAGTACGGTTGCCCCATCGACCTTGGAATTACTTACCGCTTTTGTATGCTTATACAGCGCAGAAGTAGCTCAGGAGACCTTTCAAGTTTTTTTCAGAAAAAAAGAAGTAGAGGCTGCTTAGTCTGAAATCTTAAGCTTGTTTATTCCTACCTTGGGATAGATAATCTCTGAAGTTGAACAGCCTCATTTTCATTACTTACCTCTATTTTATCCAGGTGCTCTATTTGCCTATGAGCTTAGAAATGTCGCCGTCTTCGAATCTATCGTCAGCTGTCAAATCACTCATTAGTAGGTTAAGGTTTACTTTACTTTTCACACTTTTCTCCAAGTAAAAAGCTTTTACGTGAGTTGTGTGTCGTGCTGTGGATGAAATGCACAGCGGATATAGCGAAATTATTTGTAATCAGTATGAATTGCGTGCAAACATTCATTTTACACAAAACTGCAGCGTTTTTATATTTCATAGTTCTGGTAAAGATTAGGTAAGCCAGGCCATGATTAATTTTCTAATCTTGTTGTATTAACTTATTATTTTTGTTGCTTAGCCATCATATTTTAAATTGAACCTATACAAATTTTGTTAATATGAAAAAATTAATACCCCGGCGGCCTATTGTTTAATTTTAAAGTAACTTTACAAAAAACATATTCCATACAAATTTGTTTTTAGTTTTTTAAAAGTGTCCATCACATGGTTTCTACTTGATACCTAATACAGTTTTTCTTTAGTAAACAAGCTCTGTACAATAATTAAGCTTAACAGTTGTTCCATCGAATCAGTTAAAAAAACTATGTATATATAGAAATCACAAATATTGTAACTTGTGAAGTTCGCAACATGTCTGCGAAGTTTTATCATATACATACAGGGTAAATTTTAGATAGGCCATACTGAGCCAAACACAAAATTGTATGGGTGGGAGTGGGAAAATTGTAACGGTTTCCGAGATAACGGAATTTAAAAATATTTCGGTATGTTTTTATAGATTACCCTGTAACTTCTGAATGTTACACCCTATAATGCTGATTTAGATAGATAATCGTTAGACCTTTCCAATAGTCTATAAATTGCCCCCACCCCCCTCCCCTTTATCGTTTTAATTTATGACTCAACAATATTAATTAAACGTGTCGTCTGAAAACCAGGTAATTACATTACAATAAATATTAGTGTTTTAAAAATAATATTTTCTGGCAAGTATAAGAAGTCAGCTTAGCTTGGCTTTTTATTTTTTCTACTAGTTTTTTTATTTGTTTTCTTCTTCATTCCTGTTCAGAGTATTGCCTATTTGACTATTCTAGTTCTTTCTTTTTACTTGTCTCAAGTTTTTTCACTTTCTTTTATTTATTCAATTTAATTTCTCTTCTATTCTATAGTCTGCATTTTTCTTTAATATTTTTATTTTTCTTAAAAGTATTTCGATGCAAATCATTTTTTTAATTATTTTGTGTCAAGTACAAGTGACCACCCAAACAGAACGCAGAACAAAATTCAAAAGAAGAAAAATTCACAATATTAAGCCAAAACAGGCATGGCTGGCTCTGTAAGAAATAAAATCCATTGAAATAAGCGAATTCAGTATAAGTAGAGAAAGCGATACTGAATTCCAACAATTTACTTAGCAATATACTGCAAATCAGCATGGGATAATATGGTCTTGCACTGGCCCAAGCATTGTCCGCAACATTAAAGTGAAGTACTTGTTTCATATAGAATGGGATTTCTATCAAAAACATATACCATCCCCAGTTGCTGCAAACATGCGCTATAAGAATAGCTATAAATGGCCCAGAAGTGAACACCTCTTTCCACGGTACTGGCATTTTTTTCTCATTCTCAGCTTCATTTTTTGTTGAAGTACCAAGTTCGTCAATACTAATCCATGTTTGTTTATCGGGTGAATCTTGAACAAGTACAACCCATAGGATCATCCAAATAATGCTTAGGCCTCCCATTATATGAAATACTGATTTCCAACCGAAAGCACTTGCCAATATGTCGGCAAGTAATATATTTATTATTGTCAGTTCAGATCGTTCATTTAACTCTGACTCACATAATATATGTATGTACATATATACCTAGATGGCTTAGTTAAACCGGTTGTTTTGCATCTAGGTGAATAAATGAAATTAGTGGTTATTCATGGATGTTAATATTTTTGCAATGGGAGTTTTGGAGTAATTAAATATAATGGTATTTCAACTGATTCATGTTGACTTTGAGTTTGTTCATGTCGTCTTAGTTTAGATGAATCCTTATCCTCTGCTTGCACAAGCCGGATAACTTGAAACTCTTTTTAAAATCTGGAATAATAATAATAAAGAGGAAATAATTTTACAAATAGGATAGTAGAGTAAGGTAATTTTTTTGATTATTAAATTTTCCTGAATAAAAGTCTATGTATGGCATTTAAAAAATTCGCAGGACAAAAGTTGTCAAATATTATAGCAAGAATCAGAGAAAGGATGGAACGAAAACGAAAAATTACAAAAATTCAAATCAAATTGTTCGATTTATATCTAATACCACGGAAGTTGCATACTTATAACTATGAAGAATTGAACCTATTACTAACGCCTGTATTCGCAGTATGCAAATCAAATTGAAAGTTCGATATAAAAGGTAAGGAAGTGTAACAAGAAAATATTATAAGAATACATAGCTTAACATTTCTAGGAGTGTCTGTATTTATTGTAATTTTTTTCACGACAACGTACGTAGTTGTTTAGTCTTATGATGCTTTATTTGGTATGAAGATATTATGTACAAGGAAACGTCTAATCAATTCCATACATTTTCAACATATATTAAGTAACACATTACAAATAATATTTTAGACAATTCTTAAACATTTTACCTTATCTTTGTGCGGGTCAGAGCATGTTGCCATTCATTTCTTTCAAAACTGGACTTGAATTTTTACTCGATGAAAATTTTTTTCTCTTCCTTTTTAACAACAACAGAAGCAGCAATTGCAGTCAGCCCTGTGTAAAGTATCAAAAAATATATGTGAACTCGATGTGCTCTGCTGCATTACTGAAATCAATTTTTTAATAAAATAATAATTATATTTATCCAAGATCCAAGAACAATCAAAGCAATTCCTTCGTAAATTTCTAATTTATTATCTATCCATTCATTGAATTCATTTATGCAATTCTAGCTATGTGTGCAGCTATACATACATGTAGAAGCTGCAACTCAGAGAATATGTTAATCTAATATAGAACTTCAGATGGTCTATGGTTATACCAACCAAATGTGTGAGACTTTATCTGTAATTTGACTATTAATGGATGATACAAAAAATTTGTTATGAACAATCTAACAAGTCCAGTGGCGATTATTTCATGCATAAACTTTCTCTGTGCGAAACATCGAACAAGATTTATTTATTTCACCCTGATTATTTCTCAATCTATCTATTATACTTGGCTGATTAACCAGGAAATTAATTATTAAAAAATTCTATTTTCAACTCAACACAGATCAGGCTGATTGGCTTAGGAATTGTAAATGGGATCACCAGAAGGAAAAGATAGTCATCATCCATTTCGACCGAAAACAACATGTTCAATTATTATTATTTTATTATTATAAAAAAAATATATATATATAAATATGTAAAAAAAAAACGGCAGTATGGTTGGTCTGAAATAAAAAAAAAAAATTAGCAAGTCAAAATATTTTTTTTTCTTTTTGTATATTTACTGCTTAGATGAACTATGCGCCGAACAGCGTATAACACGCCTTTGCTGCGGCGTCTCTACGGGCCAGCGCGTTTGTTTGCCCATAGCCCTCAAATTCTTTCCCGTCAACATTTATTATTGCGTGGAGCGGCGGGCAATTATTACCCGCGTCTCTGAAACCTACATGAGGGCGCATCTATATAACAAGAATATTATATTATGCAACTATTATAAACAATAATACTTACAATTAATAACAGGCACGTGGGGTGGAGATTCTGCCACCCTTTCGGCAAATCTGCCGCTGTCTTTGGTTCCTTCCTCACCTTTGTTCTTACGCCTGACGTTGACGTCTCGCATGGTTTCTTTTTCTGTTAAAATAAATACAAAATTATTAAAAATAATTTATTATTGAACGGTAATCAACTTACTTTCTCCGGCGCAAACGTTTTAACAACCAACAATTTCTGTTTTTTTTTTCCATCTTGCACCTTTTCCCCCCTATATGATTGGGAGTACTTTTGTGGTGTTTGTGGTGGTGGTGGACGAGGAAGAAAAAAGAAGTGGTGGTGCCACAGAAAAAGATGGCAGCAGTTGGCCAGGCTTTATTTGTATTTCATCCTCGTCAGAGGAAGAAAAAATATTTTTTGAATTCTCGTCTTCTGCATTTTCTGTAATACGTAAATAAATTTAATTTCAGTTCGTAGAAGATTTTAAAGATGTTTGTGGGTTTGCATTTCAGGACTTAAATACCTAATAACTACGATGAATGTGATGCTTTAGATAAAATTACATAATTATGATCTACAATATATTACGATGACGACTTATTAGTTCAAGTGCGTAATCTAAAGAAAAGTTTGAGTCATTTTTTTTAGAAAGTATTTCATTAGTTCGGTGTCAGACCATTCGAATAAATTTTTTCAAAGTAATTAAGAAATCATACAGTTTGAGAGTTTGAGAATTCCTATAGTTTCATGAGAGAAAAGGAAGATTCAATTACTAGAGTAAAAATTTACCTATATACATGTATCTATATATGTCATGTACATAATAATAACTTGTGTACATTAGGACGATGACAGTTTAAAAGTCTAGATTATGTATAGTATTTCACTATCACCTTGTTATCGAAGTACGTGTAAAATTAGGATGATGACCTTCTTATATAGACGAGCTACTTCCACAATATCAGGACAGGACTTTGATTCTTTTCTAAACATAAATTTTGTTTTTTTTTCACTTTAATCTTATTTGCTATATTATATTTTCTAAGGAGCGATTGTCGTTATGATTATTACATTAAAAATTCTGCGAAAACAAGGCAGGCCATTTGGCGATGCAACCGTATGGCAATTAAATACATCGGTGTGATTTTTCGATCAGCCCAGCAAACATTCTGGCGCTAAATTGCTGTGGCGATAAAAACGACAACAAAAATTGTGTTGTCCTTTTATTGCCATGGCGATGTTTTGGCGATAGCTCGAAAATTAAAGTCCTGCATTTCCGGAAGCATTACGATTGGCCAACGAATCGCTTTCTTATTGCCATATTATTGCATTTTTGTCGCGTAGATGTAATGAGAGCTAGTAATTTTACCTTCATCGACAATTTTTCGTCACTCTTCCTTTGAAAATTGCGTCATTTTCAGTTGTTCTTTCTTTAAGTGCGGTCGAGTATAAAAAGCTTGTGATTTGCGATAAAATATTTAGAAGAGGTAAGTAAGTTTTTTTCTGTCAGTGATATAAATTCACATATTCATCCATACTATGTTTAAGTTCATAAAATGTCTAGACAAGCTATTAAACAGTCAGCTAGAAGTAATGCAGAAAGTATTGTAACTTATTTATGCTCAAATTCAGGAAGTACTAGTAGAGAAAACTTGCAAATATTTCTACTAATACCGACTTGTACGAGTATTACCTAAAATGAATATCTTGTAAGTTCAAAAGTGTAATAAATCGGTAAACCCTCTCCTTACCTTCATTTCACTTGGGCATATAAGACCTAGATTTATTATGGGCAAATAAGACCTATGTACATTGCATTTCTCCAAAACAATAAATTTTCGCTATATTCAATAGCCTGAGAAATGCGTCTCCGTAACATAAACCAATTTCCGTTGAATCAATATTCCACACAATTTTCTTCACTAAATAACACCTGAAACTGCATAATACTTCCTCAAAGGAAATAGCCCCAAGAAGCCCTATACAAATTTTCCGGTAAATCAATTAAATTAATTTGCCCAAACGATAATTTCTGCCTCGAACGCATTTCTCATAGAAAAACAACTCTACGTTGGCCTTCAACTCTTATCCAGGTGAATGAAATTGAATTCTCTTTCGAACCATGCTCTTCCCCAATAATTTTCGGAGCGAAGAACATAGCTTACTACACTCATTCATAAAAATGGATAATTATACAGACCCGTCACATCTCCCCTTTCTGCACTTTAGCTATAGAAGCCGGTATCTCAATGCCCCTACATGAACCTCTTTAAAAAGCATTGCAGTGTTTCCCCTTCAAATCTCTTTTTCTAATTTTCAGAAAGTCTTATCATTTCCCTGGGCTGCAAAATTATGTACAACACTCAGCCGATGAACGGCGCAATTCCCCCGTACATACCCACTAGCGCACGACTTAAAAGCTCTAGCATAAAGCATCCTATATGCCAAAAGCTTTTCGTATGGTTACCCTCTCTTTACTCGAAAATTTCGGTCAATCAAATGAGAATCCAAAAACCGGGAGGAATTTGAAAACTCAATAAGAAGGGTGGCCTGAGAAAAGGTCAGACAGTTAGTTTCTGAAATCGTATTTGACTTCTACTCCACCTTACAAAAATCATAAATCAATAAAAGTGCGAATTAAATGAGAAGTCAGTCAGTGAGTGGTCTGTGCATAGGATTTTCAAACTTATCAAAAGCGTAAACTTTTCAATGTAGTTCTTTCTTCAACTTTTTAAAAAGAATCGTGCAATAGTTTGTAATTCTGATTGTAAACTGTGAAATTTTAATAAAACTTTTTGAAAAGTATCGTGCAAAAGTTTGTAATTCTGATTGTGAACTGTGAAACTTAAATAAGTTTCTTTTGAAGACCTTAATTTTATTGAGAAATTCCCGGCAAACAACAAGGGTACTAGAGATCTTCGCTGGTTAAGCCAGGCAAAACAAAAGCTGTGAATGAATTTCTAAACGTTTTAAAAGAAGCCAATATTAAGGATTTACCTGCAGACATTAGAATCTTAAGGCTTAAAAAAAAAAAAAAAAAAAACATTGAAATCAATGTTTAGTTTCTATGTAAAAAAATAAAGGAATAAAAGACTACTTTATTTTATTGTTTTTATTAAAGAATCAAAAAGCAAAAATTAAATTCTTTTCATGTTTCATGTTTCTGCTAGATCGACTCCAAATATATCATTTAACGCCTTAGTGCACGCGTTCCTTCTGGCAACATTTTTTGTAGTTCCAACCCCTACGAACGATCTACCACTTAGAGATACTTCTATCATAACGCGGGGTAATGCATCGAATGCCCTGGCTTGCTGCCCCATATCTGTGAATTGCGCCCGGGGCCGCATCTTTAAAAAAAAAAAAAAAAATATTATTTATATTATTATATCGTCAGGGAAGTCTGTGCAAACCTCGTGTTGCACTTCTGCTTTAAAAATTGTCCCATTTTAAATGTTTTTTCAGTTTGGAAAGAAATTCATGAAAGGTATAATGCTGAGAATAAAATTGCTATGCCAATATTTCGTTACATATGTCTAGTCTCGAGTGTGTATCATCATGTGTCACGGGACTTAGCAATCAATATGCCAGGAACGTACGCACATTTTCTTTTTTCTTAAAATAATTTCCTCCGAAATTGACCTTTATTGCATTGCTGAACAGGTTATGACCTTTTCAATATGTCTTTTTTCATTTGAATTTATTTTCTCTAAAAAAAAATATGTTCACATTTCATAACAATGCTTAATTGAAAATACGGGTATATTTGCGAAGCGCACAACCCAAAATTAATCTAGTCAAAAATACTTTGCGAAGCGCACACCTATTGTTAAGGGATTACGCATTGTTCTAGCACATATCTTTACCTGCCGTAAGTAATATACCCCCGTAGGGTATATTTGCCAAGCGCAAAGAAATACACACCCAGGCAGGCATACACACACACACACACATGCAGGCAGGCAGGCACACACACACACAGGCAGGTTGGCAGGGGCACACACACGCGCGCGGAGCGAACCTACCTCACCTTACATTGTATCAAACTTCACAGAATAATGAGATATATTGCCATAATACAAATTTGTCTTGCCCGCAAAAAGCAGATACAAAGATAACAAGTATGGCCGATTTGTCAGGAATTTTTTGTGTTTCTACATCATAAGTTGAAAATGTCAATTCCTGCGAATTTGTTTTGAGTTTTTCGTATGTTATTGACTCAAATACGTGATATTACATATTAGTTTCTTCGTTTAAATCACTTCGGGAAAAGTAATTATGTGCTAGTGGGAAAGCAAACCAATTGACAGATAATTGGGCCGAAGGTATACAGAATACATGTTGTTCCCATTACGAACCACGTTCCCCTATTATGTGACGAAATATCGTGAAATGTATAGGAAAGTAGGTACAGATAACACATTACTCTCTCTCCTCTCTCTGTCTTTCTTACTATATTAAAATGTATATACATTAGTCACAGAATAACGTAAGACGATATCAGCTGCAATGTTTCAAAATTTTAATGGGAATACCTTGATTCGGCTTTTTAATCTACTGTTGTTTTCGTTTGAACATCAGTTTCGCTCTAGAGGCAACCTAAGTGCCACTGGCATAAAATAAGAATGGACTGAGCCATCCTATCTAATTCCTATAGTTAAAAATTAATTGGAATGCATTAAAATTGACATAAAAATTCTGACAAATATATTGTTTATATACGTCTATCTCTTACAAACTCAATTAAATTTGACAACAAATCTGCAGAAGAGCACATTTTTCAGTAATATTAAAAATTAATTTTTGTGTTAATTAGTATATTTTATTTTTTTATAAAGAAAACCTTATTTGTGTGGACAATTTCTCGTCCATAATAGTATGAAATTCACTGAAAATAATTTCAATGAGTTTGCAAAATGCATTGATAATGTAGAAATGCTTCCACTAATTATCTATCACGACTGATACCAAGCTCTATACCTCTTCTCCAAGTGGAAAGGCTACTGTAAATATAACCGGTTATGATATTATAATAATGTATGACTGTATTGAACATTATTAAACAGCTATGACTCCTCGAAAGAGGAGTTTAATTAAGTGTTATTCCCTCCTTAAGAACTACTGCATGCGAACTATCGAACTACACTTTCTCCCACTTGCCCCTAAAAGTAAACTAAACACTAAATCGCCGCAGACATTTTTTTAATTACTGTGATTAGTATATAAATAAAAAAAGAGAGTAGTTGAATCTTTCCCCTTGATTGATTGATTGCCCTATGGGGTCTCTGTAACGTAGGCCATAATAAGGCCCATTGTTTACCCTCCAGACGTACGAGCAATTGCTCATAGGTCCTAACCGGACGGTCTTTCGAATGCAAGTATTGGCTTCCAGCCCTCCCTCTCGGCTTAATGTAATCTTTCTCCTTACTAATAATATCTGATACGGATTGTATTTGAATATTTTACGGTTTTGGGAATTTAGTTCATTAATTTTTACATACGCATACATAGTTGGAAAAGTAATAGTCCAAGCCAATAATAATTAGTATACTTTTATTTATACTTTTACTTTTAGAATACTTTTTAAGATCATCTTAGCCCGTTTGTTTTTGATATTTGAGTCTAGTTTATTTTTGATATATAGGTTTTGTTATGATTAAATGAACAACACATGAGTCAATTAATTCAATGTATATATTTGACTATATTTAACTTAAGACTAATATAATATTGAGATGTAATGTATAATCGATCCTAACCACGCCAAGTCTATGCTAGCAACTGACTAGGTAACCTTAAGCGAGAGAGCGTCAGCCGAAAAATACTGAAACAACTAGTGTTGTGTTATGAGGAATTCAAGTAACCAAATCTACTACATTTCTCCCCGCTTAAGTGCATGATTGAAAATTTACTTTTTTCGACTATTACGAATATTGACATTTGAGCAAAATCTTACTGCTTGTTTCCTGATACGCGTAGATCTTCGCACGCTGTCCCGTTCTGAGTCTATTTCTCTTAAGATACTTTGTGGAGACATATTTGGAACCACCTCGTTTTGTGGTGCATTTTGAGTATTGCTTGCGTCGTTCTCATTTATCAGTCCGTCAGCCCATGAAAACTCCCTATCATCTATGGCCCGACGCATTTGATTCTGGTGTCGCTTTATTTCCCCTCGGCTTGCTTGAGCGGCATACATCTTTCTTCCCACCTGGTGGGTTACAGTGGCTGGGATCCAGCGGTCTCCTCTGGAGTAATTTCGGACAAATACTGCTTGTCCAGCTGACAATTTTGGCTCCTGGTATTGGGCTTGTAAACGAGTATCCAGAGGCAGTAATTGAGATAAAATAGTTCGGGGCTGTCTTCCATGTAAAATTTCAGCCGGAGATTTGCCTACAGCATTAGGGGTTGATCTGTAAGACAGTAAAAAACAAGTTAAAGCATCCTGTTCATTCTCACCCTTATAGCAGATTTTCCGCATAGCAGTTTTGAACGTTCTAACCATCCTTTCCGCTTCACCATTAGATGATGGGTGAAACGGGGCAGTCCTTAAATGAGTAATTCCATTCGCCTGGCAGAAACTTGCGAAGTCAGTCGACGTAAACTGCGTTCCATTATCGGAAACGAGTAGTTCTGGTAGACCTTCAATAGCAAAAATAGCAGTAGTCTGCATCTTTACGACGTATGGATAATTGGACAAAGCATCTAAACAAATCAAGTACATGCCGTCCTTGAAGGGGCCTAGATAATCTATATGTACCCTTTCCCAGGGCTTAGATGGTACAGCCCAACTTTGAAATTCCCTCTTTGGTGCACTTGCATTAGCTTGGCAGGCTTTACATTTGCTGACGATAGTTGCAATATCGTTATCTATTCCAATCCACCAACAGTAGCGACGAGAAGTTTGTTTCATTTTGGTCATACCCCAATGTCCGGTATGCAATAATTGAAGCACTTCTTGTCTGAGTGGAGTTGGTACAAGAACTCTCGAATATTCCGCTTGATAGAGAATTACACCCCCTTGAATAGTTAACGCAAATCGGCGTGAAAAATACGGTTTAATATCCTCCGGAAGCTTGTAATCCTTTTCCGGCCATCCATTTTTGATGAAGGATGAAACTTGTTGCAGTACCTTGTCCTTGGATGTTAGAGCAGCTATACGCCTGGCATTGATTGGGAAGTTTGCTAAATCTTCCCTATTTTGCTCGATAATTTCCAGGCAGGCTTCGGACGCGTTATCGAAATCAGCATCTGGACCAATTGGTAACCTTGAAAGGCCATCGGCATTTCCATGGTGAGCAGTTGGTTTGTAGCGTATTGTATAAGTGTATCCCATTAGAATAATTGCCCATCTTTGAAGTCTATGCGCTGTACTCACTGAGAGTTGTTTTTGAGGTAAAAACAAAGATACCAGTGGCTTATGGACCGTTATCAGCTCAAATTTTCGACCATATACAAATTGGTGGAATTTTTGTACACCGAAGATAATGGTAAGGGCTTCCTTTTCAATTTGGCTGTATCTGCATTGCGACGTGTTAAGACTTTTTGATGCATGAGCTATGGGTTTTTCTGATCCATCCGGAAACCGGTGTAGTAAAACCGCGCCGATGCCACAATTTGAAGCATCGACTGCTAGCAGCAACGGCAAATTATCGTCATAATGAACAAGGCGGGTAGCTTCCACAACCTTGTCTTTCAATTCATTAAACGCTTTTTTCTGCTCTTCGTTCCAAATAAAACGAGTGTTTTTCTTGCGTAGCTTATTAAGTGGAGCAGCTATAGTTGAAAAATCGTCAATGAACTTCATATAGTAGGTAACTTTTCCTAGGAAAGCTTGCAAATCCTTCAGATTTTTTGGTGCCGGCATATTTTTAACGGCTTCGATTCCTTTGTCTGATGGCTTAAGACCTTTTGCATCAATAATGTGACCCACATATTCTATTTGTGGCTCTAAAAATTTACATTTCTCCACTCGACAGCGCAAACCCCAATTCTGCAGACGACGGAAAAGCTCCTCTAGATTTTGTAGGTGTTCTTCGTCGGTGCGGCCCGTGACGATAAAGTCATCTAACAATGCGGCACATTGATCCATACCACTAATTACCTGGCTCATCAAGCGCTGGAAAATGGCTGGAGCGCTGGCTACTCCAAATGGAAGGCGCTCGTAACGATATAACCCAAATGGCGTGTTAATAGTCAAGAACTGCTTGGCATCTTCGCTAAGAGGAATCTGAAAATAAGCGTCAGACAAATCTATCCGAGAAAATAGTTTCCCACCTTGCAGCTTGTAAAATATTTCCTCAATTCTAGGTATTGGGAATTGTTCTATTTCCAGTTGAGGGTTTATCGTGATTTTAAAATCTCCGCAGATTCTAATTTTCCCATTGCTCTTTTTGACGACTACAATAGGGGCGGCCCATTGACTGGTGGTGACTGGCTTCAAAATCCCTTTCTTTATTTGTTCGTCTAGCTCCTGTTTGACAACTTCTTTAAATGCGAACGGTATCGGCCTCGGCTTGTGAAATTTGGCTTGGGCTCCCACCTTAAGATAAAGATTAGCTTCAAAATTATTACATAAACCCAAATTACCTTCGAATACTGTTTTATATTTTTGTATCAATGTATCCACTTTAAATTTCTCATGAGAAGCAGATAACATGGAAGTACTTACATTATTGACTTCTGCTTTTTGTTTACAGCCGATCTCGATTCCAAATGCATTAAACCAATTAACCCCTACAATATTGTTTCCTTCTTCAACATTCACTACTAATAGTTCTAAAATCATACTTTTGTTGTTAAATTGAACATTTGCTGTCACAGCTCCCTTGAGTGGTACAGGTTTATTTCCGTACGAGCAGAGGTTAAGGTTAATATTTCTGCATTCAGGCTGACCTATCTGTTTATATGTGTCTAAACTAATTAATGACCTAGTTGCAGCTGAGTCTACTTGAAAAATAAGCGGCACATCATTTAGAGTTAGTGGCACAACAAACGAATTACCGTGCCTGTGAATTAGTGACGTTTGTAAGCAGGCATGATCATGGCAGCTTGTGATTGAATTGACCACGTCAATAGATTGTACAGTGTCTCTGTTAAAACTATTATTAAAGGGTTTGCCACTTTTTCGCTTTAAACACACAGATGAGATATGTCCCGTTTCTTGACAAATGTGACAGGTTGCATGTTTTACCGGGCACTGTGTTACGTTATGCCGAATATTACACCCGGGACACGACCGGCGAGTTACACTACGACTATTACTCGTACGTTGATTACACGATGACGAATTAAATTGTGTATACTTTCGAAAATGCGAGCGAGAACGCCGTTTGTTGTATTCGCGATTTTTGTCCTTGTCGCTATTTCTTCCGTTGCTAGCTATATTTTGCACATAACAGGAATTATCACCTCGAATGGTTAGCACTGATTTTTGTGTTGATTCAAAAGTTTCTGCAATGGTTAGCACATCAGATAGGCTCGGATTATTTCTCTGCAGCGCGCCTGATCGAACCGGCTCGTGTGGTGTGTGCAATACGACTACATCGCGTATCATGCTATCGACATACGTCTGTTTACACTCGTCTTTTTCACATACAAATGCACATTCTCTAGCAGCACCTCTTAAGTCCGCCACCCAAGCAGCATAGCTCTGTCTCTCTTTCAACCGAGATTGGAAAAATTTGTAGCGGGCGGCTAGTACATGTGTTTTGTCGGCAAAATGTTCCGTTAGTTTTTTTACTAAAACGCTATATGCAGCTGAGTCGATGTTTTCACCTTGAAGCAGGTTTTCTATTAAGCTGTAGATTTCGGGACCAATCCACGATAAAAAAAATGCGTGTTTTTGACTATCTTCCGTAACATTATAAGCATTGAAATGTTGATCCAACTGACCTACGTATGCTTTCCACGTGCATTTTGTGGCATCGAATTGGTGGAAGACTGGCACGCTCACGGCTGACTTTGGTGTTGTATTTCTATTTTCCGATGTTTTCTGGTTAGAAATTATAGACTTCATCCAATCTCTTTGAGATTTAAGCAATTCAGCAAGCTCTTTAACCACTGTTTCACTCATGATTTATATTTTTATTTATTTTCTTTGTTCTTTTATTTTGTTCTGTTTTTTTTTTTTAAGCTTTAATTTTTCCCGAAAAATTTTTAAAATTCGCCATCCTCGTCGCCAATTTGTTATGATTAAATGAACAACACATGAGTCAATTAATTCAATGTATATATTTGACTATATTTAACTTAAGACTAATATAATATTGAGATGTAATCGATCCTAACCACGCCGAGTCTATGCTAGCAACTGACTAGGTAACCTTAAGCGAGAGAGCGTCAGCCGAAAAATACTGAAACAACTAGTGTTGTGTTATGAGGAATTCAAGTAACCAAATCTGCTACAGGTTTAACGGTCCAAGCTAAATTCATAATTAACACAATTTTTTTATATTTCTAGCAAACAATAAGTGTGTGGAGAGTTATATTTACTGTAACAATTGTTTTGTTTTGTGTGGAAATTCTGGCTTATTTATTACTTGGATCTGGAGAGCAGCAAAGTTGGAATACACCAGACAGAAAGGGTGTATTGTTTGACAGTGAAAAGGCAGAGCAAACTGAAGAAACTCCATTGAATGAAAAAAGTAAATAAACACGGAGATGTTTATTGTTAATTTTATTTTTAAGAAAACTAGTTTTATTATTTTTATCTATATGTATTTGTCTTGAAATAGAGATAAATCAAATTTTTGCATTTAAGCATTGCGCGACTCTAAGTTAGAGGCTTGCTACGCAGCTAGGAAGGGGGGACGGGAGGAAGGGTACGCTTGCCTATGGTATGGGGGTTGGATGACAGAAAGAGTTAGCTATCATAGGAGAGAAGAATGAAGGAAATCGGTTAAGAGGGTGAGGAGTAATGGGTAAAAGAATGGACAAAGGAATAGTCAATTTTTTATCATATAGTTGAAGGTGAGTGGAAAGAAGAGAGGGGTGAGGAAAGGTGGAAAACAAAATTTCCTATAAAGATAGGAAGATAAGCTATCATATAAAAAAAGAATGAAGGAAATTGGTCAAGAGGGTGAGGAGTAATGGACAAAAGAGTGGAGGAATATTGGTGAATAAAAATTAGTATGTAAAATGTAAATTGGTAACATATGGTAGGGTGAAAAAAAGGATTGGTAAGGTGGGGTGGGGAAATATGCTTATCTATGAAGAGGGGAGAGTTGACTATCATGTAAAAAAGGAATGAAGAGAAACGGTCAACAGGATGTGGAGCAATACGTACCCTATAGCTCTAACGAAAGTGGAAGGAAACAATTTTCGCCTGAATAGCCCAGAAAAGGCCGGATTGTTGCCTTAGTTCTAAGTTCGAATTGCGCAAATCACTACATTTGTTGGAAAGCCTTTCGCGTAACGGGGGGTTACACCCCCGAACCCCCCTTTTTCAATAAAAGATTAAAAATCCTTGCCTATGGTGTGGGGAATCATAGATGCTTGCCTATGGTGTGGGGAATCATGGAAGCTTGCCTATGCCTATGATTCCAAATATAATCCGAATACTCGCAATGTATGTAACCTATTGACTTAGACTGTTTTTCACATGAAAGGTCAATATGCGTACATAATTTGCTTAGTACATATGATTGAGAAAAGGTGTAAAGAAAACATAGTATTTGGGGCATATATGACTGAAGGTAGGAAAAATTGTTCAGTGGCATAGCAAAAAATTTAAAAAAGGGGGGTTAAAATGAAATTGATCGAAGAAAAGGCTATACCACGTAATAGTACTCATCAAGAACTTTCATATGATACCCAAATGATATACGGGAGTTGGCCCACTAAAATTGCTATAGAATCTGAAGAAAAAGCCCGAATGCCTTCAAACAAACTTGCAGACATAGAGGAGGCACGTAGATAGCACATATTGTAAGCACTATGCCGTGAGTTACATAATACTCCCGCAAGATGGCACAAAGTGCGCGTGAAAAATTCTCACAGTTTTATTTTTTTTTTAAATAGGTAAATAAGGTCGTGTGTTGCTGAAATTTCGTATAGGTAATGTTGTGGTAAGCGGTCATCCATAAAAAAATACAAAAATTTAATTTATCTGAAAATCGTAGAGAAAAGTTTCCAAATGAATATTTTGGCAAAAAATTTTGGCCGCGGATAAAAAATTTCTACAACGTAAGCGGAAGTGGGTGACAAATTATCTCAAGAAAATCAGAAAAAAATCCGGAAGTAATAATCAAAAGGAATTTTTGAAATCAGCTTATATTTGGGTGAATTATAGGGTGGGGATAAATTAATACATATGTACAGACATGTAATTTGAAAATTTTGTATAAACAAAGTATACGCTATGAGAAAAGAAAGTACACAGCTGCATAGTACTCATCAAGACCTTTCATATGATATCCAACACGATATACTGGGCTTTACCCCCCGCTGAGGGTACCTATCCCCCACCACAAAGTACCCCCAAAAAAAAAGTGTTCATCTATGAAACATAGCTACTAATTATGTGAGTAGAACTGCATCATTAGTTTTCCGATTGGGCACCAAATATCGGAATTATTATCGAAAAACGATATTTCCCTCCCCCCTCGAAAAAACTGATAATAGCCGTAAACGGTGACCATCGCGAGTCACCCCAAATATCTGTTTAAATTATTAAAATCGGTTAATATTTGACCGAGTTATGGTGAAAAACGTAAAACCAATAAAATGACCGTAAAATGCATCATTCAATTTGTACTAAACTGATTTGTGAAATCAAAAAAGTTGACATTTTAGGTGAAACTTTGAACGGCCAATGCTCCCTACCTATGTGAGATATCAACTTCCGGCTTTTTGCCTATGGTGTGTAGATAATTTGCCTAGAACATACCAAAGAGGTAGAAAGTAAAAATAATACAGTGTTATACATATTTTTTCTTCTCCTACCTGTGATATTTCATTTATGGAGTATTGTGGGATGTGGTATTCTTGGTTTAGGTTGAACTCTATACACTTTTCTTTTGTTGGTTCCACAAGTTTATTCTTTCAATCACTACAGATTGGATATTTCTTTATACTACACTCTTTCTTTTTATATTACGGCTCTAATTTATATAATTTTACACAACACTCGTTCGTTTATTAATATCGATCTCATCTTCTTATTTGTGCACAATACTATTTGCTTATCCAGCTTTTGGTTTTAGTTCGCCAAACCGACCGATTTTTGTTTTTAATCACCGACTCTAAAAAAAAAAACCGAGCTCACCTTTTGATGGGTTAAAAAAAAACCGCCGAATCCAAAAACTACAACACAACTCTCTTTCGTTATAAAGCTCGACTCCTATGATTCGACTGCGCTCTTGATCACTTTCATCGCGATCGAGAGCCGTCGGTCAGGGTAGAAAATGCATAGTTGCATTTCTACCCTGAGAAAAATTTTCATTTATTCTGGACTTGATTAAACAAGTCCAGAATATTTTTCGTTGGACGGTGGCTTGAAAAAATGAAATTTGATGTTTTTATAAACATCAGCCACCGTCCCGTCGATTGAAATTGCGGCGCGCGTATACTTTTAATGTAATCTCGCGGCGCGCATTTCTTATCGCGAAAGCTTTTTTTTGTGATATGTATGTACGTTCGTACATACATATTATAATTTTCACGACAAATCGTACTGAAGGTACGATTTGTCTCTTGTTTTATATTTTTTAAATTAAATATTTCTACTGACAAATTTTGCTGAAGGCTGATTGAATAGATAAGCTAATCATGTTTTTAAGCATGATTAGCTTATATGAAAATTTATGTATGAAATATTTTAAATAATTATTTATTGCCTTTTTTCAGATCTCCTTTTAGGCATATTTTATATATAACAACAGTATTTGGGGTAAATGTAACCCAAGGTATGGAAAATTTTCCAGTGACGGAGGAAAAAATGGTAAAAAAGGGGTTAAAATTAAGTTAATCTAAAAACAATTATACCATTAGATTGTACTAACTACTACCTTAATTTGATATATAACATGTGCCCATCTAAAAAATTTTATGCTCCTCCCCAAAAATGTAAAAAAACGCCGCCAATGGTAAAAAGTTTTTCTACGAAATGTTCCTACTGGCGACTGTGCGATGCTATCGGTGAAAACCGTTCCTCGATCGGACTGTATTTACGGAAGTTATGCACGTATGATTTTTGAATCTAGTACTACAATAGGGAAATTCTAAATTTTGTAGTAGATCAAAAATGAAGGTGCCGATCGATAGAGGAGGTTAAAAACTATTAGATTTGTTTTTTTTTTAAATCCACATGCTAATGGAAGAGAGGGGGGGGGGGGGGCAAGTATGTATTTTTGTTCTAGTACAATTTGAAATACCAAATGCAGATTTAAAAAGCCCTGATTTTTCCAAGAAGTTTATCTATACACATGAATACTCTACGACGTCAAATAAGAAAGTTATAGATTTTAGAAACTTGAAACTAATTAAATTCCCCCCCCCTGAAAAAAAATTTAAAAAAAACGTGGTACCCTATACCATCCGTAATTTAAATATCTTTGATTGTGTAACAGGAAAAAAATTTCCGACAAAATTTAAGAGGTCAAAATGGGGCTCCCAGTTTTAGTCATTTGTATGGAGCGAAAAAATGCGATTTTCGGACCCCTCCAGTTCCCCCCCCCCCCTCTCAACGTGGACAAATAAAATTTAAACTATTGATAGCCCTCGTCGAGAGCTTTCATTTAAGCTATCAAACGTCCTGATCGGTCATCCGCTATAACAGCTCAAAGTTCGAAATTTCAACCCCTTACCCCGCCGAGGGTGAGCCCCCCCGCGGAAACGGTTTAGGGGAAAAGTTGTAGGAGGTGAAGGGGAACATTGTGATAAAGTTTTTTGTAAAAACGT
The DNA here is from genome assembly GCA_963924295.1 of Dioctria rufipes. Lineage (NCBI taxonomy): Eukaryota > Metazoa > Arthropoda > Insecta > Diptera > Asilidae > Dioctria > Dioctria rufipes. Next base: position 68,673,885 of record OZ002740.1, on the reverse strand, counting down.
TTTCCCCCCTCCCCCCTCAACATACCACGCCATCCTCCTGAAAAGCTTATGCGGGGCGCGGAATTTAGTTGCGGTTCCAGCGCCCACACCGCCTACCCCACCAATAAAGAAATACGCCCCACAGACTCGCTACGATCGAACTCGCCGTCAGTAATTAATACATACCCATGCATACTTGAAACTCTTACATTTACCTACATTTTCATACATCTTAAATCCAAACCATAATTTAAACCTGTCCAGCTATTTGCAAAGCTTTAAAGACTTTTGTTTTTTTGTGCTACATTTCTAAAGCCTGAAGCCAGTAACACTATTCCGTGCTGGGGATATATCAACAAGTTTTCTAATGGCCTAGAAAATGAAATAGAAATGGAAACCGAAGTAATCTAATTACACATGTGGATGCGTTCTGATATGTCTTGCTCTGTTTAAAAAGGTCTACCATTTGCTATTTCACGCATTGTTAAACAATTTCTTTTTAACAAGATATTTATATTGCTTTGAATGTTCCTATTTACACTGAACCACTCCTCATGTGGACTAAACTCCATAAATTGAGGTAATATTTTCAATATTTCAAATTTCTTTGATTTCTTTGTATAACTGAAGCCTTCTTAATTGAACATAAATAGATAAAGAAAACTTTAAAGAGTGCAAAACTACGCTTATTTGAATGTGAATGTGAAAATCTAATTTACCGCAGAATTGAAATGTATTTTTTATTTTGAATTGGATGCATGAATATAATAGAAAGCGATTCAAAGTAGGATGTATGTTTCATTTCCATTTTAATTATAATAAAGAATCAAGAATTTTATTTTACTCGTGAATGAAAAGTAACTACAAAATGTACTAACTTACTTCCTTTTCGGCTAAAGCTTACTGCATTGTCCCTTTATGATTCTCATCAAATTTACAGGATAGTTGGACAATTTTCTCTAAGTGTTATTATTCTCATAATCTACTTGTTCATCTTATTGTGCTGTGCGAAATTGTCGAGTTGGAAGTTTACTTATCCTCTAACGGTTGAGGGTACTGCAATAGGGATGAAATTGATTAAAAATATATCGTAAGGCTGGCATATATTTTATATTCAACAGTAATAATGGCAGACACTTTGGTTAGTGTAAACGTAGTTGTATGCATGGAGCAATAAATCTGCGAAAATTGGAGATCAGTTAGTTATTTTCGATTATCAAATTTTTTTTTCGTTGATATGGTTTAAAATGATTTTGTTTCATATTATCCAGTATCTTTTGTTATTTTATAGCATCACGAAATATGTTGTTGATAGTCGAATATAACTGTAGCGCTTTGCTTTAATTTTCGGGCCTTTCCTACTCTTTGGAAAACAACGCCCATATGTCGGTTCCAAACTTTTCTCTGCGTATGACTTTTATAAATAATAATTGTGCTTCCAAACACACTGGAAAGATGCAAGTACACCATTCTTTTACGGATTCCCTTAGGCTAAACATATACGGACTAGGTCGTGGTCCAGCTTCAGGTCACGACACAGTAGATTAATCAGCAGAGTATCGGGTGATGTATGTTCGCAGCTCGGAGAGTCTCGGTGCATATGCAACATGTATTTAGTCACAATCCTTTTAATTTGGAAGCATTAAGACGTGTCAATAAAAAATGAAATCTTAAATGGGGGCTTGTTTCTAAGCTTTAATAATAAACTTTTCTTTACTGTTGCACACCTTTTATCCACAAAGAATCGAGGCATACTTCCAGATCTACTGATAACTCTCGTGATTAATCTGCTATAGCAGAATTGTACAATAACAAAATCCATCCTGGTTTATTGAAAAGTGCAACAAAACTGTAATAGATGAAAGGTCTGCTTTTCGCGCTTAACAATTATGTCCATGTCCAAAATTGAAACAAACGTATAAGACTAAAAAATACTAATTTATTTCCTTTAGTCATATACATACATGCTCAATTTCCTTAAATGCTACATGCAATTCTTTCTTTGAAAATTTAGAATCATTTATTTTTTTTTTTAATGACGCCTACTCTGATAGGTTATCTCTTTTTATTGAACTGGAACAGCTGTTCAAGCATTTTTTTTTCTTGTTAGTATATGTTCGCCAGGTAAGGCGTAAAGCCAGCAAAAGTCTCTTGTCTCTTGTCAAAAACATCAAGAAGAACTTCACCTGTTTCTCTACATCTTCACACTGCTGAAGTGGGTGTTTACTCCTCACATAAACCTAATTTTGGCGGTGACAGTTGCCTCAAAGGACTCCGATTTCTGAATAGTCCTATATCATACCTAAAATTTAATACAATTTCGACATCTGGGTCGAAACTGGTCCTAAATTCTTAGCTTCGTTAGATACTGTTCAAAAGAATTCCGTGAGGCTCATTGGAAAAGAAACAAACTTGGGAAAGAAGTATTTCGTTTCTTCAGCTGCAGCAAAGATTTGCACGACCTGCTGGAACCAGCAGAGCAAAGAATTTTTAGTAAATGCATAAAATAGCGTTTATCCGATGACATACTATTTAATAAGCTCACATGAGCTAAAAACTTTGTATTTTTGCAGCAGGCGATTAAAATAGCCTACATGCAAAGGAAATCTTTCAATGAATTACGCACCGAAATCTTCGTATGTAAAAGCAATTCCAAGAAGAATAATGACCGACAATGAGCTGGGAACCTCCAACATCACCATATAACAATCTAGAGTTGCAAATGCAGCTAGCATTCAAGATAAATTCCATTCAGGAAGGTAGGGGCCATTAGACTGATATCTGCGTAAATAAATATTTAGCGGGAAATTATAATGAAGGCTTTTATTTGACACCAGGTCCACGTGTAGTTTAATTGAAGTAACTACAATAAAAAGAAACGCGCCCGTCCGGAAACGAGCAAATAAGAATTGGGGGACCTTTTGATTTGCCAGGAGCTCCTAAGGGACTTCTGAAGTGAAGTTGCTTAGAGACAACAGTCAGCGGGTTTGTCAATTTAATGCCATGGGCGCTACAGATTCAATCCAGCAGACGATATCCTTGAGACGAATTTCCTCAGTGATATAGCTGTTATCGACTGCGTGAATAGGAAACTGTGGATACAAGGCGCTGAAACAGAAAAGGAAGTTCCGTTTGTGGGAATGTCGCAGCTAACGGACAAGCTGTAACCACTGCTTTTCATTGTTATAGTATAGGAAATCCTTTAAAGGTCAGAGTAGAGGATGGTAAAATTAGTGTAGCAGAAAAAGAAGTATCAATTAGCCAGACAGCAAATGGAAAAGTACAACATGCAATGTAGCGAAATCTTCAGGACATGCAGAGGAAAGTTTTCATATATGGACGAGTCATTCCGGACACAACTATGGTAAAAAACCTTGACCACATTTCTCGAGAGTGAGGGACTAGACTAAGTAGGAAATGTAGAAGCCAATGATGAAAAGGGAAGGTAACATAGGTATTATGGGTATAACGGAAATAGGATGGAGGATGAACGTACATTCATAAGAATCGCCAATTTAACAACTTATTTCGTAAAAAATCATAATTATTTTCATAGACAAACGAAACCTCACAACTTTGACAGACGAACTGCATGGGGCTATAATTTTAGAAACAGTTTCTATCCTCAACTAAGTAAGACCAGAGGATTAAAGAAAAAGGTAAGTATAAATGTCAGGGATATAATAGTAAATCGCATAGGACAGAAATACATCAAAGCGTAAGGAAGCTAAAGGAACTGAACTTCATTCAGGTTGAAAATTCACCTTCTGCGAGTTCAGTAACCCCTTACAAGGTAAGTAACAGTGTACTGTCTGTTAATAGAACGTACACGCAAATTTGATTAAGTGACTGAAATGAATGCACTGGTAAATTTGGATCAAGATCAGTGGTCTATTTCTTAACAACGAATCAACACTATTCACTTTATTTTAACTTTCAAGTAAATTCTGCACTTATTTTTTTAAAACTGCCCACTAATTATATTAAGATCAGATTATGTACCAAGTTTTCAGGTCAACGATTCAAACGTTTAGGGAAACACACTTACAGGATTGTTTATAATAAATATATAAATAGATATTCAATATAGGGTTAATATAGAGCAAAGTTAAAATAATTTAACTTCAAAGCACTGGCACACTTACTTAGCTTAAATAACTTGAGCAATCATATTAAGACAGGATTATATAAACTGTTGGGTCAGAGATCAATACACACTAGAAAACACACTAATTGACACCGATTAATGATATACGATTTTCAGAAATAGATATGTTGAGACAAAAGTCTATACATAAGTTTGGGTCTGAGATTTTTGTATCACACTGAAAACACTTATTAGCACCAAATTGTAATACAAGATCGTAAAAAATGTAATAAAAATATTGTGTAAAATATATGCGCACACGAGATGTATAATATAGATATATATAAGTTAAAATATAGTCAAATAGATATATGAATAAGTATTAAAATGTTACAAGTAACTGGTACTCACCGATCTCCACCTTGGCACTTGAGGAAATTGGCTTTAAGCTAATGTTAAGACCCTTTGTTCTAATATTTTGTTAGAACAATTCTTTATTTCCGTCGAGACCAGAAATAAAGTGTTTGTTCGAACCAAACTGATTCGAATATATTTTTATAAATATTAAAATTTCTGAAAGGAAAACATAATAAAAACATAGCATGCAAATTTTATAAAATGAAATCTAATCTAATCACTCTCAATCAAAACACTGATACACAACCAAACAAAGCCATGTATTTGTCTTATATACAACATATTGTATAAATACAATACAATATTATAGCCTCTTCGAACAGATTAAGTCAAAATCATTATCATACGATTGAACCGTTAGATTAGTGATAAGAACAATCCTGAAAACTGAACATATTAAAAATTATCATGCTAAAATTGAGATCTGAAAATAAAATAAATTTAATCTAACCAACAATGTTCCCTAAAAATGGGTACGATATATAACAAAAGCATTTCATGTAGCATTCAATACATGCCACAAATATAATCAGATCAAGCCGATCAATTTGCAATTCTACATCATCATTACAAAACGGGAATTTATTTTTCTTCATGGGCTGCTGCATCGAAATTTTTTATCACAGCAGCATCTGCTGCCGTCTGTTTCTTGTTGCTATGCATTTTGTTCGTTGCTAGGTAAGTTTTATCACTAGTACCGTAAGTGCACAGATGTTCTGCCAATTCTTGTGATCATGCGCCTTTATTACTCCATCATTGGTGTCATGTGCAAGCAACGGCTATAAAAACCACAAGCTGACTGATCTCGATCTCTTTTTGCACTTGGCATCGCTTGGGACAGGTTGGGTAGGTAGGGACTAATATTTTATATCGGGTATCGACTGATATAGAACTTTTATTAACAAATCATTTTATTTTGGGTATTGACCGAAGTAATCATTTACTAACAAACACTTTATTTCGGGTTTTGACTGAAATAAAGAATCTTACTTCGGGTCTTGACTGAAGTCAAGATAACACTTTAAGTCGGGCATTGACTGATTTAAAGAGCATTATTTCGGGGATTGACTGAAATAATCATTTACTAACAAACACTTTATTTCGGGTTTTGACTGAAATAAAGAATCTTACTTCGGGTCTTGACTGAAGTCAAGATAACACTTTAAGTCGGGCATTGACTGATTTAAAGAGCATTATTTCGGGGATTGACTGAAATAATCATTCACTAACAAACACTTTATTTCGGGTTTTGACTGAAATAAAGAATCTTACTTCGGGTCTTGACTGAAGTCAAGATAACACTTTAAGTCGGGCATTGACTGATTTAAAAAGCATTATTTCGGGGATTGACTGAAATAATCATTTACTAACAAAAACTTTATTTCGGGTTTTGACTGAAATAAAGAATCTTACTTCGGGTCTTGACTGAAGTCAAGATAACACTTTAGGTCGGGCATTGACTGATTTAAAGAGCATTATTTCGCGGATTGACTGAAATAATCACTTACTAACCAACACTTTATTTCGGGTTTTGACTGAAATAAAGAATCTTACTTCGGGTCTTGACTGAAGTTAAGACAAGATTTTAATTCGGGTATTGACTGATTTAAAGCATATTGTATCTCGGGTCTTGACTGAGATTAAAATTACTCACATTAACACTTTATTCCTGCTCTAGACGGGAATAAAGAATTGTTCTAATAAAATATTAGAACAAAGGGTCTTAACATTAGCTTAAATCCAACCACCTCAAGTGCCAAGTTTAGATCGGTGAGTACCAGCCACTTGTAACATTTTATTATTTATTTATATATCTATTTTATAACAAATTTACTCATATATATATATATATTTACATACTGTATACTTCGTGTGCATATTTATCAAATATATCAATTCAACTTACTCTATATTTATTTTATAAACATATAGCCTTTTTAACGATTTTATACTGCAATTTTTTGGCAATACGTGTTTTCTCTGACCCAAACTTACATATTGAGTTTTATCCCAATACAACTAATTGTGCATTACAAATCTGTGTTATTAAGTGTGTTTTCTAGTGTATGTGGATCTTTGACCTAATTCCTTATATACATAATCTTATCTTACTTTAATTAGTGGGCAACATTAAGAAATAAGTGTCTATTATGGAACGTTAAAAGAAGTGGACAGTGTTTTTAATTATAAGAGGATAAACCACTGATCTTAATCCATAATTATCAGTGCATTCATTGCAGTCTTCAGTAAATTCAAATTTGCGTGTACGTTCTAACTACGAGCAGTACATTTTATGGTCCTTCGAGCCGGATATAAGGTTTAGTGTTTTATCTTATCAATCGTTTCATTATGTCTGCTCTTCAAAAACTTTTGGGCAACCAAGCCACTTCCGCAATAATCTTTGAAAAATCGTTCAATAACTACAACAAAACTGATGTAGAAAAACGAACGAAAGGTCTTATTTCTGAGCGATTAACCGCTCTAAGTGAAATTTGGTCAGAGTACAAGAAAGATCACTATACACTTATTCAAGCCACGCAGGCTTTGGAAGATAGTGAACTTCAAAAATACGATTATTTCGCAAACGATCAATTTTCAAAGGTGGAAAATCAATACTTTACTTTCCGAGGTATTCTTAGGGATGCATTAGATGCATTCGAAACAAAGGTTGAACCAAGTCCAAAATCAGAACATGAAACTCCATCGTCTTGAGACTACCTAGCATCACAATCCCAAAATTCTCAGGATCTTATGATTCTTGGAGACCTTTTCACGATCTTTTCAAGTCCCTGGTGCATTCAAATTCTCCGTTATCAGCGGTGCAGAAATTGCATTATTTAAAGTCAAGTGTATCTGGAGAAGCAGAGCACTTATTGCGTCAATTTCCTATGACCAACTCGAGCTATGACAGCGCATGGAAGATATTGCTTGAAAGGTATGATAATAAACGAGTCTTGGTAAATGCCCAATTGAAAGCACTCTTTAATCTACGTAAAGCAGCCCACGAATCAGCCAAGGCTATCAAAACCTTGCTAGATAAGTCTTCGGAATGTATCTTCGAACTCGAGGCATTGCAAGTTTCCACGAAGCAATGGGATGCAATTTTCATCTATATGGTGGTACAATGTTTGCCAGCAGAAACGCACCGTGCATGGGAACAAGAGATTAATACAGCAATCTCGAATCCTTAAAAATATTTTTACAATCTAGATTTAGAATTTTAGAAGCCATAGTCGATACCAAACCATCCCCAGCCAACAAAAATGCTCAAGTCCCGAGAGCATCTACCCATTTTACTTCATACACCCAAGCATGTCCTTTGTGCAAAGAGCAGCACCGTCTATTTAAATGTCCGAAATTCATAAAACTCGATGTAGACAATAAATTCAAAATTGTCACATCAAATCAATTATGCAATAACTGCCTATCAAAGGGGCACACTACGAAAACTTGTACAAGTAAGTTTTCATGTCAGCGATGTGGAAGAAGGCATCATTCCTTACTTCACAGGAATAATGCCACTCCAAGGACCTCGACCCAATTCAAGCCAAGGGAGCAGCAATCAGAAGCTCAACCTTGTAATTCACCTTGCACATCCAATAAATCCCTTCACACCCTTCATGCAAAAAATCATCATACCAAACAAGCACTGCTTGCCACAGCATTGTTAAACGTTCCTACAAATAAAGGGAAACATGTTGGTAATAAGAGCACTGATAGATTCAGGCTCTCAAGTTTCATTTGTAACCCAAGCCGCCGCACGTAAGCTGCAATCATCCACTACAAACGTGGAAATTCAAATCACTGGCCTGGGAAAAACTGAAACTACAAATGTTCAAAAACAAACTACATTGAACATTTATCCTTATTCAACCACAACTCAGGCAACCACGGTCACTGCCCTTATAGTGGATACAATTACGGACATTTTACCCCCTTCAACCATTCCAAACAAAAAATGGAGTCATATACATGAGCTACCACTGGCCGATCCATTTTTCTTTAAACCAGGAAAAATTGACCTGCTTTTAGGAGCAGATGTGTATAGCGAAATACTCTTGGAAGGTTTACGGAAAGGTCCTCCAGGAACACCAACTGCCCAAAACAGCACCCTCGGATGGATACTTTTCGGAAAGCTAAAAAATACATCCACTTTCTTAACAGCATCTGCATTAACAGCAAAGGTTCATTACGACGACGACACTTCACTGGATAAACTTTTACGTCAGTTTTGGGAAACTGAAGAAGTTAATCCAGGAAGAAAGCTGTCTAAAGCAGAACAAGAATGTGAAGAGTTTTATAAAAAAACTCATTTTCGTAACGGACACGGCCGTTACGAAGTTCGTCTGCCTTTCACAGCAGAAAGTCCTAGTCTAGGCGACTCTCGTGGTATGGCATTACGTAGGTTCTACAGCCTAGAACGGCAATTAGAACGAAATCCTGAACTTTATCAGGAATACAAAGCTTGTATTAATGAATACAAGACATTAGGTCACATGACAGTGGCTAATAAGATAGTAAGCAACGAACAAAGTTACTATCTTCCTCACCATGCTGTTATCAAAGATAGCACCACTACAAAGGTACGCGTCGTCTTTGATGCTTCAGCAAAAACGACTAATGGAAAAAGTCTAAACGAACAGCTGCATACGGGTCCAGTACTGCAGTCTGAACTCTTCTCAATCATCCTCAGATGGCGAAAGTACAAATTCGCTATGTCTGCTGACATAGAGAAAATGTACAGGATGATAAAAGTACAACCTCCAGATCAAACCTATCAAAGAATAGTTTGGAGGAATAATCAAAATGAACGTATTCAAGATTACCAATTGACCACGGTAACCTTTGGTACAACGCCAGCCCCTTATCTTGCAATAAAAACACTTAACCAGCTAGCTGTTGATGATGCTGACCAATTTCCCGAAGCTGCAAAGATAGTGTCTCGTGACTTCTATGTTGATGACCTTCTTACAGGCTCAGATACAAAGGAAGAAGCCTTCCACATACAAGATCAACTTATCAATCTGTTATCTTCCGGCGGGTTTAACTTGACGAAATGGGTAAGCAATTCTTCAGATTTACTATCTAGGATCCCCGAACCATACAGAGAAGTTGAACTTCCTTTGCGATTCGCAAGCGATGAATCTGTGAAAACTTTAGGCATTCAATTGTATCCAGGAGCTGATTGCTTCATTTTACAATATAGGAAGAAAGCAGATTGCCTCTCTACAAAGCGGTCTATTCTTTCAGAAATTGCGACGCTTTTCGATCCACTTGGCTGGATATCGCCCATTATAATTACTGCCAAAATCTTGATGCAAGCTTTATGGCTTTCAGGATGTTCATGGGATGAACGAATACCGGCACACATTGATAAGCAGTGGAGCGAATTCAAAACAGAATTACAACATATCAGTAATATCAAGATACCACGTTGGTTACACACTAGAAGTAACCTATCCACCTGTCAAATACATGGATTTTCAGATGCTTCCAATCAAGCATATTCTGCTGCTGTATACATTCGAGTGATTGATGAAGAAGGAAGTCTTCAAGTCAATTTACTCATGGCAAAATCAAAGGTAGCGCCTGTTAAATCCGTATCTCTCCCACGTCTTGAATTATGCGGTGCGGTATTGTTAGCTCGGCTCATAAATCGCGTTAAAATAGATTTGCAATTTGACCAAGTTCCAATATTTGCTTGGACGGATTCTTCTATTGTATTATCATGGATTCGTAGTCACCCCAATAAGTAGAAAACATATGTGGCTAATCGGGTTGCGGAAATTCAGGGATTGATCGACATTAAGGCATGGCAACATGTAAGGTCTGCTGACAATCCAGCTGACTGCAATTCCAGAGGAATTAAGTCTTCGTCATTAATTGATCATAAACTATGGTGGCATGGACCTCAGTGGTTGCAGGACAGTGAAAATAATTGGCCGAAATCTAAACCAATTCCACCTAATGAGCCTGAAACTGAACAAAAACGAGTCACACATTTCGCAATAGCTCATTCAAACATCGATGATTTGTTTGAAAAATTCTCCAGCTTTACCAAATTACAACGCATAGTTGCTTATTGCATTAGGTTCATAAATAAATGCAAAGGGCCATCGGTGGTGTCCACTCAAGAACAATTAATGGACCCAAAGATACTTAATCCGACAGAAATTGCTCAAGCAAAAATTCGGCTCATTAAAGCAGCACAGAATGCCGCTTTCGGTACTGAAATTAAATGTTTACAAAAACAGAATCCACTTCCAGTTAAAAGCAAGATCTTATCACTTAACCCCTTCTTAGATAACAATGGTTTAATTCGAGTAGGTGGGCGGTTAAGAAATGCTAATATTCATTACAGCCAAAAACATCCAATAATCGTGCCAAGGGAGAGTAAATTAACAACATTAATAATCGACCACTTCCATATAAAGACTTTGCATGGAGGTCCGCTATTGGTATTATCCATGATTCGAAACGAATTTTGGATTCCACAAGGGCGTAAAATCGTAAAACAAGTATTACATAAATGTATAACTTGCTTTAAGCAATCCGCATCTATCAAAAATCAAATCATGGGAAATCTTCCTTCACCACGGGTCAATCTGACTAGACCGTTTCAACAAACTGGCCTAGACTATGCTGGTCCTTTCAATTTAAAAGTATCTAAATTTCGAAACAATCGAATATATAAAGGGTATATTTGCATTTTCATTTGCATGGCAACCAAAGCCATTCATATAGAAGCTGTGTCAGATTTGTCCACAGCAGCCTTTATAGCAGCTTTTCGCCGTTTCTCCAGCCGAAGGGGACTCAGCACAGATATCTTTTCAGATTGTGGCTCTAATTTCATTGGAGCTGACAAAGTCCTACAAAAGGAATTCCGAACAGCCATACTGCTAACAATCAGATTGCAGAAACACTAGCCCAAGACGGGGTATGTTGGCATTTTAACCCGCCTTCCGCACCTCATTTTGGAGGATTGTGGGAGGCCGGAGTTAAATCCATAAAATTCCATTTAAAGCGAATTTTGGGGAATTCTTCATTGACCTTTGAAGAATTTGCAACTGTTTTGACACAAATTGAAGCCTGTCTAAATTCCAGGCCTCTATGTCCTATCACAGAAGATCCAGACGATCTCAATGTTCTTACTCCAGGACATTTTTTAATCGGTACTTCTTTATTACTTCCACCAGAACCCGTGCTGGAAAATAAGGTTTCATCAGTTACCAGATGGAAACATCTCCAATTGTTGCAACAACAGTTTTGGCACAAATGGTCTAACGATTATCTAAATTCCCTACAAAATAGACCTAAATGGCAGTCTCCAATATCAAATCCTAAAATAGGAGATCTAGTTATAATTAAAGAACCTAATCTGGTAGTGAGCCGGTGGTTATTAGGACGAATAACTGAAGTTCACCCAGGTGCTGACAAATATGTTCGCGTAGTCAGTATAAAGACAAAAAATGGAGTTGTAAAAAGACCAATAGCCAAAATTTGTATCATGCCGATACAAGAAAGGGAAATTGCATCAATAAAGAAAATTAAAATTTCCTGTTTGTTTTCTTAAAAAAAAAAAAAAAAAAACCCCAACATACATTCATTCGTCACATAACATAGTCTCCAGCAGAAAATCACCCACCCATTTAAAGTTGCATACAATCAAGTTCCGTTACGTGCAAATTGAAATACTCATTCCCAAGCGAACAAATTTCAACCGAAACCGTTACATTTGAAATGTAAAATTGTGTTTCTATAACAAACATGTATAATAAAGAGAAACTCAAATTATACTATTAAAAAAAAAAAAAAAAAAAAAATGCAATATACCGTTATATTTGAAACACAAGTCACTTCGGTGCAAGAAATTTATATGAATTTTTTTTTTTTTTTTTTTGTTTTTTTTTTTTTGCCGTTATATTTTATATCAAGTCTTGCACTGCAACCAATCAATGCAGGCAAGAACTAAACAAAAAGTCCCGTTATGTTTGAATAAATTCAAGTACGAAATTAAATCAAGCACCAGTTAAATTCAAACAGTTGGCATGAGCGCATCAATTAGTGGTGATTGCGAAAAAGAGTTGCCTATTACTCCAGGACGAACCTGGGAGAAGGAGCTTGAGGAAGCATGGAATCTGGAGAGAGAATTTATAAATAAGCCCTTTTCTTCCAAGCACTATTCGGAGGAAGACTCCACAGAAGAAGACTGGGATCTGGATGACGAAATTGCCAGGGTATCACCATCTCCTCAGCCGTCAATAGACGAGGACTATGAGGAAATTCGCCAATTACAGGAGGACCTTAACAGATTGCAACAGCAACGATCAAATATGTTGAAGGTTAATCAAAGCCTCACCAAGATGTCGTTGACCAGCATACCAACGCCAATCATCATAATTGAGGATTCACCTCCTTCTTCCCCAAAGGCTGAGAAAACATCTCCTGAAGCAACTATCGAGGAAACAACCTCCACCACCTGTAACCCAGAGTCAGATCCACCTGAAGACAGCGGTTTACGTATTCAGCAGGCTGAGACAGAGTTACCTACAATTGAGGACATACAACAATCACCAACCAGCATCCAACAGGATAGCAGTTCAAGCGATCCACCAACTGTATTCAATATTTTAAAGGACCAATCGATATTGCCTACAAAAATTTCGGATGATGATCTCCTCGTCACTATTGTGGACAATCAAACGGGATTTAAAGAGGATTATACAGTTTCGATGGCTGCTTTAAGACGCTCCAAGAAGAGAAACTGGCGTGTTTCTACTAATGACGGTACGAAAATCAAAGTAAGACTTTTGGCCGATAACACTATTAAAATAATAAAATGACTATAATAACAATTGTGTTTGTCTGGTTTATTTGCATCATTGGTTGTACATTATTTTTTGTTTCTTCGTTCTTTTTGAAAGCAACATCGGGTCCGCCCCTTTTTTCTCTTTCATTTAAAGTATTCTGTTATTTTCCTTATTTACTAGGTTCAAGAGTGCTTTTCTCATTCAAGGCGTCAGTAAGCTAATATTTTGAAAGACAGCTCAAGCCTTTCAACTGGGGGCAGTATGTTCGAACCAAACTGATTCGAATATATTTTTATAAATATTAAAATTTCTGAAAGGAAAACATAATAAAAACATAGCATGCAAATTTTATAAAATGAAATCTAATCTAATCACTCTCAATCAAAACACAGATACACAACCAAACAAAGCCATGTATTTGTCTTATATACAACATATTGTATAAATACAATACAATGTTATAGCCTCTTCGAACAGATTAAGTCAAAATCATTATCATACGATTGAACCGTTAGACTAGTGATAAGAACAATCCTGAAAACTGAACATATTAAAAATTATCATGCTAAAATTGAGATCTGAAAATAAAATAAATTTAATCTAACCAACAATGTTCCCTAAAAATGGGTACGATATATAACAAAAGCATTTCATGTAGCATTCAATACATGCCACAAATATAATCAGATCAAGCCGATCAATTTGCAATTCTACATCATCATTACAAAACGGGAATTTATTTTTCTTCATGGGCTGCTGCATCGAAATTTTTTATCACAGCAGCATCTGCTGCCGTCTGTTTCTTGTTGCTATGCATTTTGTTCGTTGCTAGATAAGTTTTATCACTAGTACCGTAAGTGCACAGATGTTCTGCCAATTCTTGTGATCATGCGCCTTTGTTACTCCATCATTGGTGTCATGTGCAAGCAACGGCTATAAAAACCACAAGCTGACTGATCTCGATCTCTTTTTGCACTTGGCATCGCTTGGGATAGGTTGGGTAGGTAGGGACTAATATTTTATATCGGGTATCGACTGATATAGAACTTTTATTAACAAATCATTTTATTTTGGGTATTGACCGAAGTAATCATTTACTAACAAACACTTTACTTCGGGTTTTGACTGAAATAAATAATCTTACTTCGGGTCTTGACTGAAGTCAAGATAACACTTTAAGTCGGGCATTGATTGACTGAAATAATCACTTACTAACCAACACTTTATTTCGGGTTTTGACTGAAATAAAGAATCTTACTTCGGGTCTTGACTGAAGTTAAGACAAGATTTTAATTCGGGTATTGACTGATTTAAAGCATATTGTATCTCGGGTCTTGACTGAGATTAAAATTACTAACATTAACACTTTATTCCTGGTCTAGACGGGAGTAAAGAATTGTTCTAATAAAATATTAGAACAAAGGGTCTTAACATTAGCTTAAATCCAACCACCTCAAGTGCCAAGTTTAGATCGGTGAGTACCAGCCACTTGTAACATTTTATTATTTATTTATATATCTATTTTATAACAAATTTACTCATATATATATATATATTTACATACTATATACTTCGTGTGCATATTTATCAAATATATCAATTCAACTTACTCTATATTTATTTTATAAACATATAGCCTTTTTAACGATTTTATATTGCAATTTTTTGGCAATACGTGTTTTCTCTGACCCAAACTTACATACTGAGTTTTATCCCAATACAACTAATTGTGCATTACAAATCTGTGTTATTAAGTGTGTTTTCTAGTGTATGTGGATCTTTGACCTAATTCCTTATATATATAATCTTATCTTACTATAATTAGTGGGCAACATTAAGAAATAAGTGTCTATTATGGAACGTTAAAAGAAGTGGACAGTGTTTTTAATTATAAGAGGATAAACCACTGATCTTAATCCATAATTATCAGTGCATTCATTGCAGTCTTCAGTAAATTCAAATTTGCGTGTACGTTCTAACTACGAGCAGTACAGTGTTAATGTTAGTAAGATTACCTTAACTTCAGTCGAGACCCGAAGCAAGATTCTTTATTTCCGTCGAGACCAGAAATAAAGTGGTTTGTTAGTAAAAGATTATCTCAGTCGAGACCCGAGATAATATTCTTTAAGCCAGTCGAGACCGGACTTAAAGTGAGTGTTAGTAAATATCTTAACTTCAGTCGAGACCCGAAGCAAGATTCTTTATTTCCGTCGAGACCAGAAATAAAGTGTTTGGTTAGTAAAAGATTATCTCAGTCGAGACCCGAGATAATATTCTTTAAGTCAGTCGAGACCCGACTTAAAGTGAATGTTAGTAAATATCTTAACTTCAGTCGAGACCCGAAGCAAGATTCTTTATTTCCGTCGAGACCAGAAATAAAGTGTTTTGTTAGTAAAGGATTATCTCAGTCGAGACCCGAGATAATATTCTTTAAGTCAGTCGAGACCCGACTTAAAGTGAGTGTTAGTAAATATCTTAACTTCAGTCGAGACCCGAAGCAAGATTCTTTATTTCCGTCGAGACCAGAAATAAAGTGTTTTGTTAATTGTTAAAAGTTATATATCAGTCGATACCCGATATAAATGTTAGTCCCTAACTAGCCAACTTACCCCAAGCGATGCCAAGTACAAAAAGAGATCGAGATCAGTCAGCTTGTCGTTTATATAACCCTTGCTTGCACACGACACCACTGATAGAGTAGCAGCGGCGCATGATTACAAGAATTGGCAGTGCAGCTGTGATCTTACGGTACTAGCGATAAAATTTGCCTAGCAACGAACAAAAATGCATAGCAACAAGAAACTTAGAGCTTCACATGCTGCTGTGTTCAATTAAATTATATTTGCAAAAATGTTCTCTCTATTACGTAGAGAAAAAATTCCCGTTGGATATTACTTGTAATGATGATAATGATAGAGTTACAAATTGATCGGCTTGATCTGATTATATTTGTGCCATGCATTGTATGCTACATGACAACACATGCTTTTGTTTTACCTATTTTTAGGAAAATTGTAATTAGATTGAATTTATTTTCTTTTCAGAACTTAATTTTAGCATTGTATATTTTAATATGTTCGCTTTTCAGGAATTGTTTTTTATCACGAATCTAACAAATGGAAATAATTTTTATTTGATCTGCTCGTTGAGGTTATAATTTTATGTTGTATTTGTGCAATATGTTATGAAGATGACAAATACATGGCTATGGTGGGTGGTGTACATGTTTTTTGCTTAATAGTAATCAAATTAGAGATATGTTTACTAAAAATTTTATGCTTTGTTTTCAGCATGTTTTCTTTTAGAAATTTTCTGTTTATGAAAATATATTCGAATCAATTTGGTTCGAACAAACAGTTATGACCCAGGAATCCGGAACGTTAACCAAAGATATGTCCAACAAATCTCTTCCCACTTCAGAAGAAATCCGTTGAGCGGAGTTTGATAGTCTATGGCCAGGATGAACACGGAAGAAGATATAAGTAACTCAGTCCATCCAATATCAGATAAATTTACAGATTAAAAGGCAAGGAGGTAAGGAATTGTCTTTAACAGAAATATATATATACATATGTATATATATATATACAGTGTGTCCCGTAAGTCGACGTCAAGCCGGAACCGGGTGATAGACCAAATCGTAACAGTTACCCGAAAAATATAAAAAAAAAAATCTAAGTCATATATTTTCAAATTATAGGCATTTATTTTGTTTTCGAGAAAATGTACACCTTGTGATGGTTTTTTAGCTCCTGTTGCTACAAGTCTTTACTTTTTTTCAATTTTATTTTCTTATGTAATCCCGAATAGTGCTTATGTAACCTGTTGCTTTAAGTTCTAAGCCAACTGCTCCAGCTTGGAAGAAAATGTCACACTTTGCCGAACCAACAATATAAAATTAATAATTCGTTGAACTTTAATTGACTGTACTGAAAAAAAATGTACTGCGCCAGTCTGGCAAGTAACTTTAAAAGTTGACGCATTTAATAAGGATTCTAAAATGGTACAACACTTGCTACATTATTTCTTAGATTACGGAAAAAAAAAATTTTTTCTTCAAGAAACCCAGTTTCGAAAAATTTCTTTTCACCTACTAAAATTGATTCTAGTGTACCCAAAGCTTGCCTTAAGAGCGCAACTTTAAGATTCTAGTTTGAGTGAGACGGAGAGTCACTCACCCCCAACATGCAGCTTGAACTTTGATTCGTCGGAGAAGATTACTTTGTCCCACATGTCTTGGGTCCACAAAACATGCTCATCAGCCCAAATTAGGCGCGTTCGCCTCATCTGCTGGGTCAAAAGTGTGTTCCTCATAGAACGGTGGGCTGGAATTTTGGCCTCTTTTAATCTCCGCCTTACAGCACTTGTGGAAATTTCTGTCAACGGGTGTTGTCTTCCGCGGCCTACCAGACCCACTTTTACGTTTCGTATTGCCCGTTTCACGAAATTTTTTTAAATTCCGTGCAACAGTTTGTTGTGCATAGCCCAACCTAACTGCTATTTCACGTGTCGACAAATTCTCTCGTGACAATATCAGCATATTACTTTTTAAATCTTCACTAACTTTTCCCATTTTTTTACTGTAACTTCACTTCATCAAGACGTATCAAAACAAAATGCAATATTTGAAAAATTCGGTTGCTATTTATATAAACTAGATACCCGTAAGTACCTAATGACTGCAATAAAATTTACAGCCCTACCCTCAATTCCAAGAAATTCGAGCATTTGGCTTGAAAATGAAAGTGAGCAATTTTTTTTGCACAGCACTGTATATACCCGTCTCATTTGATTATTAAAGCAAACATATTTTGACTTGTTCAAGACAAGAAAAATCACACAAAATCAACTCATAATTTATCTACAATTTTACGTAATTTTTTTGTTCAACGTACTACAGTCTGTACTAAAAATGGTTCCTCTTTTGTTGATGATATTATGCAAGACCGCTATAGCCGCAATTTGCTTACACATTGGAGACTATAACCGTCGTTTACAGCAATTGGTTATGCGTTTTCAGCAATGCAGTGTAAATGAAATATTCTAACCAAATAATTAATGGGATGTGATTATGTTACTCAAATACTCTACCAAACTTTACGTTATTAAACAAAATTACAGAATGAATTAAGAAACTCATTTTGGTGTCCTAAAACTATTGATTTCACAAATTAATTAATTATTAAAACTTAATTACTCTACTTGAACGGTTTTACTTTAATTTTTATTGTCTGAGCATAACATGTAAAATATGACAACTTAGTCTCGATTTTGATATTATGTAAAAAACAATAAAATTACACCATTTAATGAAAAAGGCAAAAAACAGAAAAAAAATAAAAAAACACTTCTGAAAAGAAACAAACTTTGATTATTGATAACTAGACGATTTGCTTAAGTTAATTTGTATGACATATAATTATAAGACTTGTGGAATGCAATTACATATGCCAATAACCTCAAATTTGTTGTAAAAAATGAAATAAACACCTTGTTGAAAAGATTGGTTAAATAAAAGTTTCTTAAAAATTCGGAACCTTCAAGCTTGCTGCTAATACGTAAAGGAAATAAAAGAAAAATTATTAATGTTTTGATGACAAAATTTTTGTGACAGTGCTGAGAAAAATTGCGTTGAAAAATAAACTCTTTCCAACTGGCATATATTTATCTTATGACTATTCGATGAAAGTAAGGGATCGATTGAAGGAATGACGCGTCTTTTATATAAAAATTTTATAAAAATTTATTTCGATTTCACTATCCATAATGAGAAATTTTTGAAAAATTTACCCTTTGTGAATAAATTAAGCTTTTGAATTATTACTGGTATATGCCAAAATGATTTTACAATTTTTGGTATGTTTACCGTAAAGATTTAATATTAATTTCAGCCATTATAATTAATTGTTAGAAATTCTGCATTAACTTATCGACGCGCCATTTTTTATTTAATTCTAATGAGTTCCTCTCGCGAATTTCGTTATTTTGTCTTGCTCGCATTTTACCTCTCTTTCGTACTAGTTAGAGTGAATGGAAGTTATTAAAATCGCGAACGAACGCGTCCATTAAAATTGTGCGTCGATTTTACTCCAGTATGACTTGTCAAATGTCGAGTTTTTTAGTGATTTTTATCAAATAATTAGTG
Source organism: Dioctria rufipes (assembly GCA_963924295.1). Taxonomy (NCBI): domain Eukaryota; kingdom Metazoa; phylum Arthropoda; class Insecta; order Diptera; family Asilidae; genus Dioctria; species Dioctria rufipes. Next base: position 68,654,447 of record OZ002740.1, on the reverse strand, counting down.
TTTTATGTGGTGTTTTATTGATCTTTCATCGCTGGATATATATTACACATATTATAGATATTTTTAAAAATTTTATGGATTATTGTGTTTTTATTTGTTTTTGAGGTTGATGGACAGCTTGTTTTATATGTTTTCTCACCTGATACCCTTGTGTATGCATGGCTGATTAGGTTTGTTTATTTGTTTAGCTATGGCAAGTAACTTAATTGTAATTTTACTGCCGTATAAGGTAGAGTGGGGTACATTCATCTCTTTCAATTTTAAACAGTATTACACCAAAACTATAAGATGAGGTCAAAAACTTTGTAGCTCATATTAAACTTTACGCATATATATATAACGCGTCGTATTTGGAAAATAGGTAATTTTTGCAAATTTAAAAAATGACGTCAAATTGCGGAATGTGCCCCTTTACGGGGTAGATTCGTCTTTTGAGAGGGCAGATTCGTCAAGGGAAGTTGCAGATCAATTTTGGACGTGTTAATGAAAGACTAAAGACTAAGAAATTATATATGTATGTACTTTATTTAGTGAAATAAAAAAAAAACGAATTCAATTAAGAAAAATTTAACCTATAACACAAATAAATCACATGTTCAGTATCTCTACGTACATAGTTAGGAAACATTAGGACTTCTACCAAATATAATATGTCGATAGGTCAGTCTCAAAGTAATATTTAGTAGCGCATCGAGATGTGCCTGCAGGATGTTTGGGAATCGGCAATTTAATTTCTACGTCACTTCTCAGCATCATTTGAACATCAATTACGTTCGGCTCAACAAATGTCCAACTTTTATGCGATTTCTTTAAAAAGCTCACATTCAATGTCGAATCACAAAACTTTTCAATTATTCTGGCAACAACAAAAATTGATTGCTTTCCAGTTAACTTGACAAGGACGTAATCACCAACATCCCGTATGTCATCGTCGGTCAGCTAGTTTAATGCAACATCATTTTCAGTGTCATAACAAGCTTCATCTTGGCCAAATTAACCAGCCGATTGATCAGATTCAGCGTAAGTCGGATTGATGTCATTTTCATCGGAAGACGAAAAGGCAATAGCTTGCTTTACAACTCTCCGTATCTTATTTTGTTTCTTTTTCTCTAAAGGTTTTTTTGATTCATTTTTTTTTGTCCTCAATTCATTTTTTCTCCACTGAAGGTGTGAGGACACGAGACTTTCCACTTCTTCATGACTTTTTAGGAGTAGAGAGACGTGATATTGGTCGGATTACTTCTAGTGATAGATGATCATACAATTATTGCGTACACGTACATAATCTTCCGGTGGATTAAGCGATAACGAATTATCGGGACTGTTCGGCAAGTTCTATTCATTGTGTGAAGCATCATCGTTTGCAACATTTTCTAGTAGTAAAAAGCAAATTCCTGCCGACTTAAATCCTTTGATTATACTACATCATATATTGTTATAATCTCACCAGGGTTATTTACCATGAAGTCATTGAATGATATTCGGCAGATTTTTTTAAAAGGACAAAAAACAAATATTTCAAGTGGCTGCAAACGATATGAAGTATGCGGCAGGAAAGAAAGAAGAACTATACCGTTTTCTCGGCAATAATTAATACATCTAATGCTACAATGGGAGCAGTGGTTATCTGATACGACGAGAATCGGCTGCTCTTGTGAGCAAGAGGTATTTTGCTTAATATACCTTAGCACGTCTCAGAAGTCATCCAACCACTCTTGCTGACCAAACCAAGTGCGCCAGGAAAACATCCGTTCAAAAAGCTCTCGTTATAACGCTGAAGTGGAAAGACATATATTGGAGGCATATGATTGGCACTGGCACTTACTATCCCCGCAATAGTCACTAAACTTCCGCGTTCCTCCGACACTGCTTGAGAAAGTGTGCGACGCCCTTTTTCAGCAAGAACCTAGAAGAAAAATAGTTAGTGTATACTTTGTTTAAGTTTCATATTAAATATTTACTTTTTGAGTTTCTAGAATCGTTTTTATTCCCGATTCATATAAATTGTAGATATCTTTTGCACGAAATGAATAATTCTCATATACAGGGTTTTCCAATAAGAGGTGTTATTTTAATTAGCCCGCTATTTGGGTAGATGCCACATTTGGAGCTGTCATTTTTTGACATTTGACAAGTAGAAACTACGCCATTAATAAAAATGGAAAGATACACGATTCAACAACTGACTGAAATTATTAAAATTCACTATAAAAATGGTGAAAATGTGGCAGAGACGGTTCGTAAAACTCGAACATTTTTGGGTCGTCGTGAAGCACCTTGTCGGACCGCAATACAGAAATTGGTAGAAAAATTCGAGCTGTCGGGACAAGTTAGTGATGTGAAGAATAAAACCCATGCACGTCGCTCAAGAACAGCAGAGAATATTGCTGCTGTAGCCGAAAGTGTTAAAGAAAACCCAGGGTTGTCCATTCCTCGTCGTTCTTTGGAATTAGGCATTCCACAAACGTCATTACACCGTATTTTGCATGAAGATTTGGGTCTTAAGGCTTATAAAGTTCAGTTACCACAAGGACTCAAGCCGGCCGATCATCAACAACGTCGAGTTTTTGCTGATTCCCAACGAACAATTTTTGTCCTATATAAAGCTCGGAGCACTGCTAGGGAATAAATCTTGCGAACTTAAGGTGTCATAAGAAGCCAGATTATTGTCTCACCGAGTTCCCAGGGAATTGCGCTAGACTCATATAGCGCTAAAGTGGAGAATCCCATATCATGCTCGGGGAATAAAATTTAGTGTTGATATAGGAATAATAATTCCTATAATGAACTTATATCGTAATCTCATATTGATGCTCAGAGCTTATATAAGACTTTATATATACCCCATTGTAGAAATTTAGTGTTATATCGTAGTTGTAGTATTTCATAAATTGGTCTATTTCACTTATATAGGAATTAAATATATCCCTATGTAATAACTTATTTAGGAACAAATTATCCTATATAGGAAAAGTGATCCTAATGTAAAATCATTAAAAGACAATAGATCCTAGTTGAGTCTACAAATTTATTATTCATGTGGAACTCATTATGCATGCGTGACTTAAAGTCCTATAGAAAGTTTTCACTTAACACAAAAGAAGGTATTATAAAATATGATTGAGGAACATATTTCGTAATATTAAAATTGTTTTTTCACATTGGTATGTATTTGAATTTACCAACGATTTAAATTTTACTGTTAGTATTTAACACGCTAGATCGAAAAATAACAAAGCGCCTCAAAATAAATAAATAAATAGAACGTTTAATTAATTATGGTTAAAAACAGTTATGTTCATTTGGTTCTCCAAATAAATGGAACTAATGGGAATTTATCTAGTTTTCAATAAATTTACCAATTTTTCATTATTTTCATGTTTCTAAGCTAATTTACACCTAAATAAAAATGCGCCTTTTTTTATTATAAATATGGCCGTTCAAATAATCAGTAAACATGGCTACTGGGTAGGGGTACATAAGAAAGAGATGATATAGGACTTCAGTTCTCCATTAAAGATTATAAATGTTGATATAACACACAAACTTTCCAACCATGATTTCAACACCTACATAAACGCTTATATAGGTAACAAATTCCTATATAAAGATTTAAATTGCTGTGTTGAGAATAAATATTTTGATATGGCATTTGTAGTGCTATATAAGCATAGTAGAGCAAATACTGAAACAAAAACATTCATATAGCACTTATGTTCCTATTTCGTGATGTGAATTCCTATATTAGAATTCCGACCGGCCAGCGTAGCGTACTTTAAAAAGATTCTTGATCCTATATAAAACTTCACAAAATACTGATTGCTTATATGAGTGTTGATATCGAAAATGAATTCCTACCGAAATTACTTATTCCCCGCAGTTTTATACAAGGGTTGATTTAAGATTGATTTGTTATATGAAGCTTGATATATGAACATACTTCCCAAGAGCTGTACTCCCGTATTTAAATTCCCCAATACTGATATAGGAATATTATATAGGATTACAATTCTCTGGGAATTATAGTCCTATATACTCACGTTTATAGTACTTATATTCAAGTAATAAATTCTTCATATAGGACTTATACTCCTTAGACTCATATAAAACAACAAATGTAGATATAACACTCTAGTTATTTCTTTAAGAATTACAAGATCTATGTAAGAACTTAAATGTTGATCGAGATTTATATAGGAGCCATATAGGAAACATTCCAAATTTTTAGCACTTGAAGTCTTAACGATGTTCCTTGGGTTGGGTCCTTGAAATGCATGAAAATGATCCGGAGTTCCATCGAAAACTCATCTTGAGTGATGAGGCCCATTTCCACCTCGATGGCTTCGTCAACAAGCAAAATTGTCGCATCTGGGGCTCGGAAAACCCAAGAGTTATTGTTGAAAATCCTCTCTATCCTCAACGTGACTGTTTGGTGCGGTTTATGGTCCCGCGGGGTCATTGGACCTTACTTTTTCGAAAATGAGGCTGGAGAAACAGTTACGGTGAATGGATTGCGCTATCGACAGATGATTAATGATTTTTTATGGCCGGAATTGGATGGTATTGATCTGGACAACGTTTACTTTCAACAAGACGGCGCTACGTGCCATACAAGCAACGAAACCATTGATCTTTTACGGGAAAAGTTTCCGGACCGTGTTATCTCTCGAAGAGGTAATCACAATTGGCCACCGAGATCTTGTGACTTAACACCTTGCGACTTCTTCCTTTGGGACCACGTGAAAGAGAAGGTCTACGCCAACAGCCCAGCGTCGATTCAAGACCTCAAAGATGGAATTCGTGAGGATATCGAGGACATAGGCAGCCACTTTGCGAATTGGTCATGGAAAATTTCATGAAAAGGATATTGTCCTGTAGACGTGGTCGTGGTGGTCATTTGGCTGATGTTATTTTCCATTATTAACGGCATAGCTTCCTCTTCATAATGAAATAAAGCTCCGATCATTTATCTCAAAAAATGGTATTTTTCTTTGAATATCAAAATAACACCTCTTATTGGAAAACCCTTTAGCTCCTTTAAGTTGTCAAAAAAAGTGTTTAACTGCTTCTTTATTGAATCCTGGTATTCTAGATATGGTCGTTCTTTCCGGTTTCCGTAAAGAAAAGGGTAGATTTCTCTTTAGAAAACCATACAACCAATCGACACCAGATGCTTTATTTAAATCTCACCTGGTGGATATCTTAGATTATTAATTCTTGCATAATCATATGCAAATTGGGCGTGACGCAAAATATGTTAAACCATATTGATATGCGGAACATTTTTTTACGTACGCAACTATTTCGAGCTCTTGCACTTTGGTAAATGTTTGTTTCGCAGTAAATTTCGACTGAAATAAGGTTGTCGACTCCTCATCTTCGCTGCTATTGCCGGAATCTGAAACAACATGCATATACACCCGCTTTCTTATTCGAGAATTCAAGGTCTGCCGCTTTATGTTGTATTTTAGAGCTGCTGTAGTAGCTGTTTCTCCTTTATTTAGTATATCCGAGATAGCCATACACATTTTCTCTCCACTTATTTTGGATCTCTCCGTTTTTTTCTTATAATTTCGCACCATCTTCAAAGTTGAAACCAAAATTATTTAGAGGTTAATAATCCCACATGCATTTTTATACTCGTATTATGGGGCACATTCGTCACTTGGGGTACATTCGTCAAGCGACAAATGTACCCTTTTTACTTTAACTAATGTACCTCACAACACTTGGAATTAGTTTTTTTTTAACATATTGATAATATTTTTCAGTAACTTGCTTAAAACTTTAAAAACTTAATACATTCTGACAAAGAAATATGCAATTGAGCTAAAAATCTCCCGAGAAACAACTTATTTACCTTAAGTCAAAAATTGCACAGGAAGGGCGCAAAAAACTAAAACACACCCTGCTCATACCACAGCTGAGAGAGAACTGCCTAAGTATATACAAACGTTTAGAAATGGCACGTGTAGGACATTCACAATCATGTTTGTTTTAGTTTTCATAGTTTTCATATCGAATTTGATCATGGCGGATGTACCTCGACGACGAATGTACCCCACTCTACCCTACTTATTTGTTTGATTGTGGTTATGTGTAATGAAAACTCTTGAATGTTCATTTCTTGAGTTTATGTCAGTTATTTAATTAATTAATTATTTTTTAATGTTTTTTAGATTCAATGTCTCATTCCTTAGTTAAAGTTTTTAATAAATTTCGTTCTTTCATTTAGGCTACCGAGGGACTTTTGCAGGTATTATGCTTTCTTTATCTTGTTTGAGTAAGGAAAATTTACTCCCTTTTTTTTGTTTTAGGTTTTTCGAACAAATATATAGAAGTGGTCATCACAACAACAGCAAAAGTGCTACGAAGACATCAATACGCAGATTTTGTATTGTGAGCTTTATAAAATAATCCCCGATAACAATTTTATGGAATACCAAGAGTTTGTACGTGTCCTTTCAAATACGTATAATGTTAAAATTCTGGACAAAGAAGAGGTCGGCGATTCTTTCAGACTTTCAAGAAAAAGCTGCAACTTATTACTAGAAACGCACGAAAGTTTGAGCCAAACAATGAGTCGTGGTTGAAAGTAATGGAAATCAGTGCTAAAGAACTAAAATCGTCCGTATCATCTCAACCATTAAGTTCAATATTTACGACGCCAACATCTTTACCATCTTCATCAACATCGGAATTTTGTACATCAGCATCAGGTCTTGGTGAGGCAGGTTTTTCAGCTCATCCACAGATAGAAGGGCAGTTGGGTTGTCCAGTAGGGTTGCTTGATTTCTTTATATTTAGTAGTATTGATAATATATATTTTTTTATGCATGCCGACGTTGTATTTGTTAACTCATATAAAAATGTGATATAATTAAATAGTAAAAGCTTAAAAAAGGGGTATAAAAAGCATTGATTAATCTAAACAATAACAAACATATACATATATAAGTTAATACGGACAACCAAGATGAACTAGCTACTAACAGTTCCGACACAAAAACAAACTAATACTAAGTTCTAGAATGGGACAATATATATGGATACAAAAATTTTCCAAAGTCCCTAGAAGATACAAAACTTATTTAGTCAGCCCTATTTGGACAAAAGGGTACGTGCTAATTCCAAGAAATTTCAAATTTTCAAAATAAGCTAGTAAAACATAACTTCCTAAACGATCGAATTTTCTACACAAAATTTAGCAATTTTGCAACGAGAAAGAGACCGAATTGAAAATGAATAACGATACCGTTAAAAGTCCGAGAGAGCAGCTTGTAGAATAATAGACCTGTTCATGCCCCCCCCCCCCCCATCCCATCAACCCTTCAGGTCAAAATCTCTAACGGCCTGCTCGTTCTTCTCACAGGACTTGCAACGGTTCCAAAGTGGGCTGAAAGCCCTATAGACTAGCATTTTAGCATTTGCTGCTGCCACTTGTTACCAGTGACTTCGTCTATATTTGGTTTAGGAGTGACTTTTTTGGAGCCTACTGAAAGGCTATCCATACCTTTTGAACAATTTCGAATAGTTTCCCTAGGTCTGTCATCTTGAGGGTTTATGAGCTACCTAAAAAACGTTTTTTAATTTTTTTTAGCCAATAATTCATATCTCCACCTTTATGACTAAGCTGAACTCTTCCGAATTCATATCTATTCTTTCAGTCCAGTTTCTTTAATACCAATAGAGTCAGTTAAATAGAGTACTTGGTGCTATTTGCGAGTATTCGACTGATTTCAGTTTCGACGTCACGACTTTCCTGAAATATAGGCATGAATATATGAAAACATTTTCTATATTTATGCATCTGGCAGTACCTGTCTAGGGGCTTTTGATGTTGTAGCATGATATCATCAACCTAAAATAATGTTATCACGAAGTATATTTTTATATAATTTAATATTTGTATTACTAAAAAGAATCTAAAAACGAGCTCATTCCAAAATATTGTGTGCTGAATTCTTTATTTTGGCTGGCTGAAAAAGAAGTAATTAGTACCTAAACAAGGACTTAAAACGTATAAATTTGACAAAACTTACCATCGATAAAAATCATTCCACATCAAAAAATATTTAAACAAAACCATAAATCAGACAGGTATTGTAATATTTACTTATCTACCAAACCAATTTTCTTTCCGTTGGCGCTTGACAGTTGACAGACTTGCAATTTTATATTCGTACCAACATTTAATAAAGAAATTTCTTGTCGATGTTATTATTATTATGTATATAGAAAGTTCTGAGGGAAATATTTTGATCGGTAGTTTAAATAGTAAATTTTCGGGAAGATTAAAATAATAATGTTTTACAATCCCAAATATGGTAATTTTACAGGCAAATATTTAGCCCTGAAGGAATTTAGTTTGATCCACAACCTCATTGCTCATACTTAAAGTTCAAATAGAAAATTCGGAAATCAAAATCATTTTGTTCCTTAATCATTTTTGAAATCTTATGAAAAGGGTAATAAAGTTTTAATCAAACATTTTTTTTCATCGGAAGTGTTCCCTTTTATTTACCATTTACCCTTTTATTTACCATTTACCATTTACAACCAAGGTTACATGTCCGAAGTATAGCTCAGTTGCAAAAGTTTATTTTCTGTGATTCGGCCGACGAGAGTACGATTCGTCGTCTTGACAAGTACTTTTTTATATTTATAATTAGATGGATGGATATAATAATATTTGGCTCATTCATGTCACAGTTTTTCCAAATTATTACCTTTACCTCGGCGAGGCAATGCTAGAACAAAGGAAAATAAAATTTTAACTCTGTTTAAAAATATTTCTATGGTTGTTTTTTGTCACAATTTTTATAGTATTGTGGTGCTCTTCATAAGTTGTTTATCCGTGAACGTACATGGGTGCCATGTGGCGTCGTAAATCATGCTTACAAGTTAATGTGTCTAAGCCAAATATACATGCACTTTTGTTTTGCAAAATCACACCAAACGGCTTAGTGAAGTCCCTTAGACGTTGTACCTATCTTTATAATACCTGCTAGTATAATTGATAAATCCGAAGCAAATTGTTTATTAAAGTTTGGGCACTACCGGGTTTAAATTCACTTTATTTTCAGTAGTTATTATTCCAAAATAGTTCATGTCCTTTTCCAATATTTAAATTAAGGAAAACTTGTATTCGACAGTTCCCTTTCAATTGTTAGAGCTTTGTTATCCATAGCAAAATTTCAAAACGTTTTCCTTTCCCGAACTGGGCGAATCTGTGCACATGGAAAGACGAAAACGCTGAACCGAAAAACTCACTTTTCTACCCCGCAACAGCGAATATTTATTTCCAACTTAACTTAACTTATGGCGTCGCGTTTATGTAGGTTCGATCGTTGCTAGACTCTTGACCAACCACCGAGTAAACCTTGTCGAATGTAAAAAGCTGTAACTAGGCAGGCGTAGATTTTTATAACGTATATGAAAATAATAACAAAAAATGTTTTTTCTCAGTGTTCTGACAGTCATCATCTAAAATACAGATAAAATCAAAATAAAAACTAAATGAAAATAAATTTATATCCGGACTATTGGAAGAAAACAACAAGCGACGGTACCATATTTATTGGCTCAAGCAACATCATCCTGCCGGCTGCGTCATACTGCCATAGTGGTGGTGCTATCTCACTTACTACCATTATCAGATTGCCTTCGCTGGGAGAATGTGCTTTATGATATAGGCGTTGCTACGGCCCCACCAGTCTGGCATGTGAGTGTTACAGCGGTCCGATTCTCAACAATGCGCGGTATAGATGGTGATGCACTAACGGTCATTGGGACTATGATTGCAGCCTGTTATATGCTTTCCATTATTGAAGCATCATTGTTTGTCCGTCATATCGGAGACTCGAATACGGTATGTATTAATTTTCAGTGGTGTATTAAACGTCCAGCCTGTATAGGCTGAGAAGAATCCAAGAAGATAACAGCAAATCTTCCACGACATCCGGTCATATTATCATAGGGACAATAAGGTCGCGTTCCCGACTTCTGTGTAAACCAACTGGAGTTAATTCCTTTGTGCTGCGGCCGGAACAGTACTTAATCATCCTGGCCCACTGTCATAAAGGCCACCAGTCCCAAGCTAATCTTTTATCCAACAGGAGAATTGTTCGATTACCTAAAAGGTAACGCATCTCATTGGCATACCCGATAGGAAGAACTACACTATCGCTTACACATTTGATGTCCATTGTCGCCATATACTTTATCGCTTACACAATTGATGGCAATTTTCGTCGACAGCTAACTGTCCCATATTCAAAAGCGAAGATTTCGAATGGTAATGACTACCAGCCAGGCCGCAAGCAAGAATATATAATTGGTACCCAAACAATTACCGTAAACTGAAAGGTCGAATATTCTTTTTTCTTTATTCGCAAGAAATTGTTTTCGTTGCATTTTTATTCAGAAAAACAATGAAATGTACTTTTTTTAGAAACAATTTCATGCAAATAATGAAAAAATAATAATTTTCGACCTTTTAGTTGAGTTTAATAAAAAACAATAAGAAATATTTGCTGCTGCACGGCAGAAAAGTGAGTTTTTCGGTTCAGTGCTTTCGTTTTCGTCTTTCCATGTGCAAACGGCCTAAATTGCAAACTGTTAAAGTTCAAGACTGTCGTAAATTGCCGCCTCCGCCTATATCCTAATGTCCACAAATGCCTTACACGGAAAGAACTTTTTACTCATATTAAAACTTCGATTTAGTAAACACAGCAAATTTTTTTTTTAATATCAATTCAAAAAATGATCAATTTTATCCAAATTTTCTAAATATTAAAAATTTTGTCTAATATCGAGAAAAATGAAGTTTTCAAAATTTATTCTAATTTACTAAAAACTATCAAATTCTTCTTGAATACTCTTTTGAAAAAGTTTTCTGAATTTATTCAATGATTTATTAAATATCTCTTTGTGTATGAAAATGTGATAAAAATTTAAATTTAAATGTTAGAATTAATAATTATTTGCCTGTACTCAATAAATATCATACAAATAATCAGAATTTCGCAAACGGTTATTAGTATTCAGAAATCATTCTCTTAATTTCCATAAATACATGATATAAGTTTTTTGATGTTGGGATCAAATCAGACAGTTAATTTACATGCATAACATCCTTTCAAAAATACACACGTGTCAGTGGAAATAGTCAACAGCATTTTACAAAACATTTAAGAATATTAAGACGAATATTTTTTGACTTGAAAACAAATTGCAGCATGTTGGTTCCTGAAAACGAATTTAATTATGCGCTGTTTTTATAGACTATTTAAACAACAACAAATTACAATAAAAGCTTGTTTTCAGAATCGAATTGCATATTTATTTTTATTTGGACGCCTGCTTTCTGCAAGTAAAGAAGTTATAGAATTGAGCCAAATTCATAAGTTATACTACTATTCTTCTTCGCACTGGGGGAAAATATTTAAGTTTTTTAAATATATTGTGTGTGTTTTGTGTGTGGATTTATGCGTGTAATATATATTTTTTAATATAATGCATAATATTATTTATTTATATGAAAACAACTGGTTTTTATTTTTAGATTTTCCCACGATTTGTTTTGTCAGCAACAAGATTTTCTTCTGTTTCAAATTTACAGTTGGCAGCTATTGATTTAACAGATTGAATAATTAAAAGCTTTACTTCACATAATCATACTGCATGAAACATAAAGTTTCTGTCGTGATAAGCTATTCTTGAGAAAAGCACACCTGCATAAAGCAAATATATATAGGCACCAATACGATAAATAAAATCTATCATTAGTTTTCTTAATCCATACTTTTCATGGTATACATAATAGTAAAACTAAAATTAGCAAAATAAGATATTTATAAACATTTCGTTTACTTATATTATTCTTTAAATATTTAATTCAAGTAAACAGGTCGCTTGAATCTAGCATAAAGGTTTTCTGAATATAGAAAAGATAACATCAATGTGAATTTTCAACATTTCTAGTTTTATTATTTTAATGCTACAAATAAGAAAATATGACCCCTTGAATTTAGTATTATTTACTTGATAATGATACAACCAACGAAAAGTTGAATCAAGAATATGTTTTCAAGAAAATAGTAAGAATTTACTTGGCGCCAAATCAACAGCTTTTTTACTTTATATTTATCAACATTTTCTTAACATCAGTAAATTTTTCTTTGCGTGTACTGTATATTTCCTTCCCGCTTTGCTCGGATGGCCTTCATAGGGCATTTGTTGAGTTTGCCGCAATAACACATATCTAAAAACCATACTTTCACATACATAATGCATATATCACACGGTTTTATTTCCCTTTTCCGTATATATTATTGGATGGCCATTTAACTGCGATGGGTCATAAATGTCAGCACCATTACCGACCATAACTGATAATTATGCATTTTATTCTCTGCAGAGGAAGCAGACAAAATCGGTGTACCTGTAATATGATGCCATGCCTGAACTAAAATTGTTCCATGTTCTCTCAGGAATTTACGAAGGTGTCATTATGAGCAATCAAAATGACATCGTGACGCTGTTAACAGATATCGTTTCAAGTTATCTACAGCTATCAACTCCGTAAGATTTTATGGGGACTGTAGGAGTACTGCGCAATCTCGATGTAAATTGATTGGATTGCTTAGTAAGGTGCACCCGTATTGGAATTTTATGGAAATTCTAAAATTATTAGATGAGGAGGTGTTAAAAAGAGATTTTTATATGGAACGTCTCGCGTTTATAGCTGTTATTAGGCGGAAGGTATGAGTTTTAAATTAGTGAGAAAACCCCCTGTACTAATTTGTTTACGCAACTAAGTGGATATAATAGGTTTCAAATATTTTTAATGTAATTTATCACATCACATATTTATGTAAACCAATCCCATTATGAGCAATGTTTAAGATTTTTAGTTTCGGTAAGGATAATGCCTCACATTTAACATGAGCTATTATATGTTTGTATGCAAACATGGGATTTATATTGAACTCCTCTAGTATTTCCTGAAAGGTTTCGAAGCACAATTCAAATACCAAGTTTCAAATTGTGCAGACAGCATTAAAATACTGTTTCAAAATGAATAGTACGGAAAAAGTTCTTTCTATACAAATTAACTTAATTGAGAATTGATGTGGGGCTAACAAATGGAGACTTCATTATAGAAATATTTTTGTTACTAGTGTAAAGAGGCAGAGATCAGTGATCAGCAGACGGATACACTAAGAAGACAGTAAGCCGTGCTAAGCAAGAACTGTATTGACGAACTGAATCTTACTGCAGGGATTATGGAACAGTGCCCCTTTTGAAAACTTGTGCAATACATGCACGCTTCATGCAATGATTTATTTAGAAGCTAGAATGCATAGTACGTAGAACCAATAAAAAAGTTCGTTGGATAAATTATTACTTTATCAATTTTCAATCGTTGAATATGTTCATTGTGGTAATGAACAGAGGTATAGTAAAAATTAGGCTATATGAAACGTTCATGAACACAAGGAACCTAGATAATTGATTCTATAAAATCCATTATACTCATTAGAGTAGTAAATTTTGTACGTATATAGAATGACCGAGGTTTATTATTCCAATGAACCGTGTATATTGATCAAATGAACCTCATTAACTGATGTGACGTACATGTAGGTACATAAATGTATTAGTTTCGTCTCTTGCCGCTTTTCTTATTTCTTTCCTTCATAAAATTCCTTTAAATTTTATTCTACCTTCTCTTATTATATTTTACCAATATTAAAAAATATAATTACTGACTTTATTCTTTCATTCGATAGACAAGACTTTTAACCTTCAATACAACTCGAAATCCAAAAATCATACATTTTCTCAGTTTTCGGGAAAACCAGCCTCAAAGGTCGGACAGTCAGCTAAATCACGATGATTACAGGTACATTCGATAGAACCGACCTTTCACCTTCCATGCAACTCGAAATCCAGAAATCATATTTTTTCTTAGTTTTCGAGAAAACCAGCCTGAAAGCCTGACATGCAGCAAAATCGATTATAACCTATCTGCGAATGCATCACCTTGAGGAATAACACGGCGCACACAACATAGTTTCCATTATTACTGTTCTTTTTTACACTTATTTTTGAACTCAGCAACCACATTTCAGTTTTGACAATTGTGAAAATAATTTCGTAATTATTGGCGACGTTTGTCTCAAACATTTTTCACAAAATATATATAAAAACGGGAAAAAGCATTTTATTAGGAAATAATCTGATAAAAACATTATAAAAGGGTGAACTGTTCAGTGAGCAATAATACAAGTGCTTAAAAATACAAATTATTTCTCATTTTATAAAATCTGATTTCATAATTTAACGTTTGTAATAACATATTTAAAATATGTTATAAAATACCATTAAAAAAGTGTGCTATACAAATAAAAAGCAATTTAATAAATAATATTAACAAGTGGAACAAAGTTTCTTAATTATAATTCATATAATTATTAAATAATAAAAAAATTATAAAAATTTACATAAAACAGACAATCCAGTGATCAATATCAGTTTGAAACACAGCTGTTTTATTAAAAGTGTCACTATTTGTGAAACGGTGAGTATTTATTTGTTTAACTGTCTGTCCATTCGTTCTAATATTTAACTTAGATAGCTGACATTTCCAACACATTTTTATACCCTAGATGAAATTTATAGGGAATACTAAGTTTGTCATTCAGTTTCTAACACCTCGAAATATGGATTGGAGACCTATGTCCGACTGTGCGCACGATAACTCGAGAACGCGTACACTTAGCTACCTGAAATTTTGTACACGGACTTTAAAAATAAAAGTTAAATTTAGTTCGAAAATTAGACAAATCGGGCAACTCCTTCGTGGGGTTGCCTAACAAATTTCCGTCTTCCACTAAATATTTGGACACTGGCTGGGAACGCGTTAACGTAGAGATCTCAAATTTGGTAGATGGTGTTTTTATAATAATTAAAAATAAAATTGCAGGAACTGACTAAATCGGGCAACTCCTTTTTGGGATTGCCATATAAAAATCCTAGACATTTTTTTTGTACTAAAAACTTCTTCAGAATACAAAATCATATAAAATTGGTTATAATCATTTTTTCTGTCCGACAAACCGTTCTAGAAACATAGACGAAAAACCACTTCGAAAATCAAACTTGCACACAAGGATGACAATACGAAATTTTATAAGGGCATTCATCTAGGGTATCATAAGAATTGGTCTTACACCAATTCTAGCTTTTCTTATATTAATTGTAAAGAATCGGTAAAGAAGAGAGAAAGGAATTATTTGCATTATACGTACAATTTAAGCAGGTGTATCTTCTACAATTATTAATTTATTTAAGAAATTTTTTTATTTTCTTTTATTATGATTTGTTTCTTATATATTTGCAAACACCTCCCGATGTATGTGGTGAACTCTGAAAACCTTGAACGCCAAATTTCCGCCCTAATATCCTATCTTTCATATAAAAAAAAATTAAGTCATTATCTTTATTAATTTAGAAGGTTCTTACACAAATACATTGCGAGGTATTCTAAATTAGATTCAATCTAATTAAATCCCATACATAGGTCTGCTACCTTGTATTTCGATCAAATTCCAACGGATTTTCATAATTCTTTTTGATAAATTCATTGTAGGGATTTTTTTATGATTCTTTGCGACTAATGCGAGGTGGGTAGGGCCGCGGGTTACAGAGTTATATCCCACCATCATATATTAATATAAAAAGAAATATAAAAAATTTACAAAAATTAATTTGCGCAGGGTGCGGGTAATTATTTTATATTCTACCATCTACGTAAATTATTCGTACAAAATTTCGTTAAAGTAGGTGTTTAAGTTCAAGGTCAAATGATATTCATTTGTACCAATAAAAAAAAAATCCTCATTTCTTCAGTTCAGGTAGTCTGAGGGGGTTTGGTAAAGGGGCTAAGGGGACAAATGCAGTATGAAATGGAAAGCTGCTACTATACTCATACTTCTGTGTACTACATATTTCTTTTGAATTCAATTTAATTACCTTCAGTTAACTGTAACTGACACCCTACCATTACTATTTGTCGCCAAGTAAGGGGTGTCCGTCAGAATGGAACATCATACAATTACCTGAATAATTTGCTTTTTAAACTTTTTTTTTTCCCAATTAAATCTACATAAAGTGCATAATACAACTTCTTTTGCCAGTAAGAGCCCATTATAAGAAATTATGGGACAAAAAAAGTTTGAAATCAATACATTGATATAGATCCTCATATAGATATATGTAGATTTCTCATATCACGATTTCAAGTGCTCTGAGCGTGGTAGGGTAAAGGGGCTGAGGGGACAAGTGATGTATGAAATGGAAACCTATTGTTGCCCTCTACCTCCTGGGTAATGCTTATTCTGAGGAATTTTTGTACTACGCGTACAGTTTAAGCAGGTGTACTCCTTCAATTAGTAATATATTTCAGAAATTTCTTGATTTTCGTTTATTATGATTTTTTTTCTGATTTTTTGGATAAATTTCCAAACTCCGCCGATGTATGTATGTCGTGAAATCTGAAATACTTGAGAATAGCCATTTGACTTTTTTCCTAATTCTTAATAGTATAGGTATGCCATTTTTATCAACCAATTCAAAATGATTCCAATAAGGCCATAAAGCGCCTTAAGGTTTTATTTACCATGGTATTACGAGTTATTGTCAGACCGCTGATATTTATTACATTTTCGGAAATCAATGAGTTATTGTCAATTCCAACTAAACGAGTGGAATTCATTGTTCATCAGATATTATATTTATTTAAAAATGTTAGGATAATCTACAATATACATGTATTTATCACACAGTTGCTAAATCTACTAAAATCTTTGCGTTTTCGGGAAATAAGGTGGTTTTTACATGAACGCAACTGGGACGTTACAATACACTTAATTAAGGGATCTGGGACGTTGAAATGAAAATTATTAAAGGATGTGAGACGTTAAAACAACATTTATTAAAGGATTTGGGATCTTTGGCGTTAAAACATATTTTATGAAACAATCGTTATTTAATATGGGATATGGGACGTTCAAATATTATTCATGAATGCATCGGAGACGTTTAAATAACAATTTTTAAGGGACATGGGACATTACAATACATTTTATGTTTGTTTCGTTTTATTTTTGGTGAACACGTTATAATGCTTAAAGGATTAAGTTTATTCCTTTATATTGGGAATTATTGTGTATTAAACTGAATGTGTTAAATTTAAAAATTTGTAGGCGATTTTTTTTTATTACGGCTCTACATACTAAGCAAGTTGAACTTATTTATTTAGTTTTTAATTTAACTAAACAGACCCATTTTAATTTTATTTCTAAAACTGTTTTCCCTTTCTTACATATTCACAATATCCAACTGCTGCCTGCTTTTTTTATATTATTATTTAATTTGTCTTTACTTTATTTTGCGTCATGCCGAAGAGAAAGGGTGCCATCGGAAGAGTTCCCAAACGGAAACGTATTCCCTTGGCAAATACCACAAATCCTGAAGGAAATGTGGAAGGTTTACAACCTATAAACCCGTCTTTATCTACTAATGCGTGCTCAGATGCTGACAGCGAATAATTTGTAATTGTTCCAGCAAGGGCCAATGAGCGTGAAACAAATCAGGTGTGTTATTTTCTAAACGGTGGTGTAGGTGCGTGCATCTACTGCTTTCGTAGATGTACTTCAGGGTGAACAGTTACCATTAATTGTTCAACAAAGCACCGTTTTTGGAAGCTATGTATGGTTTAATGACCCGAATATTTCGGAATGTGTAGATCGTCCTATTCCTGGACGTGGTATTGGATTATGATAGTGATGGCAGTGACTATGTTCCGAGTTATCCATAAGATAGTTTGGTTCATCTTGCTACCTTTCAATGGGTAATGATCCAAGCATAAATGCTGGTGCAGGTACATCTGCATCTTCTATTTCGGATGTACCTCACACCAATCCTCTGATTGTTACTGTCTAAATTAGTGAACAAATTCCCAATGTTCCACAAGACACTAACACAACATCATCATATGTTTTTCAGGAGGTTACCAAGGGTACCTAAAAGAGAAATCGTGGTTGGAATCACAGCGAAACAAGCACTTCAAAGATAACAAATGACAATCCAATTCCGGATGGAGTTCCATTAGTTGTCAACGAAGTTGAAATTGTTTCTGAGTCTCCGCAGAGCAATCGCGATGACATTCCTGAGCATCCATTAGAAATCCGAACATTTCCTGAAGAATTTACGAAAGCATAATTCAGCATTATCGTTTGCATCGATAAGAGCTGCAAGTGTGCATATTCCACGAAGGCCTACTAATACGTTTTATACTATTGAAGGGAAAATAGCTCACCGTATATCTTATAGTATGCGTCCACGTGGAAATGCTGCTCCTAGATATGAGCAATCGTATATCTTTGATGCGGAAGAAGCATTGTGCCAAGGAGCAAATATCGATGTGGAGCATGATCTCGATTTAGATTTGTTAAGAGAACTAGATCGAGAGCTAC